>CAHIKZ030000762.1:1262500-1362500 GCA_903632075.3 Acanthosepion pharaonis
AGGAAATATCTTGTGCACTTTTGAATCTAGTAGAATGTTATACAATCTCACATAGATATATGTTTAAGGTAAGAGAAGAAAATTTACCAGTATTTATATATCGTTATTTCTGTTTACTGTTTACTAAGAATTCTTCTTATGACACAGTCAAATCATACGCGGTGATAAAAAAAGAGTTCAGCCCTCACTTTTTGCTAAGAAGTAAACAGAAGACTAAACTGACCCGAATCAAGAACATTGATCAATTAAATCAACTAAATTGTGGCTGGTGACAAGATGCATCATTTGTCTAACATCATTACTAACATTATTTTTTTTAAATAAATCAGAACATTTAATTTCCTGGTTCCTTTTTTTTATTTAAATGATTAGATTTGAAAATATTTGTATATTTCTTATATGCGAAAAATGTCTAGTAGTTTCATTTTAGAAAAATATGTATAAGCGAAAAGCAAAAAAGTATTAAAAAAGTGTTTACTGTAGGATAACAGAGCTAAAAAAATATTCGTTTTACGAAAGAAAAATAGAATCAGGAATATCCAAAACTTAAAATTTGATTTAAACTCCAACTAGACACTTTTAATGTTGAATTTAGTCACCTTTTAATTTCGTGACGCCCATCGCACAAATAAGTGGAAATGGAGCAAAAGCGTTATGTTTAAACCGAATAGGGAAGATTTCACTGCTTTGAAAACCAACATTCAATGTTCTGACAAACAATTTTTATATTTTTAATATATATATATATATATTAATACTCACTTTGCGAGTAGCATATTAGATTTAGTTTGATTTATCTCTCACTAAGTCTCCGCTTGTTTCTCTCCTTGTCTTTGGGTCACGAGATAGATACCTGCATATAATATAAAACGAATAGACTGGTATCGTAAATGTTTAGAGGAATTTGTAGAAATGCTGCACAATAATAATATTGAGTTTCGCTCTTCAAAACTTATCAAATAACACTGGAAGCCATTCAATATCACACACATCTTCGTACTAATATGTCAAGTCATAGCGTATAAACTACATTACCCAAATATTATATGTTTATAATAGAAATCTCTTCATCTTCTGATATCTACGATAAATGCCGAAAACTTATCGGCCTGATCCATTTCCCAAGATCAGACAAATCGCCAAGCATAAGAATTTTATTTTTTATTTTTTTTATTTCTATGTATTTATTTTAGGAAAGATCATATTGGTCGTACCTAGCACTTTTCAGCACACCCCTCGTTTGTTTAACGTACAACAACTGATAAGAAAAGCTAAACGGTAAAAAAGCTACATTTAAACGTGAAAATTTCCCGCCTAATTTTAGCCAATATCTCCCCGCCACTATTTACTAGAATCGTCTGTCTATAGAAATCTTAACAGTACGTTCAACCTTTGTCAGCTACGAACTATAACACCACATTCAATTGTTTATATCATCGTCTCACTCGTTAGGAAAAATATCTGTTCTTTTTACCGTCATTCACTCGGAAAATAAATACCAGTCACATCTATGTTAAAGTATTCTATTCTAATCGATCTTAAATTATTCAGATTAGGTAAGAACTGGCAATTTTCCATAGACACTGTGCGCGTAATTTAAAAAAATATTTTCACGTATTTTATTGCTGTTGGAAATATATGAAGCTGAAAAAACTGAATATCATTTTAGGCTTTCTTTATTCCCATTAAACTAAAAATTGATATTTTAAAATCTTCATACTTGTACCCCTCGTTTGGAATTGTGAAATAAATTACTTAAGGATCAGATTATAAACCAGATATTAAGGTAGTCTGACGTTTCATACTTAATTTCCAGTCAGTATCTTGTAACTTTTTTTTGAAAAAGAAAACTTGAAACTATAAATTTCGTATTTGTGTAAAGCGCACTTGTAGTTTTTATAATTTACTGGCGTATTTAAACATATAATCAGCTTTATTAAAATTATTCAAAATGTATTTTGTATAGATATTTAACATTATTTAAGACTTGCAGAATGAGTAAGCTTGTCCAGAATTGCAAATTATTAGTCAGAACAATGATGACACGAACTGAGTTGGTGTGAATTAGAATTCTCGCAGTGATGGATTGCCTTTGTATAACTTTTAAGATCAAAAAGGTTCGGTGACATTCAGACGACTACAAGAATTAAAAAGGCAAAATTGCCTCGCTGCAAACAGATTCCGTAGTGGGACAAGCCAACAACTGTGAATGAGATTTTGGTCAATTGGTTGTCATGCAACCACTCGATCACCTCCCTCCCCCTGTCACCTCCTAGAAATGAGTCTAAGGCTATTAACCCTCATAAAATAAAGCGTGTTAAAAAAAAGGAAACTGCCGTTGATGCAATCTATGATATGGCGATGCGGTCTGAAAAAGCCAACAAAATGCAATGTAATTACCGTTGGAAACACAGTATAACAAAGCAAATATGGTGTAGAAAAATAATACCATTTATAATGTAAAAAATATCCTGATCTATTCAGTATATTGTGCTCATGTCTGGCTCGCAACTCACCGTACATTTTTTAAAACCTTATTAAATTTAAGAATCCTTCCTGATGTCGTGAGACTTCGAGGCATTTTTTGGCTTTGTCTCCGTTAACTATTCGTTGTGCTGCTTACACTATTTCGCATGGGATCGATTTTCTTTGCTTACCTTGTAGTTATTTTATATGTGCTAAGGCGAGAAGAAAAAAAATCAGTGTAGACAAAACGATTTCCAAAATTAGTCATAATATATTTACCCAAATATATTTGACTTTGAAAAAGTCAGTCTTATTATACCGACCTCTTTGATAAATGTACGTATAAAATTGCTGATTTATTTCGAATTTCAACTTTAAGACATATTTCTTGAATAAAAGCATTTATATATTTAAGTAAAGATCAATATCTTTATAAATTGCAGAAATTATCATATATAATCTAATTATTTTTTACTTTAAAAATTCAATCATGGTATTGACTTATTTAACAAATATTATAAAGTGTATGTATTTTAAATAAACGACTCATTTTATGGAATAAATGTATTTATGTTTAAATAGTTGGATGCAATAAGCATTTTTAAATGTAATAAAATAACATAAGCATTTTTAAATGTAAGCAAGTTTGTCTCTTTTCCTGTAAAAGATTATAATGTTACAAGTTAAATAACAGGATATAAATAAAGGCATGCTAATAATGCACTATACAGTCTTCTCACTGTTAAGTAAAAAATATAATAACCTATTCCTTATCGGAAAATGATTTAATGAGTAAATGTAAAAGCGGAATCAATTTCTTGCAAATCGATCTTTCGGAAATTGTCTTAATGACAGATTTCAAGATAAAAGTTTTTCTTTTCTTCTTTGTCATTTTTAGATCAATATATCCCAGATTTTACGGTTGATTTAGAAATCCTTAGAGCGTTCAATCAAAGAAGCAGTCGATTATGAACTCTGGCCTGAAACTATCAAGCCATTTTGAATATATCAATAACCGGTTGTTTGTCCTTGATGAAACATTGCAATCAATCAGAAGAATCCTTATTGAGTTCTACGATTGTGCTAACAGAAACTTTCCCGTGGAGTTCTCAGTCGGCTGTGACTAGTTATTGACTGAGCCTATATATTGTAAAACTATCCTATTAGCAGTGAATACACATCAAATTTTACTTGAAATTCGGGTGTTCTCCTACGGAATTTATTCGAACGATTTAAAAATCTTTTGGAAATTCTTCAGCAGTTCAGATTTTCCTTCCTGTGTTTTATTTATAGCTTTTCTCAAAGCTAGAATCACAGTTAAAAGTACAAAAATTTCAAACCATGGACAAGATTAAGGGGAACAAAATGGACAAGGAAACTGATAGTGATGCCGAAAATGGTTTTTTGAAGACTATTTCGAAAATTGAAGGGGGCACTGGATTAAGTATATGATGTCGAAAGGAGAGTAAGGACTTAAGCTCTCTTTTTCTGAACGGTTAATTTTCAATGTCTGGACATATCTGGTTGACCTGTGATTTAGGTGCTTACTAATCTTAGATTTATCTGGCTCGATGTCACACTTCTGGAGCTTCTAGTAAAGACAGAATTCATTACACAGCTGTAAGGTCCAGTAGTTAGAAGACCTCCTTAAAACTCACAAAGTGTAGGAATTGGATAGTGGACTTGTTCTGCAATCTAGAAAATCGCCAAGGCACAAAACTCAGAAATGCATTGACTTCTTATAGTCAGCTGTGATAATTGACTATGTTCATATCCTGTCAAAATGATATGAAATTTTATTAATGAAAAGCAAAAATGCTTAATAAAGAAAATGTATTTTTGTCATTTTTGACGGCATGTGCAAAATAGTCAATTATTTAATGCTATTATTTGAACCGTATTTACCGATAAATACTGAGAGAACATGTGGGAGAACATGTGGGAGAACATGGGGAGAACATGTGGGCAAAGTTTTAAGATTAATTAGGATCTACAAGGAAACCCATATTTAAAATCATAAATAGACAGCTGGAATTTTATAAGCGCATAACGAGGAAAAAGAGGTTGGAGAAGTTGATACTCACAGAATATACTGAAGGCTAAAGTAATAGTGTGAAACAGCGAGTAATATGAAAAAAACAAAAAAACAAGGATACACGCAGATAGCAGAAACAAAATTAATATGCGCAATAAATTAACGAAAGCTGTGGAGTTCCATGATTGACGGAAGGTACACAACACATAAGACAGTTTTATTTCTATGACAATATCTCTTATTTAATACTGTTGAATACTTTAAGTGGAATAATTATTCAAATAATCATTACTGGGTACCCCCACTGTTTCGAATTTATTAAGACAAACTAGTCTTGAACGTTAATGATTCTGACGTGAAGCACTATTTTCAATAAATGCTCTAAATGGTTATACTTATACGGTACTAAAAACACAAACACGAAGTGAAAGAAACAGAATCGACCAGAATTTGAACTCTTCTCGCCGATTTTACTTTCCGCGCGGATAATCAATATATTATTCACACACTATATTTGTCACTTACCGAGAAAAAATGTGTTTGCTGTTTTAGTGCCGCAAATGTTTAATTGCAGAAGAGAAATAAATTTAAAAAGACAGTGTTGCTCCATTCTTCCAAGTAAAGCCTGTTTGCTTTAAAAAATCAAATAAATATTTTTTTGGTGGGCTCGTTATCGGCTCTTGGACTTAGTGAACATCTGTGGCCACACGTTATGGTCGGCAAATAATATATTTCTATAATTACTAAGATTAGATTAGTATAGACTGCAGACAAATGAAAGTGAAATGGCGTAGGAAGTTTGTGTTGCAACTATGTTTAAATTTGAGAGCGCCTACCCCTCTGCCTTGAAATTCAGCATTCAAAGTTGTAGTTTTTAACTTACGTCTACTGAAGACATTGCTAAATACGAGGCTACGTGGTTTAACAAACATATCACCTTAGGAAAAAAAGCTTTCATTTCAACTTTCGAATGTAGTCGGCAATCATATGTATCTCAGCTTGATAGGAGTAACTACTGTCATTGTAACATATTTATCACTGAAACAAAGGTGACTGTAGTTAGATGTTGAAAACAGAAAAATATTTCTACATTTTCGTTTATATTTTTATCATTTCAAATTCTTCGAGATTATCTTTGTTTACAAACTAATACTTGAATCTCTCATTTACAAATCGTCAGCTTTCCAACTTTATTTTGGTAGAAGTTAAGTCTTAAACTAAACTTTCTAGTCAGTCTTTTATCAAATTACCCTTTTATTTATCCAGTTAAAACGAACATCTTTTTTCGTTTATCATTCGAGTTCAGGAAATCAATATTTCTCTTATTACCACCATTTCCAATACGACGGTTATACACCATTTTTTCCCGCCTATTTTATTAATAAAAATAGAAAACTTCCCGCCATTTATCATTACGGATATATGTTTTGTTTAATTTTTAGATTAAATAATTATTCGAAATTTAAATGAAGTTTTTTTTCTTTTCTTTAAAGTAAACCCCACATGCTTCATAACTGATAATAGAAAATATAAATCTTTCTCACACCGATGTGAAGTATATGGTTACAGATTTACCACCCTAATGTTGTTGCTTTTGTTTCCGAAGCAAATAGGCTTTTTACGGTGCGGACGTACCAGCCCCACGCCCTATAACTAATAAAACCTGGAGAAAACACCCAGATAATTCAACATCACGAAATCATTTGGAATTGTTTTTTCCAATCAGCGTAGATTGTAGTAGTACATTTTTCGACCTTGTGTCACATTCTGTTGCGATGTGGGCGCGCAGAAAAAAAATACTGTCAATTGCTTTAGCGGGGAAGAGAGATATGTGTCATCCTTGAAAATCAGTATTCAAAATTCAAAATCCAGCCACACAGCATCTATCCATTTACAACCCTAAAACGCTCGTTCCTTGTTTGGCAATATATGTGTCTGCGTAATATAGACTGATATTTAGTGTGAGTAACAGAAAACTTCGAATAAAGTGATTTATCCCGATAGATATGAAGAGAAACACGTATCTACAAAAACTATTTACATAAGTAGATGCTTGCGTTGTTATGAACATAATTGTGTACACAGATGAATAAGTCAGTAGATATTTTTTCAAATACTGAATCATTGTAATTATAACAAAGTTTAGCTTATGCGAACTTACTGACGGGCCGCGGCGGAATGCGCAGAAAAGAATTGTGAAAAAATTTAAGAAATGAAATATCACCAACAATTTATTACTGTTTTTTGTTTTTTTATGCATAAATAAAACAAACAAAAAAAAACTCTGAGGGAAAAATCAAGTTAAAATATCATACGGATATGTTAGGGCAGTAAAAATATTTTATATTTATGATAATTAATATTGATGGCATACTTGATGTGCTTTCATATTATTATACACAGTAGTAGAGGACTATCGATCACTTGATCGATTTCATTTATTGCATGAACGTCGTGGTTTGAAACGAATTAGAACTTCAAGTACATGTTAATGAATTTGTATACGGATTTTTCTTCTTACCGTTTATCTTTTGTAAAGTCTGGGCTGTATAATTAGACAAGCGTACAGAAGCGATAAGTATATATGTATTCACACGGATCATTGCATATATAATGCAGGAGTGCGGCTTAAGTCTGCAGTATAAATATATTTTCTTTCGAATTGCTTCTGTAGGAAGACCGATGTGTCTGTGACTGCGTGGGTGTTCAGCTGCAATTAAGCAGAAAGGTTTATATGTCTACTAAGTACGTTTGTATGTGGCCAGGTAAGTCACTCAGAAAATAGGTCACTGTAAATAATGTATGCGCTATGAAACAAAGGTGCGTATTTCATGCATCACTTTTAATAGTGTTAAACAAAAGTAAAAAAACACACACACATATATATATATATATATATATATATATATATATATATATATATATATATATATATATATATATACTATATAACAATACATAGTCGAAACTGATATAAAAAATAAAAGATATCAATGTAATAACATACATGCATACGAAATGTTATATGTATGTATGTACGCACGTGTGTGTTTGTGAGAAAGAAAGGAGGTAGTGCATCTGTACGGCGATTTGGCAATATATATAAGTTTTATTGTCTCTCTTTATCTATCTATCTCTGTCTGCCTGTTTCTCACTCTCTCTCACGTACTCTCACTCACTCTCTCTCTCTCTCTAATTCTCTTCTTGATCGAGCTGAAAACAAGTCAGAGTCATTTCTTTTCTCCTCTCTCTCTCTCCTTCTCTCTCTCTCTCTCTAATATATATATATATATATATATATATATATATATATATATATATATATGATGAAGATGGTTACTTTTCAGCAGGAAAAGACCATCTCTTCACTTAGTATATTTGTGTGTGTGTGTGTGTGTTTTATACAGAATTTAAATATTTCCACTGTTTTTATACGGGCTGACTTTCTGTTGTACACCCGTAAGTCTTTCTTAAGGACAGCTTCACTTTTACAACCTCTCTTACATACATTTATATATGTCTGTGTGTATATGTAAGCAACCGACAAGTTGTCTGTTTATTTTGTTTGTATTTAAGATGTTATACAGTCTATCGACAATTTAGATACTGATGTATAACATATTCAACAATTGTAAAAATACAATAAAAATATTGAGCAAATAGACATTGTCAATTGATTCTAAGAAAACATATTTGAACACCCATATCTGTCAAAATATACATATAAAAACACACACATCTCTACCCTCCTTCTCTCTCTCTCTCTCTCTCTCTCTCTATATATATATATATATATATATATATATATATATATAAAATACAAACACACACATATATAATTTTTAAGTATGCTATATATATATATATATATATGGGAAATAAGTGCTCAATATTAACGACAGAGCGTATACAAAAATTAACCGATGTTGACAGCGCTATCAGCACTAAATGATGAAAGTTTGTTGATAGTGTACCTGATATATATAGATTATTTCTACCAACATAAGCGTGTATATATATATATATATATATATGTGGGGGGGTATTGCGTCTGTGAAAATACGTCCATATGATCGGGTGATTAAGGTATAAAAGTTACCTTGCAGTATTTATTCTATATCCACACTGTATAGCCCGATAAATAACCTTCTTTATCGAACAAATAAGGTAAACTTTTAGCTCTCTCTCTCTCTCACACACACACACACACACACACACACATATATATATATATATATATATATATATATATATATATATATGAAAAAAAAGGAAATTTATCTTACCCAACGCATTTCGTTTACTGAGGGACTTTAACAAGGCAATGATTTTCTAACAAGTGTTTATATACAGGTTAATTGTTTTCAAAAAATTTTAGGTATAACAGTACTAATACTAATTTGAATATATATATATATATATATATATATATATATATATATATATATATATAACATCACCTACTTACTGGCGTTTATTAGATACTGAATTTTATCACCTCGTGTCCATGATCTTGCCAGACTTTTCCGTTAACATGATGAATATTCATTAGCACTCCTATAAAAAATTGAAAAAGCAATATTGCTCTTGCATATAAATACTTGTCACAAAATAAAATCCTTACTTTTGCCTTGATAAAGTCCCCCTTTGGACCGAACGCGTCGGGTTAGGTACGTTTTCCTCTTGACTTTATTCATATAGTCCTTTTA
This sequence comes from Acanthosepion pharaonis, assembly GCA_903632075.3. Taxonomy (NCBI): domain Eukaryota; kingdom Metazoa; phylum Mollusca; class Cephalopoda; order Sepiida; family Sepiidae; genus Acanthosepion; species Acanthosepion pharaonis. The sequence goes on from CAHIKZ030000762.1 coordinate 1,271,711, forward strand.
CAGATATACTCTATCTGTAATTTTACACACAAGCACACACACACACACGCACACGCTCGCACAAACACACAAACACCCCCCCACACACACATATATATATATATATATATATATATATATATATATATATATATATATATAAGACGATGTTTGTTCTTATGTCCATGGTCTTTGTCATGTTGAATTGATAATGTTAATTATATTTTATGAATATGTCCTGAAGATGGTTTATTAGACCGAAACGTCCGACGTTGACATTATATTAACATTAAAACATCATAATTGCATATAAGGATTTTTGTTTTTTTTTTTTTTCCGTATATTTTTCTTCATACTCTCGGATCTATATCCATATATTTGCTTTTACATACTGTCTACTAGAAAAACAAACCTGAATATATATATATATATATATATATATATATATATATATATATAATCGAGTTCACCACATGCAAGGCAGTAAAGCCACTAAGACACACGCACGCACACACACACACACACACACACACACACACACACACACACACACACACACACACACACACATATATATATATATATATATATATAACCAAACTGGAAGAAGAACAAAGATAAAAAAATACTCACCGTAAAGTGGTGGGTCGAAAAATATAACAGTAATAACAACAAAAGAGAAATAACAAAAAACATCAACCGGTTATCGTTCGTCAGAGACGACTGACGACAAAAACGTAAATATGTGCATAAAGATTAAAAACGGAAAGAAACATTATACCAGAGATTCAGCCATATGAATCACAAACAATTTACATTTCTTCTTACAGCAAGCAGCCATGCTTCTAAGAAAATTCAGTACCGTGGAGAAGGCAAAGTGAAACCACTTAACTATTTTTGTCAAGAATGCTTTGCAATTTACAAATAAGAGGAAATTGTGGAGAGTCATGATTATTTACATTCTGAACGTACATAGTATTACAAAAAAAAAGAGAAAAAATAGCTCTTAAATTTTAAAGGCTTCTAAGATTTTCAAAATATTTTATAAAAGATGGAATTTTGAAATTTGCATCGAACTAATATATCTTATGGGTAAATTGTCGCCATTTATATGTTGATTATTTTGTTTTTGATTTTGTTCACTGTACAGTATAGTAGGGTCATTTGGGAACCGTCTGTGATAAAAAGAACACCTTGACGCAATTCACTCCGCTAGAAATTTGGAAACGGCATTCTGTACTGCTTGGCATTCGCACCAGATGCTCCAATACGAATATTTAATAGTGTTTGGGTGTCAATCTCAAAACAATGCATATGATCCGGAAAAGGTTGGATGAGTCTAATGGTGATTACAAAGGTGTTTGGAGTGATAACTAGTGAGGGCCTTAGACTCAACCTGGAGGCCTACATCAACTGCTTTGAGGGGGTAGTTCTGCCATGGTCCAAGAGGGTGTCTGCTGGAAGATCTTATGTCTGGCAACAGGAATTTGCAGCATGCTACACAAGTATGGTAAACCATTCATGGCTGTTAGACAATTTCTGCAACCATCATCACCCTTTACATCTGGCCACCTAACTCCCCAGTGTCCAACCACCTTCATTATTATGTGTCGGGCGGAGTTGAGCGAGAGACCAACAAAAACACCAAGGATGAACTGAAGGCAAGGATTATGGCAGTATTCACCAACTTAAACTTTGCAGGAGATTCCGAAGCTCTCTGGAGGCCGTGGTTGAAGCCAATGACGATTTTAGTAAATACATTTATTCTTTAGTATTTCAAGTATGTTTGTGTAATTTTGATAAATATATCTGTTAAAAGGAAAAGTCAGTGTTATTTTCATTTTTGCGTAATTTAGATGACAATTTATCTCACACCCTATATATATATATATATATATATATATATATATATATATATATATATATATGTTTCAAAAGTAGGTATAAAGTAAGTATTATACCAATGTTTTCTCGTTTTTTACTGTATACTTTTGAATTCTCCTGTATATATATATATACATTTGTGTGTTTGATAAATATCTAAAATGCAATAAATATAAATAATAAAATATTTTGGCAAAACATTTTGTGAACTAAATTTTTTAACTATTTTTCCAACTAAGTTATTAGCGAGACAGGAAGTGATTTAAGTTAATCATAGGAATGCTTGACATTTTTACGACACTGAACAGTAGAATATCTGAAAATAAAAGTTTTTTCTGAAAATCTTTTATATATTTACCTTTCCGTCGGATTTTTATCGATATTTAAATCATGTGCATATAGATATTAGTCTGTCTGCCAAAGACTTCAAAGAGGAAGCCAAGAGTTTGACGTTGTTTTCAAAACTGTAGCCTTTAAATGATTGACAGCTCAAGTTTTAAAAAAAGTCAGTACCAGTAATTAAAGATGTTCATTAATATTAATTTGAACAAGCTTTTCAAGAGTGTAACCACGACTCTCGCATTAAAAGCAGTAATATGTTTTATGGATTTAAAAAATCTGCCAATTGATTTTGCGAGTTTACTTTTAGAAACCTGTAGGGACCAAATCCTTCTATGACGACCGTGACTGCGCTAATCTCTGCAATTACTTATAAATAAACATTTCTATCTCAAATTTACATCTTTCGGTTGATATTTTCTTACTGTGTTTGCTACCCATTTGCGCAAAAAGGAGGCAATCTTTTGCTCCCTCTGTTATCGTTTCTTGTATATATCTTGTAGAGTTATTCTTAGCATTGCTCTTTCTATTAATCTCCATGCGTTGTTGAGTCTGTTTTCAAGCGAATTTGTTAAATTATATACATGTAGACAAATTTACGTATATGAGTATATGTATATATATATATATATATATATATATATATATATATATATATAATTATTGATTTAAAAATATGATTCCAACTCGCGACATAAGAGGTCTCATGTTTCAAAACAAGAGCCGAAAACTTCAATATAATTATTTGAATTAAATTGAGTTAAAGTAAGCTCTGTTCCATCATCAAGCGAAATTTTTTTGGAATAACGTATTTCTGAAATTTACGTGTTTTAATAATTGAAATCAAAATTTCCATGGTAACAGCTAGGGCGAATTGTTTAAATTGGGTAGGCGTGTGTTGGGTGTTAATAATAAGTATCAGTATAGAGTAACTTTCATAGATGTCAAGTCAGGGAAAGGTGAGGGTGTCTAAATTTGAAACGGAAGAACTATTAACTCTAGTCTGGTTTGCGTGTCTATGGAGATTTATTTTTTTATTTTATTTTTTTATGAAAGGGATTTGTGCATATATAAAAACTGCCGTAACGTTTGTTTTTTGACGACTTCATAAAGGGTTATCTTTTTTGTAGGGTATTTAAACTATTTATTTGGGCTATGGATTATGAAAGTTATTATATTGTATGCTTGTTTTTAGCTAATTATTCAAACCATGAATCAGATGATGGCGACAAAAAAAAACGTTAATTCATGTCTATTGTTTAATAGATTATTATTATTTAGAAGCTTAATAATGTGCAATTTCTCATGGAGGCACAAAGGACATGGGTCATCCCAAGTTTTACATTTTCTATCTTTGTTTATAATTTTCCATTTTAAATAATAATATATATATATATATATACACTTTTCGCATATACATATACATATATATATATATATATATATATATATATATATATGGGATATGTATGCAGAAAATTGTTTATCGACGCGCGACATTTCTCTCTTGTTAAATGCAATCTTATAAAATTTAAATGCAACGCCAATCGTCATCTTCTGTCACCTTGAATCATGTTATTTCATTATCTCCTTTCATCTATAATGTTTTCTAAGTTTTCATTCTCAGTAACTCCTTGCGTCATAATGGATTTATCTCCTTGGGGTGACATGATAAAAAATAAGAATGTAAAAATTTGGAGCATGTCGCACAACATTATGAAATGCATTGAATGTTAAATAATTTCAAAATCTTCAACAGTAAATTTATGTAAAGGAACATGCACCATTTCTCCTTTCCTCACTAATCTACCGCTGTTAGATTTTGAGATTATCCTGATCAATAACGATAAAAGTAAAAGCAAATACGATGAGAAGCTGAATGATTTCGACGCAGTTAAATATCTAGATACACCGGAAAATTAACTTTAAAAGCTGAGCGTATCTGTATCTTTAACGTTTCGATGTATAATGTAACCGGTGGTTGTTATATTTCTCTCCCACTATTTACACCTATGTCTGATCCGTTATTAGTCTGAAGGAGATTTTCTCATTCACTTATCCACTAATTTTTGGACATATCATAATATGCCCAAATATTCGAACTTACAGCAAAACTTTTTTGATCCAATAGAAAATATTAGCAGGTTTAATTTTTTTTTTAAGAGTCCATTGAAGGGAACTTTATGGTGCAAAACTGATTTGTTTTTTTCTAAAGGTTTTGCTAAATTTTCAAAATGGTTAACGGAATACTTTAGACATGCTTTTTTTTTAAGTTTTGGAAAAAGCCAAAGATTTTCATAAAGGCATCTATTATAAAAGACACCATTGTTGTTTGTAAGTGAAAACATAAATTCCTAGCTTGATTATGTGGTGCCAAAACGATCAGCTTCCGCAGCTGCGCGCATTCAAAAATCGATTGCTATATTTGTCACCGGTTTTGAATTTACAGACATATTTTATAAAGAAACAGATACTTGTGCGTCATTCATCTTGCAGAATTGACAATGTCATCGCTGTCTTCAAAATTCTGTTTGATAATTCTCTTAATATATAAACATCGATTTTATAAGCGGAGGCAAAAATAATTCGTCAAAACATGATTTCTCTGTTTGATTTCTAAAATTTCTGACTTACAGCAATAAACAGTCATTCTTCTTTATTTTCAAGTATTGGGTATGCTAATTTTATATAGGCAATGGGTTACATACGCTTGAATGTGCGCGCCAAAGAGGTAAAACCGACCAAATTAATTTTTAAACGGTAGAATTTATATTTATTTTTGTTCAAACGATATAAAAGTACAATTATCAATGTTATTTTAACTATTTCAGATTAAAAAATAAAGAAAAAGCAAATAAGATATTAGATTCCTAATATTAATACCATGATGCTCTTTGAATCATTCCATGTCTAACGTTGTTGTGCATTTGTGACTATTTTTGACTATTTTCTCTTCGGGAATAGGCACTGTCTTTGGCTAATTCGTCCAGATTTTTGCAAACTCCAGGAAATGATGTAAGCTCCTGAATTTTAAAGTTGATAATTAATTATTTATATTCAGATCGTGGGCAGATGATTTCCGAATCAATGGAAAATTTTAAAATCATCAGTTGATGATATCCGCTGAATCTTCAATGAAAATAATGCCGGTTGTTTAAGGATTAGAGCAAAATTAAAAGGAATAGAGACTAAGAAAAACACCCAAGCTCAAATCTATTTTGAGGATAATCGCTGTTTTACAAAATTACTGAAAACTGCATTAGAATTGAATCTCCAGTTACATTATTTTGATCCTTATATATTTGATCGAGTATCCTCATTTCTACATTTTTATAAAAAACATTACACACATACATAAGTTTACATATCTGTTTATTTTTCTTCCTATTGCCATTTAGGGACTTCTGTTTTGATGACGACGAAAGGAATATAAATATTTAGTTCTTATCATTTATCAAAACCATTAAAAACGAAAAGCCAAGTGGAAACCAAACATTTTCTGCAGTTGATTCAATTTAGATAAGGTATTCATTCAACCACCAAAATTAGAATTGCCGAACCTCGAAGCTTGAATTTTCCCCCAGAAATATTGAGATTGATATGAGATAACAATATATATTTTTATATATTAAGAACAGTATTGGGGAAATTATATGATAAAGTGGAAAATTTTACTTGTAAAGCGTTTCGTCATTCAGGACTTCATCGGGCTAAATTTGTTACGCTGGTAGGACTACACATGCTCACGACAGAAATGCTGGGAATTTTAGTATTCTTTTTTTATCTAGCCGAATTCATTTACTTTCTTTTTCTTTTTTTTCCATGACCTTTGTAAGTAGGTATTCCATGCTATGATATTAGAAGATCTACCAGGAATTGTGAAATGTTGTAAGAGCCAGGGAACAAATTTATTGTAGATGACCTTGTGATTAAGGCACTCTCTAGACATTTACGTCGTAATGATTACTTTCTCCTTTGATACAATGTTTCCGATATGTAGGTATCGTAAGAGTTATTAGAACCAGTGATTGTAGTTAATTGGAAAGCAGGTAACCGCAAGAGAGTTCCACAAGCAAGAAGTGTGTGGGGGGATAAACCATAAGATTAGAAGGTAAGGTAAGAACTAACCATTTCAACAGTAAAATTATAAAACCTAGAAAGCAATCTAATACTGTTCTTAAATTCGTCAAGTCGAGGTAACAAAGATGAAAGTTAATCAGAACAATAACCGTGAAAATATTTCTAGAATGATACATGGAAGTTTCGGTATGGCGATGGGAAAGTAATTGAAGCTGAGATGCCAGGTCAGGGCAGATAACGTTCCAGGTTCTTATTTGGATTTTTTCAAGAATCTCTAGATATATATCATAAGAATCAGAACAGATGTAGCGGCAATATTCGATGCACAATCGAATGTTTGGTTTATAAATTTGCAAGATAGTTTCGAGCGAAAGGAATTGTCTAGTACGACATAATGAACGGACGTTTCATTTTCAGCAGACTGGACAATTGATTCAATATAATCGTTCTACTTCATGTCAGTGGAAAAAGTTAGACCAAGGAGCAGCGGTGAGTTAATCTCTTGGGGGTTATAATCAGTTCTGAATGTTCTTTAAGACGATTACTAGAGAGCATTTTCATTTTACAGGTGTTGAAATTAACAAAACATTTCTTGTCTCCGTTAATAACAGATTATTGTCATTTTCGAAATTAGTTGCCAGTATAAAATCATCAAACACATATGTATCGATATTCGTTAAAGTTAATTTAGTAGATAACAGAGCTTTGGATATCAGGGAGCACAGTAGTACTTGCCTCCGATAATAAATTACAAAATATTATCATGCGAGTTGAAAATACGAGTGGTTTTGATATGTGTTAAGTTTACATTAATGCAAGCACAAAGATATAGTCATAATCTTTGAGGCTAATTACTGACCAGTGCCTTACGGTTTGGTGTCTCTCACATGTAAGGGTTCCTGTTAATGTTTGTGGATTGCATAAAGTGGCTTTACATATTTATTCTACTGAAGTTAATGGGAACTTTTATTTCGAATAACAGCAGTTGATCTTAAGAAGTTAGTTGCCCATTTTAAAATGGTCCTATGAAACGTAGCTTAACTCCATTAATAAAAACAAAGAATGTTTTTGGGAAATTTATATATATATATATATATATATATATATATATATATATATATATATATATATCTGTCTTTATGAATTCATGTCATGTTCTTTAATGTCCATGTCAACTCATGACTCTCATATGTCGTACAACTCGTTCAAGAAATATCTAATCTATTTACATTGTACAATAGGGCAGGTCGGTCGTGGTATTACATTCAATTTGAAAGTCATCGTTTGACATGATGAATAATCCCACAAAGTATTTTTCCAAATCGTTACCGTTATTTGAGGAAATGAGTTTAAAGATTAAGGTTAGATTCAAAATCGTAGCTTTGGAATTTCATTCCAATGATTAGTGAAAGGCTTGTAGCACAGGCTTATAAAATTTATAATTTATTGAAGCTTTATAAATTGTATATGGAAAAGATGTATGGCACAAATACATTGTTACTAAATCACTGTGCTATCAAATAAAACCTCCATTTAATTTATAGGAGAATCATACTGAACAATATAGCTTTATCATCAAATAATATATTATACAGTGCAGTAGTTTTAGTGATATTTGCAAGAAAGAATGCAAATTTAAATCATTTTGTCTTATAATTTGTGTATAGCATTATTATGATGTTATATGTAATTTTATCTATTTTTGTTTTTATTAATTATGGTCTAACAAGTGGTCTAACATATCTATATTCACTGTGTAGCCTTTTTGTAGTCTGTTACAATCTTTTACTTTTCGAATCCAGTAAAAATACATATTTTTCTAGTGGTGATTCATAAGTAGAATTCTGGTTTTAAAATATTTTCCATGCAATGTATATAATACAACAGATATCATCTCTATTTTAATTTATTCTAGAAATTGTAAAATTCATTTTGTAAGTAAAAAACTTCTGAAATTAGGTATTTCTGTACATTTTTCAAACGATCTTTAAAACTAAATGCTCAAAAATTGGTGAAAGACATGAAGCTAATTTTCGGTGTCAAACTTATTACATCAAACTCCCGTGTTCGCACTGAGTGCAATGTTGATTCTCTACAACAAGTGACAATCAACGTGTACTATTTTACAACACTTTTATCAGATCAATGATTAAAAATGGATTCAATCGAATGAAACCCGTTGGTCTTGAAGAAGACTTTCTTTCGTCGGATCTCGTAGACTGACGCTACAGAATCCCAAACAAACAACTTTACCAATAAAAACTACGTCACTTCAGTAGTTTAAACAGAAGCAACTAAAATGGATAGATCATCTAACTCGAAGAGAAAATAATGACATAACTAAGATGTTGAACTTCCGGTCTGTCTTAAACAAAAGATTAGGAAGGAAACATTTATGAATACTCGAAAGCGCGAAAAGTGATAGTGTACTTGAGAAACCAATTTTTCATAAAAAAACTCTTTTTAGAAAATAATTTAATAAATTTCAACCAATGATAATGGCAAAACTTCAGTCAATGAATGCTGAATGTTTATTTATAAGATCTAATCTCCAGATTCTTAGAAATGATATTGTGCTATCCATAAGAAACTGTCTGTTATAGTCCTACAGCTTCAGTTCCGTTCTTTAAACGGCAGACCATTGTTTTCGCATTACGATATCGGTTACGACTGGGTTTACTTAATCATCTTCCATTTTTTATGCAAGAAAAACTACTTCGAAATAGTCTTTTGAATTATGTCCATGTAATTACGGAAAAGGAGACAATGGTTGGAAGTATTGCTTGAAGCAGCGATTCCATTTTCTGCGTCATAATTTTTAATTAAAGAATTCAAGAATTTCTTTTTAAATTCAACATTAACCAAGTATTACAGACAAGACAAATTCAAACTGAAAAGTTCATTTTGATAGACTCCATATCAAATACATTTTTTGCATTCCTCACATATTTCAAATTCCCTCAGACTTTTTCTTTTTCAAATGATTTCAAAACTAAAGCAAATAATATTTTGCACAGAAAAAGCGGATGAAATCTGTCTTCTAATATAAAATTGTAAGTTTGGAGCCATAATAGAATCCGTTATTTTATTCAACACCAGATTCTACTCACCATAGATTAATTGTTTGATAACGAGTCTTGGAAAACAATTTATCTGTCACTCGTAATGGTATTCTATCGAGGAAACACCTTATCAATATATCTGCCGAGGTGACATAACTTCAGGAGGAGTGAATTTGCATTAAAAGTGTGTAGAACATATAAACAGGCATAAACGGAATTTGAACGCGGTTCGTCTGTTCCGTCTGACATTCGGTTAACTCCGCACAACCCATGTTTTCTTATGAAATTATATAAATAAGAATATACATTCAATCATTTTTCTGTAGATATTAAAAAATCATATTTAAAAGTTATTTTTCCCTTTAAAATAATTTTGACATAGAAAAGACTTACACTTGCTATATATAAATTAATGCCAACTATTTGTTTCGATAATTACTTCAACAAGAATAGAGAGCGAAATAGTATTAAATAAAGCAGGTTTCATTATTTCCATAAACAGTTGCAGAAAACAAATATTTCTTAACATGTTTTTATTTCAATGTATAATCTAATGCAGCATTCCTAACATAAACCTCATATGAATAAGGCGATATTTTTTGTATTCTACATTATCTGACATCCGCCAGCCATCTTTGTTGACACCAAAGGCTAATTATCGGTTTATGTCACATGAAACGTAATTAGATGCAGTAGCAAGTCTCTCATCCTATATATTATTCCATTCTCCTGCGGCCAATTACTGAAGCTCTGAGGTTCGGCAACCTTACGTTTGAAGGTTGAATACCTTATCTAAATTACATCTGCTACAGGCCAACTTCGGCTTCAAAACAGCATTTCATTTCTAATCCTTTTTATAAATCATAACTAAGTACAGGGTTTTCGTAGTCATCAAAAGAGAATACTAAATGCAGGAACAGATACGACCAGACGGTGATTAATATTCTCGCATCCTCCCACATAACAAAACCAGTATTTCAATGGTCAAACGTCAAAATACTGTTTTTAAGAAGGCGGTTGGATTGAGAAACATTCAAAGCCTCCTCGAAGATAGGTATACTGTGTCAGGTTTTATTATGCAAGTTAATGTTTTAGCAACAACATTATTAAACAACCAAAGTTGCTAAAGATATTACGTTATCATTTTTAAGTTGTGTTTTTGTTCAGGATGTGAGCGATCATGGCTCTGAATTATTTTCTATCTCTTGTATCTCCAAGCAAACATTGACTCTTCAACATGACTCTTGATAAAAATAATTGCAAGGAACTGGATCGAAAAGCCAGAAACTTTTTGAAGGAGCTCGTGTTGTGAAATGATGCAGAATATTAAGAACATTGGTTAAACGCATGAAGACAACCAAAATACCACATTTAAGTAAACATCACAAAGAGAAGCGGGCACTTTAAGCGAACTATTACATGAAACTGTAATTTTTAGAGATGAGTGTAGAAAGATAGTGTATGGATTTCGTTGCTGAACGGAAGGTTGGATCTTTCATGGAAATTATCAACCAAAAATATCGAAGGCAACGATGTTCTTAACTATTATTGCAGGCAGTAAAAATTTAAGTCCCTTTAGGTTTAGTGATGGCGTCAAGACAATTAGGCACAGAATTATTGCAAAACATTTTTTCTGAGTGGTACAATACAAGCTTTAGGCTAAAGAATATACTAATATGAAAGTGTTACATACCGCGCCAGAAAATGGTTTTAACGATATTAAACCAATGAAATATTTCCAAGCGATTCCTGAAATTAATCAGGTTGAAAATGTTCTATCTTTAAAAGAAACATATATGACAATGAAAGACAATATTCAAGCAAAGAAAATCTGGAAGCAATGAAAACTGCTTATCCTCAAGTTAGATTTGAAACAAAAAAGTTAACAAAATGAGTAGATGAAAGGCTGATAAATATTATAGAATTTGAAAGATCCCAAATTAACACGAAAATGATAATGTATCCATTTTAACACATAAAACAGTAATTAACTCTGGTTTGTGATCATTCAATATATGTTTGGATGACACATATCTTTCGAATATATTTCATTTGTCTGTTTGCATGAAAAAAAATTCCGGCACTACCAAACCAAGGCAATAACAATATTCGTCACAATAAAGATAGATATTACAAGCTGAAAATTATATATTTGTCACATAAGAATATAGGTATGTCCTGATAAAAATTGGTATCTGTTGATTAATAATAATTGTATATTTTTATATTGACTTGCGTAATAGTGACAATGTAGTCAGAAAATAAGACAGACTAATAAAGACACTCAATACATTATTGCCTACCGTAAAACCTACTATCAACTGAAAAATTTAATAAACATCCAGTATTAATTATAGGTTTAGGAAAAATCCTGTATTAATTACAGATTTGTTCCTGTAATCCAAACTAGTAACACAAAACCCAAATTTATCATCGTTCTGTCGCAATGAACGGATGTCCTCGAAAAGAGAACGCCTGAAATCCCTACTGGGACTTAAAGACAACCTGACCTATGGTGGAATTCTAATATACAATCCATCGCCAAAGATGTTTGAAAAATGGTCGGCTCTCTGTACCGCACCAGTAAGTACCTGACTTCTGCCATTAGCTATGTTTATAAGAGCCAGATCAGACCGAAAATGGAGTGTTGCTCAGTTTTGACTTTCCGGTCTTGTTAGAGTTCAAAAGCATATACGCGGCCATGTTGGTGATGAATTGTTTTCAGCTTACAATCCCTTCCCCCCAAAGACGAAACGCTGCAAGACACTCGCTATTCTGCAGATATTTCCATGGAAAATTTTCAAATGAGCTACAATTCTTATTTCTAACCGTCCTAGCTCAGACACACCACGTTGCGCACATTAAGGCGAACCACACTTTTTCGCTTCTTATTCCATTAGTAAGGAGTAAGTTTCAGTCGTATAGCTTCTTCTCATGAATTCCAGAAAGATACTTTCTGGACCACTACAAACTCAACCTCTTCAAGTCTAGGGTTAACTGTTATCTTTACTACATATCTGCATAAACTACAACCATTAAACAACAACCGTCTTCACTAAGCTTCTACCTTGCGTGGCTCGTGGGCCTTATATAGTAGGAAATTTAGTAATAAAAAATATAATGCCTACCATTTCGAAAATAGAACAATGTGCATTAATATACTGAATGTGTGTGCGTGTTTTTGAGAGAGAGAGAGAGAGAGAGAGAGAGAGAGAGAGGCAACATTAGGTGAGTAGATTAATAACACAATGGTGTAAGTAAATGGACTGTAGAGAAATTATGGATAGAAATAAGAATTATCCAATAAAAGCAATGAGAGAAAAGAATGTAAGAACGGCAAAGAAAGCAGAAGGGGAAACGAAAAGTCAGAGCGATAAAAATCAAGAGAGAGAGAGAGAGAGAGAGAGAGAGAAAGAGAGAGACGAGGAGTAAATTGTAAATAAAGAAAATTGGGTTGAAGACGTCAGTAAGGTTCGATCTTTCCGAAGAAGAAAAAAAGAAGAATGTAAATATGTAACGAGGAGTAGAGAAAAAGATTTGAAGAGATAGAGACGGAGTTGAGAGAAACAAGAGAAGACGTGTCGATAAGAAAATAAACATGAAAAAAGAAATAAAATCCTCTGAAAAAATTATAAAACTACAAGGAAAAACGAATCCTCATAGATTATCAGAGTTTCCCAAAAATGGTCTCCTTTTTTCATACCGCATGACTATCCCAATGCACATGGCCTTATGCTATAACTCAGTAAACTTTCGTAACTAGATATATACAGAGATAGATAGATAGATAGATAGATAGATAGATAGATGCCCAATGAAGTGAGGATACGATTAAAATTAAGACGTGACTTCTTTACATTTTATTCTGTCCAATGCTTCTTCAGTTCTCTCTCTCTCTCTCTCTCTCTCTCTCTCTCTCCCCGGCGGTCTTATATTCTCCGTTATATGAGAAACTGTTCAGACTGACCTGGATGGTTGGTCATATAACCTTTTGTCCAACAGTCTCGCTCTCACAGTTACAATACTAAATAAAGGTGAGATCATGGTTGCAACTGACTTCAGTTCAACCCTTTTGGTGCAAACAGCTTCCTACAATTCTGGTGTTAATTTCCTGCAGTGTTTATTCCAGCATTCCACTATAGATATATAGGCTTTAACATATCTAGTCTCAAACACTAAGACTATCGTCGTGAGATAGATTGTCACTGAATGCCCAAAAGGCAAAAAAAAAAAGTTAATTATTGTTGAGTTAACTACTTATATATATATATATATATATATATATATATATATATATATATATATATATATATATATATAATTATACCAAAAAGCAAATAGATGGATAGAAATAGACATTGCGAGTGTACATTAATGTTCGCCATAAAATATATATACATACTTTTTTACGTATGTACATTCACAGCGGGATGACACAAACTCCAGCGATGCAAGCGCCATTACGTCTGACCAGAGGCGAAGCGGCCCACAAGATGGGGGCGATGCGAGATGACGACTACAAAATCAGATCAGCGAATGGAGCTAATTATTGCGCGGTCTCAGCTGGGCTGCGCGGGCGATAATGACAACAGGAGAACTCACTGTTATTTATGCAGATATTTTAAATAGGAATTTGGCTGTTTCTTTTCGTTCTTTTTCTTATTAGAGTATTTCAGCAATTATTATTTTTCTTATTATTATAAACTATAGACTAGACAAATATTACATTTTTGTTCATATGAATGTCAAGTAATTTTTCAAGTTTTTCTTGATTCCTAGCACTCATACTTAGCCACAGTTTATATATATATATATATATATATATATATATATATATATATATATATATATATATATATATATATATATATATCGCCGTAAGGTTGCCTCTCTGTGCCTTTTTATAAATGCTTTCTTGGTAATTGTTCGGATGAACTCTTCACTATGGTAGCTAGGCTACATTAATTTAAGGGCAATACTAGTAGACTGGCGACGAGAAATCATCAGTTTACAGTTGATCTAGTTAGATGTTGTCGTAACTATTATTCTGACAGTTTATTTTCTCGCACCTCTTGTTTATGGAACTGCCTAACCAGCTCCATACTTAACATCTGCAAAAATTTAAATGCAAATGTCAATCGTTATCTACAGTGTCCACTTAACTGCTCTTTTCTCTTTCTATTCATTACTTATGTTACTTGCGTGTTAGTGGCTGTACAACAGATGGGAAAGTTTGCAATTTGAACGAGAATTTTCAACACTAACACGCTCTCTCTCCCTATCTCTCCCCTCTCTCCAATCTTTCGACTGATAATGTCTCCTATTTTTCCCGTTTCTTTTGATGTAAAGTTACGGGCTTAGTAAATATGTTCATAATTTTCTTTCCTTTTGAAATAGGATATATATATATATATATATATATATATATATATATATATATATATATATATATATATATATATATATACAATTATAGGATTGGTGTATACGGAATAAATTCCAATAACCAACAATTACTATTCTTAAAAGAGTGCTCAATACAGAGTAGAGCAGATATAATTACTTATTTAAGAATTATAACAAATATGTTATAAAATCACTACAAAATATTCATGTTATAATTTTTAAATAAATAATATATATATATATATATATATATATATATATATATATATATATATATATATATATATATATATATATATATATATATATATATATATATATAATTAATAAAAATATTAAATTTGTCACTTATCTAATTGGATTGATGTTATATTCAGCGCCTCTTCTCCAGTGTTTCGTTGGCGAACTTTTGTGTAATTGTTCGTTCTACTCGTTTTCGTGATTTTATGTTAATTTAAAAAATAATTTATGCGGTTTTTAACTGGTTTTAAGTTGATGTTCTTGCTTGTATGCGTAGGCCTTTGCGTGTGTATGTGATGGTTATTTATTGTTTTAAAATTTACTTGTTTCTTCATCCTCCCTCATTATTCCTTTTCCTTGTCTTTCGGCTTTGACTGAAAAACATAACGTGATGAAGTTATTTCAGGGACCAGAGAAAACTTAGAATTTAACTTATATTCCTGAATATTCGGCAGTAGGGGTTCTAAAGTTTTCAAAATATAGGTCGATTCATCGTTTTTTTTTAAATCTCTTGTTTAAATAATTATTATTTTAATTAATGCTTAAATGGCAAAGGAAGTATATGTTTATGTCTCGCCTATTTTTTCGTTTTTCTTGTTATAGTTTTTGTTTTACCGGGTTATCTTATTATATATATATATATATATATATATATATATATATATATATATATATATATATATATATATAAAGGGTGCATGAGTACTTCTTATAGTATGTAAAATAGATAGGTTGGCTAATAAAAAACAAGCCAAACGAAAGGGTACCAATATAAACAGTGCGAAAAACATTTATTAAATATTAATTATTAACCATATGACAGAAATTAAACACAAAAATAAGGATTTTAAGTCCGGAATTTTCGGACACGCCAGTGACCTTCACCAACGGCGCAAGAATAAAAAAAAAAGAGAAATGGGGATTACTCACCAACAGTTGTTTTTTTCTGGACGGTGTAAATTCAGGTGAAGATCATATAATTAGTAAAAACCCGATCTCTGTCTGATTCCTCGCTGTGCGAAACCTATGAAAAGGAACTCAAATTTAAACATTGGATGGGTGTAAAAGCGTGACATTTGGGTGAGTGAGATTGTAAACTTAAAGAAAGAGTGTCATAGGTTGCGAGGTCGGGCATACGTCTCGTGTGTCTTCAGTGTTGATGTAAATTGTTTGTCTAATTTATCTATCTCAGAACGACGGACTCTGGTTAGGATAAGCTCTCAATCTCAGAAAGGGACGAGTCAAAAATATTTAGGTACACAGTAAAAAAGCAATAAGGATAAAAATGAAAAGAAAAGAATGGAAAGGAGAAAATAGAAGGATAAAACATTTGGATAGAAATTTTGGAAATCTATTGTTAAAAAATGTGGGGTGCAGAAAAAATCATAAAAATAATAATAATAAAGGCATACATATATAGATGCGCTCTGTACGTAAGAGCACATAGCAGTGTATAAATATACCCAAGCTATCATACAAATTTATGAATCTCCACACAGGTAAAGATATGAATACATAATACAAAAATAATATGTATCTATACTAACTTTCCTAACTCCTTACACAAGGTTGTATGTAAAGTAACTATAGCAGTGGAACCCAAGATGATATAGGAAAAGGTGATTGGGAAGTAGCTCTCAGTGTACATAGCAATGCTTCCTTTACTGGATAGTGCTTAATGCAGGAAAAGGTAAGTAGCAGAACTTAATAATATAGCAGGTAGGAAATGCTGAGAATTTAGTATGTAGGTGATGGCTGCTGAAATTTGGAGTTAAAATGTGGGTTGAGGGCCTACTCATTCGTAGAGTGGTGTTGCTGATAACGGGTTTCCTTGTGGAAATTATACTCTCTGAGTAAACCAAAATCTTTGTTTAGTCCTTTTATGTGGAAATTTATTTTTAGGATATATTTCAACTCTGCTCTGCATCTGTCATCCTGGCTAACGAAACCAGACGCACACACCCGATATCGTCGATGATATGATCAGGTTGGTTGAAGTGTACGGAAACCAGGAAATTGTTGTTGTTGTCCTTGCTGCCTTTCTTGTTGTCATTGAGCTGTAAACGGAAGTCTGTTCCGGTTTTATAAAAATCTTAAAATATATATATATATATATATATATATATATATATATATATATATATAATGCACAAATTTCTGATGGGATACAATAATTTTTTATATCAGTCACCTTGAAACCATTTATTTCTAGCGTTCTAAAAATGACAGGATGTAGCCAACGAAATCATGTCTACCACATTGACAACAATAATGGTACAAGACTTCTGAAAGTACTTGAGGAAAACAAAACAAACCAAGGATTTCTGACAGTTGATCTTCAAATTTGACTACAATTTGAAAAAGATAACACATACATAATTAGATATACGATTAAAATAAAGTTAGCGATACTGAAATTTAAGAAAGAAATCTAACTTTATATATAATATTTTATTTGTATGTGCTCTTATACAATAATTTCAACCTAATTAAATTACGACTATACATTATATATATATATATATATATATATATATATATATATATATATATATATATATATATATATATATATATATAATTTTAAGATCGACATCTGTATCGAACACTGTATTTTTAAAAATAAGAACATAAATATTAAAGCACTTTGGATCATTAATCTAACTGTTCTTTCCAATTGCATCACACACACACACACACACACACATATATATATATATATATATATATATATATATATATATATATATATATATATATATATAATTTCATGGTCTTAGGAATTTACATATACATAAAAGCATTTGATCTCTCAGACACAGAGTCACACGTCTGCAAACAAATTGTTAAAAATAGTTTTCATTGGCTGTATGCCAAATGTGATTTATATCAATTTTAAAACAGCAAAACTGAATAATGATTGATAGAAATGTCCTTAAGCTTGATAAATTGGATTTTTATTGCATAGTCAAACATTCATTCATTGATCGTCTGCGAAAGGGAGACACCGTTCGATCTAAGTGAATACTGTACATTATAAATTATTGATGTCTGTGATACATCAATTAGTGTGTATGTGCGTTTATTAGTTTCAGAGAATCGGATATTTGATGTTCCACAAGTCTGCTATTGCACAATTTATTTCGTCAAAATTATCGATTTCCACTTCATTATTAGCTCAGATCTCTATAGCTCTGTTATTTTGTTACCTATAACAAAAATAATTCGAAACAGTTTTAAATTTTAATGACAGACGCCGGTATTACATAACTGTCCAGTTTGATTCTTTAGAAATTGCTTAGTTTACGTTTTGGATACGAAACTGGACAGTTATGACTTTCTGAAAGAGTAAAGTGTGTTTTAAAGGCAGATATTACATTTTATGATTATGAAGCTCTTTGTAGCCAAGTGATCAAAGCACGTCGGTTCTAACGCTGGTTTCTCCTGCAAATGGGGATGCAGGTTCCAATTCTGCCTGAGGATAGATTTTCTTTACTAAGATTTCCCCAATTCTCTGGCCGGTAACCGAAATAATATAGTGTTTAAAATAAATGGAGCATCTCCTCAAAAGTGTGATAATTTCAGAATCTTTTGTGGTAAAACTACACCGAATAACACACAACACATCTCATTTCCGCAGAGAAATACGTGGGATAATTAAAACAATAAGGATAAAAAAAGGTAAAAATGAAAAGGTTAAAAAGCTGAATGAGGTAGGTGAATTTTAAAATCTTGATACATTAAAATTTATATTTCAAGGCGGATGCTATGCAAACAGTATCTGAAGAGAAATCATTGTGAGATAATCCTGCGTGAATACTGAAACGTCCACGGCATGACTCTCTTGTTAAAGTCTAAATACATAAGAAGATATAGGAATTTATATTTTGGTGCGTGAGTAAGTGCTTCCGGGTTGGATAGAACTTCTCGGCGCCCCTTTTTGCATCTGATGAGTTTTATGTAATCACTAAAAATAAGCAATGTTTTACATATTTACTAGAATTTTATTAGCGTAAGAATTGGGAGTAAGTTAAAGCCATCACTCTTCTTTTGACTATAGATTCCTGTTATGATGTGATGAACTCGTGGCTTGATTAACTTGGAGTTATAAATAATACAATCTAACATTCTCTTAATAATTCTTTTTTCTTTTATGTGACGTGTCGTTTTAGGATATGGACGATCATGGTTCTTTACAGCGTTCTATCTTTGATCATTATTTCTCCTCTTACTATTCTTCCCAATCCTGGTTCTGATATCCATTTACACAGAATAGTTAAGTAGATTGCTCGTTGTTTCTCTTTACTTCTCTGTCTCTTTTGAGTGTCAAATTCTCCAGGCCCCCTTTCTTCATTATATGTCCGAGAAATGTCATCTGTCTCATTCTGATTCTAAGTACATGTATCCTTTTTGCTTCCGTTTTCATTAAATCTTCTTTGTTGATTACAGGTTTCGTTCATTGTATTCTCAGCATCCTTCTGTAGAACGACGTCTGTAATTTTTGAAGTGATGTTTTATATCCGTTATTATTTCTTATTACTATGAACTCAAAAACATGTACCCACTAAAAATAACATTTAAAGAAATAAGTTAATAAGTGTAGATAGATTCGCTTACACTCCGGTTCACACTCCTCCACGGTATTTTAAACAGGAGCAAAGGTTTATTCTTGATTACTTTTTAAAATTGGCCTTCCTGTTACTTCGAAAGTTTTTTCTTTCCTTTTACCCCTAATGCCTGTTTGCATCTTAGTGGCATTATTGCCTTACTTGGGGCTACCTGATTAAAAAAGAAAAAGAAAGGACCAGAGTTCTCTTTCTTTAAGTCTTATTTTCATCTGGGAGGAAATGGTCCCGCATTCACTGCCATATAGGAGGACAAAACCGTTATGTGTTTCCATCGAAATTTTGCTCTTAATTTCTTTAATTTTAGGGCGGTGTCTTTCGCTATTCTAATACGCCTTCAACAGAAATACTAGAAAAAACTGATTTAAAAAATGCATTTCAGTAATCCGTAATCTGTAATGCATGTGGATATAGAGCGATTTCAGTGAATACACACACAAAAATAAAGATAATAAAATGATGCGTTTTCTCACTGCAATTATTTAACCTATACATCGACACGATCCTAAGAGAGCTAGAAGTTTTACCGGGATTTATTACTTTTGGACATAATGGTAGCAATATAAGATGTATTGATGGCAAACTCGGAAAGGAAATTAAAAGATCCCAGGAAAGGTAATAAAGAAGAGGAGGACAAATGGTCTATGAATCTGCACGAAGACATAATGCGTGGTTGTCAGTAAAAGAGACAATTTCATGATATGAAATGCGGGACAATTCTGAAAGAACTAGAATTCCTACTGGGATTCATCATTGGCAGCCACAGTTTTAACAACATTAAGATACGCAGATAACACAGTGCTGACAGTAAACACGGAAAGGTAACTGCAAACCTCCTACAGAAGTTAGCGAAGGAGATCGAGAAGAAGGGACGAAGCATATACTACAAAATAGAATGCAGGGTCCTCAGCAAAAAAGATGAGCCAAAAATTCGATTTACATGTCGTGGACGCTAAAATCAAGCACGTACGGAAATTTAAATATCTGAGAAGTCTTCTGACAAAGGACGAAATGTCCTTACGCTGATATTCGAAGGCGTATTGGGATGGCCAAAACGCTTTCCAAAATTATATATATATATAATTCTCAAAATGTGTGTGTGATCGGGTGTTTATGCGGTTCCACAGTTTTCATCCGTTTCCGAAGAATTTTTTTTTGTTTGATAGATAATTCTTCAGTGCCGATTTTGAGTTCAAATTGCCTACAAAAAATTACAATCTTGAAGGTTAAAAATTGAAAAAAACATATTTTTTTACACTTTGCGCAAAAACCAAAGGCAAAATTTAATGTCTGTAAAAAGAGCGTACAATCAATTAAAAGAGTTGAGACCTAACACAAAAGATTATTAGAATTATTAAAAAAAATATTAGAAATAAAAATTATCGTATATTATTATTATCTTGCATGGAAGAGGTTCCTTCCATGCAAGATTGAGAACGCAAAACATGGCCCTTTTCAGGGCCACCCCCCATTCAAAGTGTTACCCCCGCAAGTTTCACTCAATTATTGTTACTAATATTAATCTTTGGGTGGGCTGACTTTAAACTTAAACTGCTCCAACTCAACGGCAAAAATTACCAGTAATGAAACACCCGGTCGAAGACGGGTTATACTGCTAGTATATATATATATATATATATATATATATATATATGAATGATAAAATATAGTTTTAAGCTATACTATAGTTATGGGTTAAATTGCTCAGTATCAGGGATAGAGCATATGTAAATATAAAAGTTGACATTGAAGTCAACACCCAGAGGCAACGGTCTGTTTCATGCTAAACGCAGTTGTCAGCACTATATATAACCATGACAAAGATGCTATTTCACCAAATCAGTCGATTATGAATTTCTTGAATATCGTGTTCTTGTAGGAAACAGTCTGTGTAATTATAATGTTCGCTTTCAAGAGTTACAGCATTAACAGAATAGATAAAATTAAATGTTCACTTATCTTGTTTTTAGTTTAGCTGAATTATATTCACTATTCAGGTGATTTGACTGCAAAATTGGATTTATTTTCAGAAGTCATATTTTTCTTATATGACGTTATTCTATAACGTAAACTTATTTGAGTTTCTTCGGTTATATGTATTTGATATATTTTCATATAATCAGAAGTTAGATATTAATACGACTTATGCTTTGAATTATGTATTTAGCCGTGTATTAAGTTTTGTATACTTGTAAAATATTTTGGTAATTTTATGAATAATCTTATTACTGAAAATTTACAATTATGCCTCCTGATGAATTGATGCAATTCTGCGTAATTCAAAGTAGATACTAGATGTGTGAACATTTAATTTAATTTATTTGATTCGACAGGCAGCTAGCTAACCAGATCAAACCTGATAGGTTTGAAAGCGTTTTAAATATGTTAACTATTCAGATTCTCTTGGTCGATAAGAGCCAATTCAGTTTGAAAATGTCGTGAGGCCAAACTGATATGTTTACACGAAAGCGAACATCATGAATGAAAGGATTCATGGGTGAAACTGAGGTGAAATTCGCATGATTAAGATGGGAGAAAACATATGACAATTCTGATAATGATGATGTCTACTGTAAGCAAAAAGTTATAAAAGATTGTTTGAAAAACTGCTACGTATAACCCAGTTGTCAACACGCAAACAAAAGCTTCATGTCAAAAGAATCTTTTGGTTCTTAGCTGGAATCGCGCGGCAAACACTGGCATCGATGGGAAAGAACGCATTCGCCTTAGCCTCAGGATAAGTGCAAGTTGGATAAACATATATTTTTGTTTACTAGAGGTGAGTGCAGTTAAAAGAGCTGAGACAGCAGATTCTTTCAAAGCGCATCATGATGGAATCAGATCATGCGATGAAACTATGTCAAGAGAGGGAAAAAAGCAGCAGTTAAATAAACCAATAACGTTTTAAACGAGAACAGATTATTTTTTAATATATCAGCAGGATTAGAGGTATTTTTATGATGTAGCTAAAAGATTAATGCTTACTATATTGTCTGCAATTGATTTCAACATTTCTTTGCATTAAAGTCAGCTCGTCGATCAAAAGATATATAATCCACAAAGTTGATACTGGTATCTATGTGGTCATTAGTATTCATATTACGCTTCCTGTTGTTCAGAACCTACGGTCATGTCTCGCTGAAAACACAGTTTCCGCTTCGTTAATTGACATCAAGCAAGTAGAGCCTGGTTAGTAAATAGATGGGACACCAGGTTTTGTATACAAGTTCTTACAGTTCAAAAACATTTTCAGCTTTAAATAACCCACAAATTGTTGATAAACCTTTAAAACAATACGCTCGAACCGTGTATAAAAAATTAAGTTTCTTCTATTGCTTAAAAATACAAAAATTTTTATTTTGCATCAGTGACCTTTTTCAACAACATCCAAAATATGCCTGAAAGTAGTTTTATAATTTATAAGTTGTATGAAAATTTTTCTAACTGAAAAATGTGCCGTTTATTACATAATAGTACTCGTCCGCTCTTTGACAGGACTTTTTTAAAAATCCTGCTATGGGTTTAACCATCTTCTTATCCAGAAAAGCCTGATGGAGGAACTGGTTTAGATGCTGATAATCCGACCACGTGACGTATATATATACATAAATGATCTGACATATACATGCATATATGCCGACACACACTCAAACATATATATTGGGAAAAATGTGTGATAAAGTGGAAAATGTTTTCATGTGACGCGTTTCGTCCTTTAGGACTTCATCGTACGAGAGCTGCTGGGAATTTTAAATTTAAAATTTTTTATATGATCTAGTTGATTTCATCTTATTTTTCGGTTAGATTATATAAAAATATTAAATTCCCAGTATCCCACGATCCTACGCATGTGTAGTCGCACCAACATAACAAATTTAGTCGGAAGAAGTCCTAAAGGACGAAACGCGTCACACGAAAACTTTTTGTATTTTCTGATACATTTTTCCCACATTATTGTTCTTGATATATAAAAATTTATATGTCGTTATCACACACACACACATACACACCCACACACACACACACACACACACACACACATATATATATATATATATATATACACACGCAGATAAGTAAAAATTATAATCCTTTTGCCATGAGACCTCTTTACACGAACGTGCGGATCATTTTTGTTTTTCCCCGTCTGTATATATATATATATATATATATATATATATATGTGTGTGTGTGTGTGTGTGTGTGTGCATGTGTGTTATATAAGAACTGCTATTATTTTATTACTAGTTCTGATCGTCCACCTCCTGCTTCTTCTTATTATTATTATTATTATTATTTTCTTTGATTTCTGGCGTTTACACATTTCTTTCCGGGTCCCGACCAGGGACCTAAGGTTAGAAATGGCATCATGATACTTTCCACTGACAAAAAAAAAAATTACATAGATAAAGCCCTTCGTAAAGTGTGGGCTGTACTTGTCAGAACAATTTTTTGTATCTCCTTGAGGCATGGACTTCCAGGAATCCCTTCAATTAGTCTACTGCAATCTTTTCCAACCAGTCCTAGGGCTCTAACTACAACAGGGATTGTTGGTGTTCCCATATGCCACATTTTCGAGATTTCTATTTCAAGGTCCTTGTATTTTGACAGCTTTTTGAATATCTTCAAAGGTACATTGCAGTCAGCAGGGACTGCCATATCAACAAGGAGGCACTGTTTTTGTTTGTGGTCTTTAATAACAATATCTAGACGGTTGGCTTTGATTGTTCTGTCAGTGTGTATTGTGTAGTCCCATAAAATTGTAACAGGTCCTACCTCCGTAACCGAGTCTGGTTGGTGTTCATACCAGTTTCTTTCAGTTTCCTTCCCGTAGAAGTTGCAGATTTTCCAGTGCAGATATTGGCCCACTCTGTCATGCCGGGTTTTATATTCAGTGTGTGCCAATATTGTGCAACCTGATACAAGATGATCAATCGTTTCTGGATATTTATCATTTATTATTATTATTTATTATTATTATTATTATTACTGCATTTTTTCGAACACTCTCAGTCTATATATTGAGCCGTAAAGCAATCAAAGCGAAATCGAAAAGAAGTAAAGAAAATAATACTAAATCGCACCCCACATTAAGGGCCTGTATTTTTTTTAAGTGAAGCACAAATGCTTTACAATTCTATTAACTTTCCTTTCGAATTCTCAAGTTCATCCTCTCTTTATCTACACGCTCAAACGGAATGTGGCAAAAGCCCGAATTGAAAATTGGAATCCCACATGGAAGGAAAACCATAGTCTTGTTTTCGCAGTATTTCCCTTTTGGGCGATGCATCTAGACCAGTTCCGAAGTAGAGGTACTGCCCGTTTATACGGGAGGGTTTACAAATTCAAGTCTTGCTGGAAAAAGTTATTACTTTATACCCGAATTCGCTTTTTTAATCTAGTGCTTAATGTTTCAACGCAGAATCATAAAACAAAATTATAAACACTAATAATTAAAATAAGAATAGAGAGTAAATAATAACAGTGAAATATTTCATTTAAAAAGTCAATAAAAAATCTTGCTAGTAATCATTAAGTGTGAAATCAGCCATCAAAAAATTCGTTCTTAGGATATGTTTTTTTTTCGAGTATTCTTTTAGTCTTTTAATTGGTAACACATTTACAGAAGATAATAACATGTCTTCAATATATATTTAGTGCAGCCCTCACAAGATTGTGGGCCTCTCTCGAATGTTCAAGACACTGGCCAATAATTCAAACGACTGTGATTCTCTCGACTTTGTTTTTCTATGTTTACACATTATTGTGTGTCTGTGCCAATGTGTAATATTGACATATTTATTTGATTGCCACTTTTTATCACGTTTCTTTTAAAAAGTTTTTTTCCTTAGAAACCTTGGAGTTTATCCTATAACTATTTCTCCTTGATTGAAATGAACTTAGAAATTTCAATGCCATCCATATAAATGCCTCCTATATTATTATGCTTATCCAAGATGTCAACGGTCGACGTTGCATTAGCGGTTGAACCTTCTTGCCACAAACTCATAATCTTTTTGCATCGTTATAGAAATCAGTCTGGCAAAATAACGCCCAACAAGAAAGTACGTAGGAAGCGACGGTGTGTCATTGAATTCCTACATGTGAGAAAATGCTCACTTTGAAGCCTACTGAATTTGAGGGTTGGCGGCAAACAGGGGATGTGAACACAAATAGTTGATGGGTTATGTGTTTCAGCAGTGATGACAATGATGTGTGCGAATCCACGTTTCATGAGGTTTGGCACAGCTACAAAAATATAAAATAATCATTACTAATCAATGGTGGTGACTATATAAAAAAATAGTGTAGTTTGCAACTGAAAAATTAACTTAACAACAGTTTCAGTTCGCTCAAAGTATTTCATGTAGTTTCCGTGGTAATGAAACTGTATTATTTTGGGAGTATCTCTCTCATATATATATATATATATATATATATATATATATATATATATATATATATATTCAAGTCGTTTATAGATCGCGTGAAACTCACGTTACACCTAAGGACATCCTTTAAATGGGATAAAAGTTATTTAGCGTTTTTTTGTTTTGTCTAGGTAATCTATGCTTTGAGCACTTTACTGAGTAGGTAGGTTTGACTTTATGTCACTTTTCTTTTTTCTGCTTTGTCGTTTTTTGTTTGCGGCTTTATCTGAATAAGGGGTTTAGGTTGTTGGCAAGTTTTCCTTTAGTTCCAGCAACGGTTTTATTTTTTTATATATATATATATATATATATATATATATATATATATATATATATATATATATATATATGTGTGTGTGTGTGTGTGTGTGTGTTTGTTTGTTTGTGTGTGTCTGTGTATGTATGTATTTGTTAACTTATGAATTAGACTAAATGTTCACTTATCTTGTCTCTACTTGCAGTTTCCAAAAGATTACAACCACTCATCAGGAGACTTGATTTTAAAAAGACGCAATCAAGTACCCTGCTGAGCGGATGTGAATTTTATTTTATCTTCTTATTTTTACTATTAATGTTCTGTTGGTTTATATTTACCACTGTAATTACTGAGTAATTTTTTTTTTAGAAATAAACTGGTCGGTTGTTTTTTGTTATTTTTGTATATACATATTTATATAAAATGTGAACATAGGAGCCAAGTGTATAACAATTGTCAGTTTCATACTTTCAACGGATTGATTGGAGCAGATCAACGATGACAGTAATTAGAGAAAATTGCGCAATATGCAACTATGATAATTCTCAAATTCAAGATTTTTTCTTCAGTAATCACCAACTTGTTTTGGAAACTTGAGCTCGTTCGCCATATTCACCAGATATTGCCCTTTTAGATTTTATTTAGATTTGCTTCTCTGGTAAGAATTCCCAATAAAGAACTTCCTTCTACCATATTCTAAGCATAAATGTCCTTGGAAGAAGACCGGACTCCGGTACAGTTGATTTTGATTCCTTTCGCTTGCGTTCTTTCAATGTATCTCATTGCTGAATTTCCTTTTTTATTTTATAAGCCGTGTTCCTTGTCAGTTCAATGCTTCAGCCAAGTAGTACATACCCAGACAAGGCAAGCAATAATTGATCTGTAAAAAAAAGAAAAAGACAAGATATACCTAGGTATGTATAGCGGAACGTAGATTAAATAAACGCTTCACTTCGAAATCCGCTGAAAGTTAATCGAATCTTGAAACACTTGAAGAATCTGGAGAGCACAATAATAATGTGATAATAAGAACAAAGATGTGGTTATTGTTCCAACTGATAATATTGTTAATTCCTCATCCCCGAAAATCTGGAAGAAATTCTAGATATATTCTGTTTTCCGCTTTGGAAGGCCTTGAACATGCATAGAGTAACTTGCTTTATTGACACCTTTACTGTCAGTAAAGATAAATAAAAAATGTCTTTATCTTCGGTCTGCATCGATAAATTATTGATAGCTTTAATTTGTTCTTATGAATTATGTACTGTCGATAATAAAAAAAAAACTTCCTGGTTTAACTTGGAACAATGGGACCGTGTGTCTGCTGCAGGCTTGCCGGTGGCTGTCCAGTTCAATGGGAATCAGGCAGATCCGTTCACAACTGCTGCAAAGGAAGGTTTGGTCCGGGGTTGTTGATAGATTCTGTTTTCGTTTCTGTTCATTTTTCTAACGCACTGAATTTTCATAAGGTACAATCCTTTGATGACACCTTTACTGTCAGTAAAATCTCAAATATTATATTCATTCTTTCGGCCCCTGTTGATGTTTAAAGTATTGACGTTTCTGATTTGTTATTCTTGATTATGGATTCAAGAGAGTAAAATTATTATCTTCAAAATTAACGTTATCACTAGTTTTCTCCGCCTTTTTCTTAATTGCATTATGCCAACGTCTTTGGGTGGTAAAAATAAGGTCAAGTTAATCTTTCTCTCTTTAGTCAAGCAAACACCATCAGTCCCCCTAATGATGTAGAAATACACATTTGTTTAATTTACATAATTCCTAATATGGATGTGACATTCTTTTTAATGTGAGTCAAAAAACTTGTAAAAAATGTTTTTGTTACGAACTTGGTTCTTGTTAGGGATGGAGAGGCGAGTTCGAATTTCAGTCGGGTCCGTTGCATTCACTCAGGAAAGGCATGAATCCATGTTTCCCTCTAGCTATGGGTTAAAACTTTTATCTGAAAAAATCATGCTTATTCTAAAATAATTTTAATGTAATATTCACTCGCAAAAAAAAAAGGAATTATTCTTGCAATTTAAAATATATTTCAGTTTTAAATAACCCAGAAGGGGTTGATAAACCGAAAAACAAAACAAATCCATCAATCATGTATCTATTACAGTAAACAGAAATTATACAATAATCGTGCACTTTTAGAAAATCCTTCGTCCCATGATATGGCAAGTGCCCATTAGAATATAAATTGCAGAGTATATGATTTGGAAATCACATATTGTAAAGTCAAAAGACAGCTGACGTGATGTTTTATGTTTGTCTCGTTTAAAATAAAAGTTTCCTTTATCAATAGTTACTGGCAATGAAGCTCACGTAACGGGAGTTTCATAAATTATTTGTGTAAGCTACGATGACTTGCCAGAAATAATTATAAAAAATATTCTTATCCATAAAACTCATGAGGTAGCATCGAATTTATTCTTAGATTTAAGAGGCCTTATGAATTAAAATTAGGCAGGAATATTATGAAAATATATATATCGGTTATTGTTTGATGGTTTCTTTTTATGGCTTATCTACTCTTTGCAGGTTATTTAAAGCCAGAAAATATTTTTTCGGTTAATTATTTACTGATACAAGTCTTACTAATTAACACTTAACAGAAGGAGAACTAGTGGATTTATATATTTCACAAAGGTATTTGTGCATAGGTGTATATAACGAACCTGACTGGAATTGGAAATCGGCTTTCTGAGCCATTGTCCATTAAACGACCCGCTCACCCAAGCTTACAACACCTGGTATTCGCACGGGATAACCCATTTAGTGAGTGACCAGACTTGATTATGCTTAACTTGGGTGAATGTACGATGTTATGGCCGGAAGCCTGACTTAGAGAGAGCGTTATTGACAGAAGTCTATTATAAGTATTTATCAGAAATAAGTGCTAGCGTTATAAGTAAATTGTTAAGCTACTGTACTCGAATTTTACTGAATCGTAACTTTGCAGGTAGTCTCACATGTTGTCCTCTCCTTCAGCAACCCTGCTATGAAATGTAGTAAGCTGAAAATTATTTTAAATCAATTTAAAATCACCGAAGATTTTCGGATGGTTGTGTAAATACATGTGTTTGTGTGTTGAGATAATTTGCACGTACACGCACACACACACACACACACACACACACACACACACACACACACACACGCACACGAGTGTATGTGTATTTGTGTAGGAGGGCACCTCACCGTGGGGTAGTGATTGTGGATGTTACACAATTGTAGCCTTGTGTCGTACTAAGCTACGGTCAATAAATAATATATATACTCTGTCGCTATAGTAAGCAAGTTTGTTTCGCAATCCAATCTGTGAGCTCCTTAACGGGAGTCCCAATGAAATGGACATGTGCCAGGCTTATCTAAGTAAATAACAACGTCGATGGCTTGCTAAGCGATTATTCATCCTTATAGCTCCAAGCATAAATCTAGAAAACATTCATATCTCGATGTTCCCTGTAATGTAACATCTGTAAGTTATTTTTTATATAGCAACAGTGGGACCATCTCGAATTTACGTGAATATTTATTACGCCATTAAATCACACAAATATGTGTCTTTAAGAAAATCGATAGAGTAACAAGATCGTTTTATCATGCCTACGTTCGCGGCACACACACACACATGCACACACACACACATATATATATATATATATATATATATATATATATATATATATATATATATATATATTGGGGGCAATCCCTCTTTTATCTATGTTTTATTAAATATCGCAGAGATTAAATATTCTGTATGTTTTTCATTCAATTTCTCGTAAACAAATTATTTCCAGTGTGTGACATGTAATAGTTGTTAAAGAAACGAATTAAGGGATTACCCATAATGAGTTGGTTTTCGTGTAGATATTTCCATTAAGGGACATTTGTTTTACATGCATAGAATAATTTTAGGAGTTTTTAGGAGTTTCGGGTCTAATTTTAGGAAGAGAGATTGGGGTGTATATTTAAACAAAGTGATGTATGTGGAAATGAGCTGTTTCTTTGTTGTTGTTTTTTGTTTTGTTTTTTTTATTGGTGATAAGGATGAAATTATCTTGCTATCACTAAGTTCTCTAGAAAATATTAATATTTTTCCTTGCCGGCTGACCAGTTATGTATTTTGAATATTGTACATTTGGGCAACAATCCTTTTATGCGTGTTTTGTTAAATATGACGCACAATGAACATTTTCCGGGAGACTGAGTGATAACTACAAAATTTCATCTTATACTTATCAAAAAACCTCAATGATATAATTCCCCAATACATGACTGGGTTTCCCAACACACATCAGTCTCTCCTCCCTAGCTTGTACCCGCAACTCATCGAAAATTACTTCATGCATGCAAAACAAAAGCCCCTTCATAAAATTTTTGATATCATTTAATTTACTTCATTTTGGTAGCAATAAATAAATTTCATTTTCTTACTAATAAATTTACTTCAGTTGATACTGATTTTGAGAGCAATGAATTATTTTTATTTTGGTACCAATAAATTTAGTTCATTCTCATACTAATTTTTGGGAGCAATAAATTTTCTTCTTTTTCATACCAATCAATTTATTTCATTTTTATAACAATTTTGATATCAATAAATTGACTCGTCCTGGCTATAACGATAAACGGCATCCGGCTGCAAGGAATCGGATTTGGAGATGGTTTTGAGGATTATGGAACTACATCTTAATTGCTGTTGTTCCCAGGTTCACTCTAACCCGGGATGGTAGCGCCTGTTAGGCCCCACTGCTATGGGAAAATAGTTAACACCTAAACTGGGGTCAAACACTACGAAAATATGAAAAATACATTTTATAGTGAAACTACCAGCAATTCATTTTTATAGTAAAAAATTACCAGCAATAAATTTGGGAAAAAAAAAGAGAAATTACCTGTTACCCAACAAAATTAAATCTCGATACTAAATAACCTATAATAGGTACTTCCACGAGATCGCTAAAAAAAAGAGCATAACATGATGAAAAAGACGCCAAACTTGACGAAAACAAAATTTTATCGTCTAAATGTTTATGTTATTATTAAATTGTCTATGTTATTTTACTAGTTCCGGTGATACAAAGAGAAACAAAGTTTTTTTTAATCAAAATTTAGAATGTTCTAAAAAGAAGGAAAAATTTTAATTTCCTCTTAATAATAACATAAGCATTCAGACGATAAAATTTTGTTTTCGGCAAGGTTGTCGTCTTTTTCATCAAGCTATGGTCTTTTTTTAGCGATTTCGTGGAGGTACCTAACCTATAAGGAGTTGATATCTCGCCAAAAAAATAATAAATTCACTACATTATGATTTCGATTTCATTATACTATCTCGTTTAAAAGTTGTGTTATTGGTTAGGGGATCTTGTTTATCAATCAATGCGCGTATATTTACTTATTATATAATCTGTCCTATTTGACTAGGGTTTCGTAAGCATATAAGTCAATGTCTGGATTCGCTATAGTTGTTATACATACAGTGACACTACAAATACTAAATGTGATGCACAAGATTGGCTGATGTTAATATTTCTTTAATACATATTTCTTTTTACAAATATAGCGAATGTCAAACGAAGCCTAAGGTAGGGTGAGTAAATATCGTTATTATTTAGATTCGCTTCATTTCAGCGCAAGACTAAGGTTCGCACAGATTTTGAACTCACTATTCAGTTGATATGATTTCCGAGACCATTTCTCTAGAAAAAAAAAATGTCCAGTAAGTGAATAGCTGTTTTCTTAGCGTAGCATAGCAATACCATAATGTCACAAATATTCGATACCCAATGTGGTTTGAATTTAATACCCATTCAAAATGATTTACAATATCAATTAAAAAACATTACAAACTAACCCTTAAGCATTGAAAAAGAGATATACACTTCTTGAAGATGATCCATGAGTTCGACCCATTAACAGACAGTCTTTGCAGATTTGCTTCCAATACTTTTTAAACATGCAATTATAAATATATAGAATAGTGAAAAATAGGGTATAATATAGGCTAAGTGGCAAGTCTAAAACAAACGCAAATCCGTTTGTCAGTTTGTTTTAGTCATTATTTGTACACCAATATGTAATTATCCACATTTTTTCTTCCATTTCATTTTTTATACTAAATATTTTTGTTTTAATTAATAAATGGAATCAGATTTTTGATAACGCCTCGAATTAAACAAGAAGATTTGCCTTTTACACGCCATATTAAACTGCAATTTTATGCCGGGATTGTTTTAAGATAAAAAAAAAAAAGCTCATGTATTTTCCACATTACCCACGCGTAGTGTGACTGCAATCGAATGATAATTAGATACTTCTTCTTTCAGTTTATTAAAGAGTTCGCTCCATTCTACAGGATATTTATATGTAACTATGTTTCAGCCAAAATTCATTTTAGTGAAGATGACAATTTCATACTTGGAATAAATATCACTCAAACATATCCAGAAATCAGGAGGCATATGACAGAAAAACATAAATCGTAAACTTAATCTGGCATATTAGAGGCAAGGAAAAATTATGTACCTATTTTAGAAACAGATGTGATTTTATATGTTCAAGATTTGAATTTAATGCTTTTATCTGAACCCAAAATAAGTCTAATAACTCAACAACTCATAACTCACAATTTCATAATTGAAACCGTGTACGCTCTTTATACATACACAAACATACGCACGGACACACACACACAAACACACATGCACACACACACACACACATATATATATATATATATATATATATATGTGTGTGTGTGTGTGTGTGTGTGCGTGTTTGTGATAGAGAGAGAGAGAGGGGGGGAGTTAAACAGATAGACCTTGTCGGCTGATTTTAGCAACACATGTTTGGATATATAAATATCCCAGACGGAGAGGGTCTATTTGTTTAAACATTTTGTAATTTCAGAATTTCGAATAAGATTTTGTACATCAAGAACAAAATTGCGGATTAAATGTCCCACGTTCATGTTTTTCTCTGTTTGTTCAAGCATTTACGACATTCAACCGTCTCAGTCATTATCAAGACCTAGGGATTGTCACTGTCAGTATACGATTTGTTTGTCATAGCACGCCCTTTACCCATGACGGGAATGTGCGCATCCACATAATTGCGCCATTTACATTGATCCCATATATGTATACGTGACTAAA
The DNA here is from genome assembly GCA_903632075.3 of Acanthosepion pharaonis. Lineage (NCBI taxonomy): Eukaryota > Metazoa > Mollusca > Cephalopoda > Sepiida > Sepiidae > Acanthosepion > Acanthosepion pharaonis. Next base: position 1,305,185 of record CAHIKZ030000762.1, read on the forward strand.
AAGAGGACCTTTTCATACCAAATATTAGAAAATGTATTGATAGGTACTGCTCCATCGTCTCTCTTTAACCAACTACTACTGTGACATTTTAGATTCTGTTTATTGCTTTCAGGTGTCATTATACTCGACTGGATGCGTTTATTAAACGACTGTTTTAATATACGAGAACAGACGTAGAACAATGATTATATGATGTGTTTTAAATTTCAGGTATTTTGAATATAAAAATATGCATCTCTCTAAAAATATGCATATTCCATTAATATCTATATAAATATAAAAACATGTATACTCCCGTAATATCTATATATAAATATGCATACTCCAGTAATTTCTACCAAGATATCCTTTAGTATCATGCACCGACGGATAAAGTAAAATGGAAACGAGGCATTTAGACAGTGAAACTTTTGTTAATTTTACCGGAGGTGAAAGTATGTTTTTGCCAAATATTAAGAATCGGTTCTTGCTTGCGCTCAAGGAAACTAAAGTTTGAGTCTGTTTCATCCAATCGGCGCGCTGCGGTTATATATATATATATATATATATATATATATATATATATATATATATATATATATATATATATATAAATTTCCGAAGTATGTATTGTGTTATCATAAGAAATATTGGATCTGTATATTACAAGACTGAAACTTCGTCTTGATAAAAATAATTGAAGAAAGGAAATAAGATCTTCTGTAGGAACTCATTTTGAACTCCACAGTCCTTTCATTAGTTGCATATTATGTGCTTTGCCAGGGCTACACGCAGTTCTCGAATTAAGAATTGGCCTTCTCCTAGACTGGTTGTCAATCAAGGCAAGTCTGTTCTACTATTAAGTCTGTTCTACTAATAATCCATAGCTGGTTGGAAAAGTGGTGGATCTCTCGAATCAAAGGCCGCCGATCACCGTCTGCACCAAATAGGCCTGGTACTCGCCGCGAGCGGCCTCGATTAAAGAAACGAAGAGAAAACTAATGCTTACCTTCGACTCATGTGCTAAGTGCCTCGAAATCGTTTACTTACAACGGGATTCGGCGGTTCACTCGCTGGAGAAAGGAAAATTATACTACAAATAAAACGATAAGCACTTTTTTCTTTTCTCTACGCTTTCACTCCGAATTGATTTGCTTTGTATTCCATTTAATATTGTCATTAATAACTTCGGACAGTCACGTACTAAACGCCATATAAATAAGATATGCAACGGTATCTGATTTGTTCTCGTAGTAGCAGTACAATGATAGCCCATATCGTTCTTCGCTTTATTTGAATAGAGAATGAATCATGAAAGGCAAACAAATGATATTTCATTATTTCCTAAAGTCTGAACAAATCCAAACGCTCGAACAAGCAAGATACAAAACTGAGCAAAAATACGCTAGATCAAATCCTCATCAGCACCTGGCGACACGTACTTAGTTACTTGATCCTGCAACGTGTCATATTTTCTTTTAATCGAATCAAGGTACTGAAATATAGGAGACACGCTAACCACGTCTATATCTGATCATGCATTTATCCATATTTCATAGACAATGGCAATCGGGAATTAGAAGACGCGCTGTTATATCAACTATGTTTTTAAGTGGCATTGAAAACTTCACGCGTTTTACTGTGTATGTTTACACATACGCGTTAGCACACACATACACATACACACACATATATATATATATATTTCTTGTCATTATTACCATATGTAAATTTACTATTGATGGTGGTGCGAGTGGATAGGTTTTTCAGAATGTCTCTGTGTCTTGGGGGAAAATAGCAAAGATCCCGAAATATTTCTGAATTTCATTTTTCCCTTATTTCTTGTTCCATGTTTATCTAATCTGATTGTCTTAATGTTATAGAAAGCACTTCAGTATAATTCTGTATCATCACTGATAGATAACTAGGAACAGAGATAGCTAGCCCACAAACTAGTTAGGTAGATTAATATGGATAAGATAGGAAAAGTGAGTCTTACCTGCATTGGAACAGACCATAATTAACTGATGTGAACAGATATAACATTTAGGGAAATAGATATATAGATAGATAAGAACATCATGAGAAAAATTGATAGATAAGAACATCGCTAGAAAGAAAGAGATATTTAAGAACGCCACAAGAAGGAAAGAGACAAATAGATAAGAACATCGCTAGAAAGAGATGGACAGATAAGAACATCGCAAGAAAGAAAGAGACAGATAAGAACATCGCAAGAAAGAAAGAGACAGATAAGAACATCGCAAGAAAAAAAGAGACAGATAAGAACATCGCAAGAAAGAGAGGAACAAATGGATAAGAACATCGCGAGAAAGAGAGGAACAAATGGATAAGAACATCGCGAGAAAGAGAGGAACAAATGGATAAGAAAATCGCGAGAAAGAAAGAGGAACAAATGGATAAGAACATCGCGAGAAAGAGAGGAACAAATGGATAAGAACATCTCGAGAAAGAGAGGAACAAATGGATAAGAAACATCGCGAGAAAGAGAGGAACAAATGGATAAGAACATCGCGAGAAAGAGAGGAACAAATGGATAAGAACATCTCGAGAAAGAGAGGAACAAATGGATAAGAACATCGCGAGAAAGAGAGGAACAAATGGATAAGAACATCGCGAGAAAGAGAGGAACAAAATGGATAAGAACATCGCGAGAAAGAGAGGAACAAATGATAAGAACATCTCGGGAGATAAAAAAGAGAGGAACAAATGGATAAGAACATCGCAAGAAAGAAAGAGACAGATAAGAACATCGCAAGAAAAAAAGAGACAGATAAAGATCGCAAGAAAAGAGAGGAACAAATGGATAAGAACATCGCGAGAAAGAGAGGAACAAATGGATAAGAACATCGAGAAAGAGAGGAACAAATGGATAAGAACATCGCGAGAAAGAGAGGAACAAATGGATAAGAACATCGCGAGAAAGAGAGGAACAAATGGATAAGAACATCGCGAGAAAGAGAGGAACAAATGGATAAGAACATCGCGAGAAAGAGAGGAACAAATGGATAAGAACATCGCAAGAAAGAAAGAAACAAATGGGTAAGAACATCGCGAGAAAGAGAGGAACAAATGGATAAGAACATCTCGAGAAAGAGAGGAACAAATGGATAAGAACATCGCAAGAAAGAAAGAAACAAATGGGTAAGAACATCGAGAAAGAGAGGAAACAAATGGATAAGAACATCGCGAGAAAGAGAGGAACAAATGGATAAGAACATCTCGAGAAAGAGAGGAACAAATGGATAAGAACATCGCAAGAAAGAAAGAGACAGATAAGAACATCGCAAGAAAAAAAAAGAAATGGATAAGAACATCGCGAGGAGAAAGAGAGGAACAAATGGATAAGAAACATCGCGAGAAAGAGAGGAACAAATGGATAAGAACATCGCGAGAAAGAGAGGAAACAAATGGATAAGAACATCGCGAGAAAGAGAGGAACAAATGGATAAGAACATCGCGAGAAAGAAAGAACAAATGGATAAGAACATCGCGAGAAAGAGAGGAACAAATGGATAAGAAACATCGCGAGAAAGAGAGGAACAAAATGGATAAGAACATCGCGAGAAAGAGAGGAACAAATGGATAAGAAATCGCGAGAAAGAGAGGAACAAATGGATAAGAACATCTCGAGAAAAGAGGAACAAAATGGATAAGAACATCGCGAGAAAGAGAGGAACAAATGGATAAGAACATCTCGAGAAAGAGAGGAACAAATGGATAAGAAACATCGAGAAAGAGAGAACAAATGGAAAAAGAGAGAGAAAGATAAGAACATCGCAAGAAAAAGAGGAACAAATGGATAAGAACATCGCGAGAAAGAGAGGAACAAATGGATAAGAACATCGCGAGAAAGAGAGGAACAAATGGATAAGAACATCGCGAGAAAAGAGAGGAACAAATGGATAAGAACATCGCGAGAAAGAGAGGAACAAATGGATAAGAACATCGCGAGAAAGAGAGGAACAAATGGATAAGAACATCGCGAGAAAGAGAGGAACAAATGGATAAGAACATCGCGAGAAAGAGAGGAACAAATGGATAAGAACATCGCGAGAAAGAGAGGAACAAATGGATAAGAACATCGCGAGAAAGAGAGGAACAAATGGATAAGAACATCGCGAGAAAGAGAGGAACAAATGGATAAGAACATCGCGAGAAAGAGAGGAACAAATGGATAAGAACATCGCGAGAAAGAGAGGAACAAAATGGATAAGAACATCGCGAAAGAGGAACAAATGGATAAGAACATCGCGAGAAAGAGAGGAACAAATGGATAAGAACATCTCGAGAAAGAGACAAATGGATAAACAAATGGATAAAAAAGATAAAAAAGAAAGAAACAAATGGATAAGAACATCGCGAGAAAGAGAGGAACAAATGGATAAGAACATCTCGAGAAAGAGAGGAACAAATGGATAAGAACATCGCAAAAGAACAAAGAAAGAAAGAAACAAATGGGTAAGAACATCGCGAGAAAGAGAGGAACAAATGGATAAGAACATCGCGAGAAAGAGAGGAACAAATGGATAAGAACATCGCGAGAAAGAGAGGAACAAATGGATAAGAACATCGCGAGAAAGAGAGGAACAAATGGATAAGAACATCTCGAGAAAGAGAGGAACAAATGGATAAGAACATCGCAAGAAAGAAAGAAACAAATGGGTAAGAACATCGCGAGAAAGAGAGGAACAAATGGATAAGAACATCGAACGAGAAAAGAAAGAGGAACAAATGGATAAGAACATCGCGAGAAAGAGAGGAACAAATGGATAAGAACATCTCGAGAAAGAGAGGAACAAATGGATAAGAACATCGCGAGAAAGAGAGGAACAAATGGATAAGAACATCGCGAGAAAGAAAGAAACAAATGGGTAAGAACATCGCGAGAAAGAGAGGAACAAATGGATAAGAACATCGCGAGAAAGAGAGGAACAAATGGATAAGAACATCTCGAGAAAGAAAGAAACAAATGGATAAGAACATCAAATCGAGAAAAGAGGAACAAATGGATAAGAACATCGCGAGAAAGAGAGGAACAAATGGATAAGAACATCGCGAGAAAGAGAGGAACAAATGGATAAGAAACATCGCGAGAAAGAGAGGAACAAATGGATCGCGGAGAAAGAAGGAAACAAATGGATAAGAAATATCTCGAGAATGAGAGGAACAAATGGATAAGAACATCGCAAGAAAGAAAGAAAGAAAGAAACAAGAAATGGATAAGAACATCGCGAGAAAGAGAGGAACAAATGGATAAGAACATCGCGAGAAAGAGAGGAATGGCAAGAAAATGGATAAGAACATCTCGAGAAAGAGAGGAACAAATGGATAAGAACATCGCAAGAAAGAAAGAGAAGATAAGAGCAAGAAAAAGAGACAGATAAGAACATGGCAAGAAAAGAGAGGGAAAATGGATAAGAACATCGCGAGAAAAGAGAGGAACAAATGGATAAGAACATCGCGAGAAAGAGAGGAACAAATGGATAAGAACATCGCGAGAAAGAGAGGAACAAATGGATAAGAACATCGCGAGAAAGAGAGAACAAATGGATAAGAACATCGCGAGAGGAACAAATGGAACAAATGGATAAGAACATCTCGAGAAAGAGAGGAACAAATGGATAAGAAATATCGCGAGAAAGAGAGGAACAAATGGATAAGAACATCTCGAGAAAGAGAGGAAACAAATGGATAAGAACATATCGAAAGAAAGAAAGAGACAGATAAGAACATCGCAAGAAAAAGGAGAGACAGATAAGAAGAAAGAAAGAGAGGAACAAATGGATAAGAACATCGCGAGAAAGAGAGGAACAAATGGATAAGAACATCGCGAGAAAGAGAGGAACAAATGGATAAGAACATCGCGAGAAAGAGAGGAACAAATGGATAAGAACATCGCGAGAAAGAGAGATAAGAAACAAATGGATAAGAACATCGCGAGAAAGAGAGGAACAAATGGATAAGAACATCTTGAGAAAGAGAGGAACAAATGGATAAGAACATCGCAAGAAAAAGAAAGAGACAGATAAGAACATCGCAAGAAAGAAAGAGACAGATAAGAACATCGCGAGAAAGAGAGGAACAAATGGATAAGAACATCGCGAGAAAAGAGGAACAAATGGATAAGAACATCGCGAGAAAAGAGAGGAACAAATGGATAAGAACATCGCGAGAAAGAGAGGAAATAAAATGGATAAGAACATCGCGAGAAAGAGAGGAACAAAATGGATAAGAACATCGCGAGAAAGAGAGAACAAATGGGTAAGAAACATCGCAAGAAAGAAAGAAACAGATAAGAACATCGCGAGAAAGAGAGGAAACAAATGGATAAGAAATATCTGAGAAAGAGAGGAACAAATGGGTAAGAAACATCGCGAGAAAGAGAGGAACAAATGGATAAGAACATCGCGAGAAAGAGAGGAACAAATGGATAAGAACATCTCGAGAAAAGAGAGGAACAAATGGATAAGAACATCGCAAGAAAAAGAAAGAGAAAGAAAGAAATCGAGAAAGAAAAAAAGAGACAGATAAGAACATCGCAAGAAAGAGAGGAACAAATGGATAAGAAATATCGCGAGAAAGAGAGGAACAAATGGATAAGAACATCGCAAGAAAGAAAGAGACAGATAAGAACATCGCAAGAAAAAAAGAAACAGATAAGAACATCGCAAGAAAGAGAGGAACAAATGGATAAGAACATCGCGAGAAAGAGAGGAACAAATGGATAAGAACATCGCGAGAAAGAGAGGAACAAATGGATAAGAACATCGCGAGAAAGAGAGGAACAAATGGATAAGAACATCGCGAGAAAGAGAGGAACAAATGGATAAGAACATCTCGAGAAAGAGAGGAACAAATGGATAAGAACATCGCAAGAAAGAAAGAGACAGATAAGAACATCGCAAGAAAAAAAGAGACAGATAAGAACATCGCAAGAAAGAGAGGAACAAATGGATAAGAACATCGCGAGAAAGAGAGGAACAAATGGATAAGAACATCGCGAGAAAGAGAGGAACAAATGGATAAGAACATCGCGAGAAAGAGAGGAACAAATGGATAAGAATATCGCGAGAAAGAGAGGAACAAATGGATAAGAACATCTCGAGAAAGAGAGGAACAAAATGGATAAGAAACATCGCGAGAAAAGAGAGGAACAAATGGATAAGAACATCGCGAGAAAGAGAGGGAACAAATGGATAAGAACATCTCGAGAAAAAGAGAGGAACAAATGGATAAGAACATCGCGAGAAAGAGAGGAAACAAATGGATAAGAACATCTCGAGAAAAGAGAGAAACAAATGGATAAGAACATCGCGAGAAAGAGAGGAACAAATGGATAAGAACATCGCGAGAAAGAGAGGAACAAATGGATAAGAAACATCGCGAGAAAGAGAGGAACAAATGGATAAGAACATCGCAAGAAAGAAAGAGACAGATAAGAACATCGCAAGAAAGAAAAAAGACAGATAAGAACATCGCGAGAAAAGAGAGGAACAAATGGATAAGAACATCGCGAGAAAGAGAGAGGAACAAATGGATAAGAACATCTCGAGAAAGAGAGGAACAAATGGATAAGAACATCGCGAGAAAGAGAGGAACAAATGGATAAGAACATCGCGAGAAAGAGAGGAACAAATGGATAAGAACATCGCGAGAAAGAGAGGAACAAATGGATAAGAACATCTCGAGAAAGAGAGGAACAAATGGATAAGAACATCGCGAGAAAGAGAGGAACAAATGGATAAGAACATCGCGAGAAAGAGAGGAACAAATGGATAAGAACATCGCGAGAAAGAGAGGAACAAATGGATAAGAACAAAGAAAGAAAGAAAGATAAATAACATCGCAAGAAAAAAAGAGACAGATAAGAACATCAAAAAGAAAGAGAGGAACAAATGGATAAGAAACATCGCGAGAAAGAGAGGGAACAAATGGATAAGAACATCGCGAGAAAAGAAAGAGACAAGAAACATCGCAAAAAAAAAAAAGACAGATAAGAACATCAAAAGAAAGAGAGGAACAAATGGATAAGAACATCGCGAGAAAAGAGAGGAACAAATGGATAAGAACATCTCGAGAAAGAGAGGAACAAATGGATAAGAACATCTGAGAAAAGAGAGGAACAAATGGATAAGAACATCGCGAGAAAGAGAGGAACAAATGGATAAGAACATCTCTGGAGAAAGAGAGGAACAAATGGATAAGAACATCGCAAGAAAGAAAAGAGACAGATAAGAACAATGCAAAAGAAAAAAAAAGAGACAGATAAGAACATCGCGAGAAAGAGAGGAACAAATGGATAAGAACAAGAGAAAGAGAGGAACAAATGGATAAGAACAAGAAAAGAAAAAGAAGATAAGAAAGAAAAAAGATATGGATAAGAACATCGCAAGAAAGAGAGGAACAAATGGATAAGAACATCGCGAGAAAGAGAGGAACAAATGGATAAGAACATCGCGAGAAAGAGAGGAAACAAATGGATAAGAACATCGCGAGAAAGAGAGGAACAAATGGATAAGAACATCTCGAGAAAGAGAGGAACAAATGGATAAGAACATCGCAAGAAAGAAAGAGACAGATAAGAACATCGCAAGAAAAAAAGAGACAGATAAGAACATCGCAAGAAAGAGAGGAACAAATGGATAAGAACATCGCGAGAAAGAGAGGAACAAATGGATAAGAAATCGCAAGAAAGAAAGAGACAGATAAGAACATCGCGAGAAGAAAAAAAAAGAGACAGATAAGAACATCGCAAAAAGAGAGGAACAAATGGATAAGAACATCGCGAGAAAGAAAGGAACAAATGGATAAGAAACATCTCGAGAAAGAGAGGAACAAATGGATAAGAACATCGCGAGAAAGAGAGGAACAAATGGATAAGAACATCGCGAGAAAGAGAGGAACAAATGGATAAGAACATCGCGAGAAAGAGAGGAACAAATGGATAAGAACATCGCGAGAAAGAGAGGAACAAATGGATAAGAATATCGCGAGAAAGAGAGGAAACAAATGGATAAGAACATCGCGAGAAAGAGAGGAACAAAATGGATAAGAACATCGCGAGAAAGAGAGGAACAAATGGATAAGAACATCGCGAGAAAGAGAGGAACAAATGGATAAGAACATCGCGAGAAAGAGAGGAAACAAATGGATAAGAACATCTCGAGAAAGAGAGGAACAAATGGATAAGAACATCGCAAGAAAGAAAGAAACAAATGGGTAAGAACATCGCGAGAAAGAAATAAATAAAAAGGTAACAACATCGCTAGAAAGAGACAGATAGATAAGAACATCGCGAGAAAGAAAGAAAGAAAAAGGTAAGAACAGATAGAGAGAAAGAGACAGATAGATAAGGGCATCGAGAAAGAAAGAAAAAGAAAAAAGAAAGAAAAGAAAGAAAGAAAAAGGTAAGAACAGATAGAGAAAAAGAGACAGATAGATAAGGGCATCGCGAGAAAGAAAGAAAGAAAGAAAGAAAGAAAAGGTAAGAACAGATAGACATAAAGAGACAGATAGATAAGAACATCGCGAGAAAGAGAAAGAAAGAAAGAAAGAAAAAAAAAGGTAAGAACAGATAGAGAGAAAGAGACAGATTGATAAGGGCATCGCGAGAAAGAAAGAAAAAGAAAAGAAAGAAAGAAAAAAAAAGAAAGAAAGAAAAAAAGGTAAGAACAGATAGACATAAAGAGACAGATAGATAAGAACATCGCGAGAAAGAAAAGAAAGAAAGAAAAAAAGGTAAGAACAGATAGAGAGAAAGAGACAGATAGATAAGGGCATCGGGAGAGAAAGAAAGAAAGAAAAAGAAAGAAAGAAAGAAAGAAAGAAAAAGGTAAGAACAGATAGACATAAAGAGACAGATAGATAAGAACATCGCGAGAAAGAAAGAAAGAAAGAAAGAAAAAGGTAAGAACAGATAGAGAGAAAGAGACAGAGAGATAAGGGCATCGCGAGAAAGAAAGAAAAAGAAAGAAAGAAAGAAAGAAAGAAAGAAAAAGGTAAGAACAGATAGACATAAAGAGACAGATAGATAAGAACATCGCGAGAAAGAAAGAAAGAAAGAAAGAAAAAGGTAAGAACAGATAGAGAGAAAGAGACAGATAGATAAGGGCATCGCGAGAAAGAAAGAAAAAGAAAGAAAGAAAGAAAGAAAGAAAGAAAGAAAGAAAAAGGTAAGAACAGATAGACATAAAGAGACAGATAGATAAGAACATCGCGAGAAAGAAAGAAAGAAAGAAAGAAAAGGTAAGAACAGATAGAGAGAAAGAGACAGATAGATAAAGGGCATCGCGAGAAAGAAAGAAAAAGAAAGAAAGAAAGAAAGAAAGAAAGAAAGAAAGAAAGAAAGAAAAAGGTAAGAACAGATAGACATATAGAGACAGATAGATAAGAACATCGCGAGAAAGAAAGAAAGAAAAAGGTAAGAACAGATAGAGAGAAAGAGACAGATAGATAAGAGCATCGCGAGAAAGAAAGAAAAAGAAAGAAAGAAAGAAAGAAAGAAAAAGGTAAGAACAGATAGACAGAAAGAGACAGATAGATAAGAACATCGCGAAAAAAAGAGAATAAGAACATCGCGAGAAAGAAAGAAAGAAATAGATAAGAATATCGATAAAAAGGGATAGATAAGAATATCGTGAGAAAGGGAGATTCAGCTAGATAAGAACATCGCTAGACAGAAAGAAGCACATTAATGAGAACATCCGATAGAAAAGAACTCAGATTGAAGGGGGAACAAGAATGGTGTAAACTGTTCAGTAGATAAATATGAAAGTGGAAATCAAAGAGAAAATAAAAAAGGAACACCCTCCCAGTGACTGTGCAACAGATAAAGCAATATTAGCTCAGCGAAATATTCTATTCTTTGCGATATTTGGCCCGCTTTTTTTTTCGAAATGATTCTGATATTTTCGCTGTTTATTAATCTCTTCATTTTTATATACTTTGTCGCTAATCTCCAATGAATAACTGTCTTAAATTTTATTTAAATTTTTGCTTTTTGTTAATTCATCCATTATTCTCAGGTTTTTCTTTCAATATTTCCGTACTCTTTTCTCTTCCACATTTTTCTTTTTCTTTCTTTCTTTCTTTCTTTCTTCCTTTCTTTCTTTCTTTCTTCCTTTCTTTCTTTTTTCCTTTCTTTCTTTCTTTCTTTCTTTCTTTTCACTTTACATCATTATTTACACCACTTTTATTTCTTTTTCTTTTTCTTTCCTCGACTTACTATTTTACCACATGAAATTATAATAATAGTAATTATTATTATTATTATTAACTCCTACTACCACATCTTCCTGTTTATGACAGTAAGTTATTGTTCGTGTCAATAAAACCATAGATCAAACTGAAGAATAGACAGCTTCGAAATTAGATATCCCGTTGAACTTTGACCTTTCACTTTCGAAGCCTCGATTGATTAACTCGCGAAGTCAGAGATCAACCGGCTTTTGTTTTTCTCACTTTTTGTTATTTTTATTTTATTTATTTATTTTTGTTGCGTTATAATCAGGAAAACAATCATAACCTTGGCCTGGGTCAAATCTACCGAGTTTTCTTGTGTCATACGAAAGTCACCCTCACAAAAGATATTGCTAAACTATATAGAGTTTGAAAGATGTTATTTTAATTTTCTATAAAGATAACTATTATTATTATTATTATTATTATTATTAAGATGAGGGTAATCTACAAATATGATGGAAAATATGTCAGCTAGTGTATATGGATAGCCACAAGTTATTCGCTAAGAATCAAAAAAGGACTTGAAACACTGATCAAAGCATAAATTTTAGCAAAGACATAGAGATTAAATGGAGTATAGAAAAATGTGTAGACCTATTGATGCATAAAGAAAAACTAGACCGAATTAGATACAAAAACATGATCAATAGTTTTATTTGAAGCAAAAGAATGCGGCTCTATAAATCAGAGAAAAATGAAGAAACAAATAAAGAAAACAACATATTTGAGGGAATATCGAAATGTTGTAACCGTATTAACAATAAACATGTAAAAAAATAATCTATAGATGAGTATTATTAGCAGTGAGATACTCAGGACCTTTACTAAGTTAGACACGAAAGTAAGTTAAATCAATCGACGGTTCATGAATTAATAATTTTACAAAGACTTGATGTGAAAAGAAATGAAAAGGATTTATTAGCATAATGAAAGCAACAATAAGGTTTTCAAAATAAATACCATAAAACAAAAATGGATTATGGCAACTGGTTTTAGCAATAAAATAACTAACAAAGAAAACGAAAAACGCAAACAAATAAAAAGAGAACTCATTCACTGATCAGATTAAATGAAACTATTGCAAACAAAATGTCATTGACATGGTTACTCAAAGGGCACCAAAAGAGATTGAGGGCCAGAAAAAAAATTATGTTCAGTTATGCTCAAAGAAAAACAGACAAAACTCTTGAAAAACAACAAATGTCACTTTTGCGAAAATAGTTAATACTGAAAATTGTATATGGAGTGAGTGTATTAATCTGACTGAAAGGAAACCAAAGAAAATAATATAAAAATAAATTAAAATACAAAAGAAATAACAGGCAGAGAAGATTAGAAATATTGAAACACGGTGATTGTATAAGCTTGGAACTTTCAGAGAAAATCTTTTAAATATAGTCTCCAGTAGTTTAATATTCAGGCTCTGTTCAAGCTGTTAGACAGGATCTGGTTTTTGTGATAAAGGAAAGGAATATATACCAAAAAGAGATGTTTATTTCAGACGTCCAAATGCAAAGAAAAGATTTAGAAAAATCTAGGTTCCGATCGAGAATTTAAAAAAATAGTGGAACATAACTGCTTCCTGGTACTGTTGAAACCGCCTCAAAGATACTAATAGCTTGATTGGTTATGCATGTCCTGACCATTCAAATTTTGGGATGATCAAGTATGTTGGGGAAGCTGCTGGAGAAGTAAGACTTTTTGTCTTAAGACGGCCAAAAAACAGCTACAAGACATGGTGTTAAACACGCAAATGAATGAAAATTATCTCTTCGTTATCAAGTTGTATTCTACTGTTAATCTTCAGAAAACAGTTGTTGTTTTTTTTATAAGTATGACTTGAATTTGATTACTATGAAGTAATTCATCTTGGTAAGCGTATATTTCTTAAACGATTTTTCATACATGGTTTATATATTAAAACAAAAGATCTTGCTTTATTTATCTATCAAAATGCTAAAACCAATCTTGTATGTATGCATGTGTTTTCCGGCGATACAGATTAAACAATAGATAATATCCCAACCACTTTCGGGGCATATTGGACTTTGAACGCATATCGAGTGCAGTAGCAAATGTTATTAAAATTATACAAGAGATCATTGAGCTAGGGCCATTTTTTTTATTTTTACGGGATTTGTAATAGGAAATTCAGCATTTGTTTTCGATACACAGTCTTATATCAACATTCGTACATAAACAAACACTTTTATAATTCAATTATTATATGTGAGGAAAATAATGAACACACATAATATATTATAACGGTATTATTAGTTATTTTTAAATATTATATAGATAGATTACAATAATTTAATCATTATAAAGTATTATATAGATAGATAGATTACAACAACTTGTATTGCAAACACAAATTAAAATATGTATATATACTTATAATTAATAATATAATTGATAATATTGTTACCTCATCATTTTGTATCATGAACTTCTTTTAAAATGAACCCAATTGGCTTGTGTGTGGTCTCGTATATAAGAGGATGACTTAATATGTCTGCAGCCAAACACGTAATTAGCTGAAAGATTCACAGTGTAGCATATGAGCTATGATTAATATTCACTAAAGAATTAAGTGCGGTGACATGGAAAGAGATTATATTTAAAAAAAAAAATGAATACTTGAATTGCAAAGAACATATTTTTGCTGCAGATTTATTGATTTCTTTTTCCTTGTAAGTCCCCTATCCTTTCATGACGTAGGCGATCATGGTTCTCGAGGATTTTTCTCTTTTTTTTTTTTCTTTTTTTCTCTTTTTTTTTTCTTTTTTTCTCTAAGTATTTTTTTTTTTACCTTTGACATCACCCTTGGTCTGCGTTGTGTCAGCCATTTGAAATTGTTAAGTAGGTTATTCATTGTTTTCCTCTTGTCTTCAGTAGGTCCTGTAATTGTTACTTTATCTAATTAATCCTCTTTCCTCATTATGTGTTCCAGAAATTTCCCAATTATTTTTTCTAATTGTAAAAAGGTGTTTCCTTCTTTCCTGCTTTCTTTAAGACTCCCTCATTTCTCTCATGTTACCTCCATGTTAGCCTAGTCGGTAGAACTGCATTTGTTTTTGCTTTAAGTATAACTTATTCTGCTGTGAATAAATTGTCCAGTGTGCACTGCTGTATAGTTTTTTTTTGTTTGTTTTTTTATGTGCCGTGTACGTTCAGGACGTAGGCGATCATGACTCTCCACTTCCCCCTAACCCTTGTAGTTCTCAATATGTTTTGACCTTTTGCTACTCATCACAGGCACTGTTCTGTCATCCACTTGCTTAAGCCCGCTAGGTATGTCACTATTTGCTTTCTTTTCTCTCTCTTGCCCTCTATCCGCCATGTGAGTATCACATTCTCCAAGCCCCCACCTTTCTCATTACGTGTTCCAGAAATTTCAGCTGCATCTTCCCGATGTTAAGTATAGGATTAATATTAAATAGCATTTCAGCACTCTTTTCATTGTTTCTAAAAAAAGTTTTCCTTTTCTTAATAATTTATATTTTGGAAAGAATATTTCGCTATTCCTATGCGCGTTTGGATTTCTGTGTCACATTTTCCGTCATTAGTTCTAAAACGTCTCAGTTACTTAAATTTCTCTACTTGCTCAGAGATTATTAGAAAAATGGCATCCAGTATTCTACCCTGTTTCTGACATACTTGCATCCTTCTCAAATGGTGTATGTGGTTTACGCTTGAATCCAGGTTAAAATCAAAACTGTTCAATAGAGACAGGCTTTCTCCATTAGAGTATGAACGCTGTACAATCTTTCCAGCGGATTCTTACCCATTTGATCCCGTTCCTTGATAAACTTATTAAATATTGAAAAAGAATGTCTCAAAAATAATTAAACTTAGAACGTCAGAAATGAAAAATCAAATTGATTTTAATCGGCACATTATTCAAAGCATTTTTTTAAAAAAAACAGATGATTTTTTTAATTAATTTAAACTAAAATACTGCTACATTTAGTTATTAATTGATTTAAGAATAATGCATTAAATTCATTTTTCAAATGACTTTTTCTCATGAAAAATTGTTCATTGATTTTTTTACGTAAAATTTATTAATTTGATTAAAAATTAAACCATTATTGAATTAATCAACAACAGCTGACAGTCACGTGAATGGAAAATATTAGTCTTGGTAAAAGACAGAGACACCGGAATAATTTTAACGGAATACGGTTTAGAATTTATCAAATAAATGTCAAACTTATTTTTTAAAATTAACTAATACAAGATAACCTTTCGCATGTAGAGCTGAATGCAAAATGATATTTTCCTGTTTGGAGAAGAGTTCGTTTCGAAATTCACAGAAGATTGCCAAAAACAACGTACTACTGCAGAAAGACAGTGAGTGCATCTACGTCGTGTAAGGATTAGCCAGCTACTCTCGCGTGATCTATTACAACTGAGTAGCATGTTCGATCTTCACTGGGTACTCCACGCATCTACGCTACACCTGAAAATAATTTGGGCGCTTCCACGTGGCGAAATTTTTAGTAAACTTGACTGGCTAGGGTCTATTATGATTCAGTAGTGAGTCCGTTCATGAATGGTGCTCCTTAATATCGGCCTTGTACCACAAGTAAATTATACTTAGTAAATTCGTTAGTGACTATTCCTCCTGTACTTATATAATCTTACTATATATATATATATATATATATATATATATATATATATATATATATATATATATATATAAATGGGTAAAAGTGCTAACTATCAGAGAAAGTGTGTAAATATAAAAGAGAACACTGAGGACTACAACGAGTGGCGGGGGTCTGTATACAATCTTTAGGTAATTTGTATTGTGTTGTGGCACGACTATATATATGCTGATCAAAGGGCATTATGCAATGGTAGTCTGAGAGATATGTGAATTTTTTCGTCGATAAGGCAATTGAATCAAGGAATAATGTTTCTGTTATATAAGCTTGATTGCGCTCAGGAGGAGTTTTATTTGTTTTATATTTATATATATATATATATATATATATATATATATATATATATATATATATATTTGGAGAGAGAGAGAGAAAAGCGATACCTAAGGTTTAAAATGAGTTTCTTATAAATGAAAAAATCTTTCAACAAGCTTTTATTTTAATTTTAATTAAAGGAAAATAGATTAACTTTAATTGTTGCAATAAACGATATACTTTCAAAGTTAACTTTTTCAAATCGCTAAAATGACTGATATTAGACAAATTGACAATTTTCTCATCACAGTATAATTATATTTATTACAAAATCTTTCAAAAATAAAATATACATTTCTGAAACTTAATTTGAAGAATATTAACAGATTTACAGTTTAATAAATGTGTTTTGAAAAAAACAATTACTTTCTTTTATTTTAAAATATCGCATTAAAGCATTTTTAAAACGGTTGTGGGTGATTTTATTAGATGTTGAAAAGTACATAATATATACCGATATATATATATATATATATATATATATATATATATATATATATATATATATATATATATATATATATATATAGGAAGCCACAAGCACTCAAGGGCTTACAGAGAGTTGGAGCGAGAGAAAATAGGTGTGATAGAGGCAAGGATGAAGAGAAGCATCTGGAGACGTCGATTTACATTACATTTGAATTGTTGGAGGTTATAGCTATCAGGGAAACAGAAAAGAATTCATGAAGTCTGGGAACCAGCGAAAGCAGCTCATCGGAGCAGATACCATGAAAGTATTTGTAAAAAAAGACAGATGGTGGCGACGACACATCCGTGGGAGAGCGACTGCAGACGTGATACCAGATCAGGGCCAATTACATTGCATATCTGTTTCTGGATCTTGTCAAGAACCCTGAGACAAACAGAGGGGAGCATTTTCCTTGTGGTTGACGAAGCTATTGACTCAATGTATGTGTTCAATCTCAGGTCAGCAGTCAATGTTAAACCGAGTAGTCGCAAAGAGTTTTTCTCGAGAAGTTGAGCGTCAGACATTCTAACGGGGGACTGGGATGGTTATCTGTGGTGAGGGGAACACCTGCGTTCGTGGGATAGGAGCTGGAGGAGAATCTGTTCAGAATGACATTCAATACACAGTTTGACAGGAATGATTTTATTGTCAAACAATCGAGCTGAAATTCCATAACCCCGAAGCTTGCGAAGAAGGCCGGCATATCAAACCCTATCAAACGCTTTGGATATAGCTAGAGCCGCAGCACGAGCTTCTCCGTTATTATGAAGAGCTTGGTAAACAATTTCAGTGATGACCGTACGGGCAAACCGGAAACCATATTTCTTGTCGGAGAGTAGATCATGGGATGTAAGGTGCTTAACTACTTCGGCATTGATTAAAGCTTCGAAGACTTTGCCGAAGAGGGGTAGGAGACTGATAAGACGGTAATTAGAAGGGTCCGAAAGGTCACCAGATTTCTTAAAGACAAGAATAATGGATAAGGACTTCCAACAGTCTGGAAAACAAGATTCATTGAGACAGTAGTTATATAATTTGGAGAGGGCAGGGGCCAGTTCAGGCTCACATTTCTTCAGGACAATGGCTGGTATCCTATCACCACCACTAGCCTTGTAGGGGTCTAAATTAGAGATAATGCCCAATACCGATGATGGGGTTATGTGCAGCTCGCTCAATAGAGCCACAGTTCTAAGAGGGGAATCGGGTGTTGGTACACCGGAATAGTCGAGCGTTGAATTGAATGAGAATTTCCGAGCAAAGCATTCAGCCTTGTCGGCAGAAGAGGTCAGAACCTCGAACTGGTTGAACAAAGGAGGTATAGAGGGTTTGCTATTGTTAAGTACGCCCTTGCAGAGACGCCAATAATCCTTGGAGTCAAATTTGCGAGATGCAATACGTTCTTTCATTCGAGCAGCAAATAGTGACTTTGCTTCATTGAGGACACGCTTACACTCGTTACGGGCAGAGATAAAGAGACGCCTATTGCAGTCAGACATGTCGCTACGATATAGGTGGAAGAAGAGTTTCCTATGGGCAATGGGAGCTGAGCTTATATTTCCTTGAAGGAAGGAAAGCTTCGATTCCAGCTTTAACCCAGGAGACCTCGGAAGCACATTCTTGAACGGGGAGCGTAAAGACAATATCCCAAGGGACATCGCGAAGGAAATACCGGAACGAGTCCCAGTCTGCTCGTTGATAGCAGAACGAGGTTCTAGTGGTAGGAGCTTCTTTGCAGGGGGTGGAATTGAAGGAAATATTTATAGACACTACAGCATGATCAGAATTGCCAAGAGGACAGAGCTGCGTGGCGCTACAGGACTCGGGGATGGAGGTAAAACATAGATCAAGAAGAGAAGCCTTACCACCCTGGTTGTAGGAAAAACGTGTGGGGAATTCGACTATCTGCATGAGGGATTGAGAACTTGAAAAATTAAGGGTTTGAATGCCTGCAAGTTCAGTAGTAGCTTTTTTAAGCCATTTGGTATGATGGGCATTGCAATCACCAAACACAAATATGTGAGAAAATGGATGGAGAGAGCTTTTATATATATATATATATATATATATATATATATATAAAAAGAAAAATTATTTCGATTATGTTTTTATTTATTTTTTCTCATAATTTTCCTCTTTTATGTAGAAATTTTCCGAATGTTCTGTATGTCCGAGATATGTTTCAGCTATACTTTAACCTTCATCAATAATTCTTTATTTTTCCTTTTAACTGGATGCACGGGATTGTTTTATATATATATATATATATATATATATATATATATATATATATATATATATATAGAGAGAGAGAGAGAGAGAGAGAGCGAGAGAGAGAGAAAGAGACAGACAGACAGAGATAGAGAGAGAGTAATGTTTTATTTTTCCAAGCTCGTTCAGTACCATTTAGCCGTGTTCATAATTGATGTTATTGCATGTTGACTTCTTGTTTTTATTAATAATACTTAATAATAACTATACTGTATTAGCCTTTTCAACGAATATATTCCGGTTGGATTTGGTACGTCTCCATGTGTATTTAAATGATACCTTCTTGAGCTATGTTCAGAGCGATATATCGTGTGTTAGACCTGTAGTATCTAATATATTTTTTTATGTATTTACTTTGACCAGAAACACAGTTCTTTAAGGGACATGTGAATTGATCAATAACATTATTTCTCTGTAAATTGAAACATGCAGGTATGCTATTGCTGTTGACGACGAGATTAACAGTTTTAAAATTTATTGTAAATATAATAAATATTGTCAATAAATTAATTTTCTTGTCTTCGTCGGCTAGATTTGTATATTTCTTTACATGCTTTCTAAGAGAAGATTCATCCTGTTTATAGTCATCAGGAATTTGAATTTTATAGAATATGTTAATATTATATTTTTTATTTGTATGTCCTGTATTGCTATTGGTTCATATATATGTTCTAAACGTGTCAACATTCCCACATATAGATTATATGTGGATATCCCTTTTTTATACAAGTTTCATTAAAAACGACTGTCAAGTTACTACAGTTAATTTTGTATCCAATTTTTCTTTTGTTCTTATAATTTTCTTCTCATAATCTCCAGAAAAGAAGAAAATTATAAGAATACGAGAAAAAAATTAAATAAAAAACTTAACCGCAGTTTCTTGTCTGTCATTTTTAATGAAACTTGTATACAAATGGGATTACTGCCCAAATGCACAATTATTAAATTAGTTGACCCGGCAGCTAGCAAGAAAAGTAACACAACACACACACACACATACACACATACACGCACACTCACTCACTCACACACACACACACACACACACACACACACACACACACACATATATATATATATATATATATATACACGAATGTAAATGTATATTAATGTATAGAACGATATATTTATATATTTAGTTAAATAATTAGAAATTAATATATTAATCTTGTAAGGGCTTTAAAAGCATGCACGTAAAAGTCACACTTCTTATGGAAAAAAAACTGATGGAACATTATTATATATATATATATATATATATATATATATATATATATATATATGTGTGTGTGTGTATTTGTTTGTATTTATATATATATATATATATATATATATATATATAAATATATATGCATAAATATAAAATATATAAAATATATATATATATATAAAATATCTATAAACATATATATATATATATATATATATATAGTGTGTGTGTGTGTGTGAAATAGAGAGTTACTGTTATGTATATTTTTTTCTATTTTAATTACTCCTACGTTTATTTTGCTTCCGTTTTATCTCGTCTGTTTGCTAAAGTTTCATCCGAACCTATGTTAATGATTGCAATCTCCTACTCGTGTCTTATTATGCAGTTCCTCCTTGATTCTCTGTCACATCTTTCTCTCTTATTGCCTCGTTTTCGTCTTCTGAGCCAATCCTTCTTTATGTCATGTGCACACATCAGTTCACCTGATGTCATTCATATTTCTATTCGTGTACGAATTTGTACGTTCATCTTTCGGGCATTCTGTTCCTTTTGTTAGCGCAAAGGGTCAAGCTTCGCTCACCCATAAGCCACCCGAGGTGGCAAAATGAAAAATGGCGCCGACAGAAGATGCAATAAACGGCTGACAGATTAAATATAATTTACTGGTTGCCATCTGACAAACGAAATATTTCGAAGTTATTTAGAATGTCTTGACATTCTCCTTTAAAGTCGAACCGCTGACATTACTCAATATTCTTTTAATAATCATAAAGGTGACATAAGTGACAGTCTTTATAGGATCATTAGGAGTGGCTGCGATGACCCTCAGGAAAAGACTGTAGAAACGGAAAATCGGTGAAAAGTTCAAACCAGAAGATGGCATTGTTTAAAACAGTTCGGATACTGCAAAGAATTCTGGGGTAATTTGTCACTGGAGCTACAGTGTGGTCCGCTACTTACTGCTTGTGTCTATACTCAGTGAGTAACTACTATTACTACTACTATTAATAATAATACACTAGTTCGGAAAAAAGCACAAAATATACATGACTGTAGGAACGGCAAATATCGTGTAAGCGATTAAGATGTAACCAATAGAAAATTCAGATTTAATCATTATAGGCAATTGTTGGTTGGCTGTTTTTGTTTAGTGGCATATCAGCACCTGTATGGATTATTTAATACTGAAATCTAAATATTTTGTACGAAATTTCTTTTGTGGAGATAATAATGGTTTTAGTGATATATATATTATTAATATAATATAATACTAATTAAGTTTTATTAATTAAGTCATAGTTGGAGGGAGAAGAGATTGATTCATACCTTTCCAAAATGTTATTTGCGCGTAAGTGAATATATATAATGGTTAATGGCTCTCCAATTAACAATTCCGAGCAATTAACCATTACACCACTCACACATCCAAGCTTACAGCACCTAGCATTTCCAAACGGTTACCCATCTAGGTACTAACCAGATTCAACGTTGCTTAACTTCAGTGACCGTACGGGAACCAGCGTTTCAACGGGATGTGGCCGTAAGCCGAAGAGAAAATAATCAAATTATGATGTTAACTTTCCCCACAACTTTAAAAACAAGGTGATAAAAGAAATTTCCTATGAATCGTAGAAGAAGCAATAATAGTAGACGTGGGAAACTTATTTGCCTGAAAATATTTATGAGAAAGTTTTTATAAATTTCAAACGACAATAACGTTATTTGTTCAGATAATGAATGTCGAACATTTCCGTATTGTCTCACTATTAATATTGCCATGCATGAAGATGGATCAATAAGTCTATATCTTGACAGTGTTATTATATGAATTTTGATCTGAAAAAAAAAATTAATGTAGAATATATTTGTCTATATGTTTAGTGAATATGAATCTTGTCAAATTCATTGATAGTCATGAAAGTTATGTTGGAAATAAAACTTTCAGAGGGGAATTAACAGGAGATAACTGATAACTGTCATCCACCAAACATGGCACGAGGAATTAGAACAGTCTACCCCAGTGAGCGAAATAAAGGGTTCAGTTCGACATTCCAACCACTTGAAGAAGGCCGGAGCGTACAACGGCCGAAACGTTGTAATAAATATGGCGAAAAAGATGAGGACAATAGTCCGAATAATGTAAATGATGTAAATAAAATATTTGTTGTGCAAAATAAATTTAGTCTGCGTACTTCTTAATTCACTTTCAAAATGCCATTGATAAAGAAATAGTCACTGCAGTCAGTCAGTCAGTCAGTCAGTCAGTCGACTGGCTGATCGGTTGAACTCTCTGCTTTCGGGCGGGGAGGAACTCGAAAGAGGCTACGCCGAAGGGCGGATTTTCTTTCGGGGAGGTAAACCGACCCTGAACCCATTTATACGGGTTCAATGGGCATATTTTTGGCCGAGCCCACGGGCTCGGAGATCCCACGTTAAAAAGGCCTTGTGCCACATGACGCCCTCGTGGGGGTGGTGACTGAATATCGTCACTGCAGTTGTGTCTCTTTTAGTTTTGGATCATTGTTATTGTCAAAGAAGTCCTACTTTGGAACTCGCCAGAAGGCCGAGTAATCAGCAGCCGATTGCTAAGTACAAGATACCGCTAAAACAACTATTGTACTAAAATAAATCTCTATACAATAACATTAAGTTTTATTACTGCAAAGGATTTGGTAATTTATCATATTATTTTTATATCTCTTTGTTTTTTGCTTGTAAATCCTTTTACCATAAAAGGTGGTCACATTACTCATTCCCATCTATGTATCTGGTAAAAGTAACCCCAAGAGTCAGCGTTCTCTTGACATATTTCCAGTTTAAATGTTCTTCTTTGTAACATCTCCCTTTACGACATTGGTTACCACTGCTCTCCACAATTTCTTACCATTTGTTTTTTTTTCTTAACTGCCATCTAGAAGTCTCAACATATCCCTTTACTTTAATATTGTGAATTGCCATGCATCCTTCATAAAGATAGTGGAGTGGTTTCCTGTTGTCTTCACCACAGTCTGAAATTCAGTTTTCCTTCTCTTATATTGGTTGTCATCCAATTCTATCCCGATATTTAATCTATAGCTGATTGTGGTGGCAGAAAGATGGATTTATGCTGTTTTTTTAAGATAGAAATTTAATCTCGGTTTACAAATTCCAATTTCTGCACCGATATGTTACACTGCAGACATTTTCCGTTATATTTTGTTACTCAAGCAATACTTGCTCCTTTATGACTGCTCTTTGTTGTTGCGCCACTTGTTACTTTGACTCTTTTAAGCGCCGTGACCTTTCGGTACGCGGTTGATCATGGTTCTACTTAACGTCATATATTTTTTATTCGAAGTAAAACTTGCTCTTTTACAACTTTCATTTTGTCTTTGTGATATTTGTTCTTATAGACGTTTCTTCTTCTTTTATGTACCATGTCTGTGGTCGATTATGGATCTCCATAACGTCATATCTGTTGCTATGCTAATGTTGCTACTTTACACTTGAACTTTGTCTTTGTGGTAACAGTTGTCCCATTCTTTACGTTTCTCACTACTTTCCCATGCATTTCTGTTGTGGCCTTGTTAGGACAAGAAATAAAGACACAAGAGAGGAATTGAGTATATCAAATATATTAACAAAAACAGTAATACGAAGAAATACACACGAGGGTGTTACAGAAAGAATGTTCGGTCTGACTGTCAGAGCTGACTGCTGAAAACTTCCCCCTGCAAAAGGAAGTACCTGCTCCTATTTATAGCTGGGAGAGTCCATACGTGCGTGGGTAAATTACCATAACATTTTCATATATTACGTGATACTAAATTCTCCAAGACTATTTTCTCGTGGTTTGTTAAAAATATTTCAGTCGCTCAATTTCTGTTTTTTTTTTTTTTTTTTTTTTTAGAAAGGGGTTTTTTCATATTTTTAAAATTTGATGTTTTTCATATATTCTGTGTATGTTTTTTTTAAGATTCGTCGGTAGAAGCACATCTCTTTTGCTTCAAATATTTTTTCATCTGTCATGATATCACCTAACATTTACACCTATATAGGATATTAGACATTTCATAGAAGCTTTGGATTCATTTCCTTGTTACTTATAACATTATTGAATCCTTATATTTTTTACTAGGATTCTGAAAATCATACTATTTCTATATATTTTCGGATTATGTCATTCTTTTCATTGTATATGACACTAATATAAAGGTAGTTAAATTTCTGCAGCTTCTGATTTTGACGTCCCCGATACGTAACTCACAAATTAGGTTGTCCCTTTTACCGACAATCATGCATTCTGTCTTCTTCTAGTTATTGGTTTAACGTGTCTTCTTGTTTTCCTCGACTAATTTGTAGAATAGCCTTTTAATTTTCCTTCTGAATCTGCTATCAATACAATGTCAGCCATGTAGCATATGTTGTTAAGGTAACGTCAGTCGATAATATATCCTGGTTGATCTTCTCGTCCCCTTAGAATAATCTCTCTGTATAGGTTAGGATGTTGTAATTTTTCACCATGGCTGCATTTATCTGTATCATTTGCCTCTATAGCCGCTAAACGCACTTGTATAAATATAATGTTCTCCTGGTTGTTGTCAAGTTAAAAAGAAATGATGGTGGGGTAGCGGCCTCGCAGTGACTGTATACAAACTTGGGAATAGTCACGCGACAGAAAATGTCCGTGTTGCTAGCCTGGAAATGTTTCGTTTTAACAATGGCGTCGTTAGAGAATATTTGCACGGCTTTCGCTACAAATTTGTGACGAACTTACCAGGATTATCATTATGATAATACACTTCGTTAACTTCACGCGGTTTCGCGTGTTTGCGCCTGAGCAGACGCGAATGTTGTTAATTGTTAAATATCGATGTATACTTAATATGCACACGGCATACATCACGCTGATTAGGTACAAATACAGACATTTTTTTTTGTTTATGACGAAGTAGTTGGATATTTCCGGTCTACGCATATTGGCAATGTTCAAACTCGGCTCAAAACCAAAAATTCAAACGCAAGTAAGCATTTCCCGGGTAGGAGATTGCTGCTATACATTCTTCTCATTGTTCAAAATGTTTTCGACGGCGGCTGTTTGCATGTATTTATGCAAAGGCGATCTGTTCTATAATCTGACTTTCATATATTGGTAATATGTCTGATTTCCCCTATTTCGGAAATGTGATACTCCATTGTATATGGTATCATGGACGTCATCTGAAGTTAGCATAATTCATATGAGATCAGAAATACGTTGCTTTTTATTTCTTTTAATTCGTGGAAAATGTATTTGGATATATCAACATTAATGATTAAAAACGACATTTTTATATTGCAAAATGGTATTCAGGCATGAAGTTAATTGTATAGATAAAAATCCTAGATTATCCATGTAGAAAATATAAATAAAATTCCATATGGCATTCTTAAAATGCTTTATATAACGGTAGAGTTCGAATTACCAGCCACGCTATCGCCAATTTCAACACCGTAAATAGAAAAAAAAACGAATAAACGATCGTTACAAATGAATTTATATAACAATGTTTTAAAATATTTATACTTGGAGATATGTAATTTCATGTTTTCAATATGATAATATTTTGAAATTTGTAATGTTTTATTTTTAAATGAATAATTAAAAACGAATTTTAATGAAAATGAAACTTATGTCTCGACAAAATGTTCAACAGTTCTCGTTATTCAAGAATTAATATCAAATTTTAAGTCTGTTTACTTAATATATACCATTGCGTCAGTTTGGAACCCGTTGCCAATAGATAATATCAATGTGTATTATAGACACACCTATTTATATTTAATATAAAATCTATATATTGCGTAATTCTAGTGTCAGCTGCTTTCCTATTCAGAAAATACATTAGAATTTAAGAATCAGAGCAACTATTGTTGGAAAAATATTATTTCTTTCTTTTTCCTTTTCTTTATTATTTTCTTTCTCGTTCATTTAATTTTTTTCTTTCTTTCTTAATCATTTTTTTTTTCATTTTTATTTCATTTTTTTCTTTATCGATCTTTTAACGAACTTGTGTAAATGGTTAGCAACACAGGAATTAGGAGGAATAGCAAAACAACAAATATTACTAAGAGCTACAAAAGACAAGAAGTTGTGGAGAGCCATGATCGCCAACCTCCTGAAGGGACACGGAATATAGAAGAAGAATTTTCTTTTCGTTTTTCCTTATATCTTAAATATTTTTCTTTTATTTCTTTTTTGATCATTTCATTTTCTTTCTTCCTTTCTGTCTTCCTTTCGTTTTTTATTTATTTCTTAATCATTTAATTTGTCTACTTTCCTTCATGATATTTTACTCACAAAGTAATACTATCATCTCGAATTCAACCGTTGAACCTTGTATTAAATAAAATTCCATGATTTTTACAATATTGATATATTATTTTGTTTATTTTAATATCCAGGAAATATTAAAATCAAATAAGAAAAACAATCTTGATTAATAACAAAAATTGGGATCATGATTCACAAGCGCACAAATATACATATGTTCTGTTTATACTTCATTTTTATAGACAGAAATATTTAAGCAAATGCTCGGTTTATAATAAATAGTATTAACAACATTTACCGGACTGAATGTCCGAGGAATTTCATAGAAAATATGTGTCCTCTCACAGGAATCAAACCTGTATTCTATACGGAACAATAATATGGCCTGACGTGCTATATCATTTAGCTACAGCGGTAGCGTCAGGTTAGCAAAGACAAATTAGTTTCTAAATAACAAATTTCCCATGATTTTTATCGAACGCTCGTATCTGCTTGAAGCGTATCTTAACGTAAACAAATGACATCATATATTATGAATTAATGTCCGAGAAATTTCATTGACATTCAGGCCGATAAATGTAGTTAATACTGTTTATTATAAACAGAGTATTTACTTAATATCTTATCTATAAAGATAACGTATAAACAGAAAATATATTAAAATAATTGTCGAACTTAGTCCATTTTATTATATATATATATATATATATATATATATATATATATATATAGATAGAGAGAGAGAGAGAGAAAGAGAGAGAGAAAGAGACAGACAGACAGGCAGATAGATAGATAGATATATAGATAGATAGATAGATACAAATCATTATTCTCGAATTATTGCGATATTTATTTTCAGTTTTGACAGAAAACTGTTACCACCTAAATATACTATTTTATACATACACACATAAATACTAAAACTTGATTCATGGCAGAAGATTGAACATAGTGCTTTTTTTTATATATAGACAGTGTCAAAACTGCATGGTGACTGTTTGTACCACATTATAGCGTAAGAGGGGGAACATTTTTTTCAGTTTTTCTTTTTAGAACTGATGTTTTGTGCGATAAGCTTACTCAATAAAAGACTTTTAAATAACAAATAGCAGATCATTCTCAAAACACAAATGTAACCGCAAAAAGACAAAACAGTTGACCAGCTTGTATGAACTCAAAATAAAATCTATTTTTCTTCAAGAGAAAATAGCAATAATCGTCTTTCCAGAAGATAAAATAATAAACAAAAGATAAAAGTTCGTTTCCATTTGTAGACTCTAAACTAAATTTCTACTTCACCACATACAAACATATTAAAACTCCAAAGATTAAAATAACAAATAACCAATAACTATCGAGATAAATTTAAAAACAAAGATTTAATAAATTATGAGGTAATGTATAGTAATAAAAAATATGATAAACATGAATAATAAAATGTAGGAGTATATAATTTCGTCTAATGCCCGGTTCATACACCTCCTCTGTCTTTTAAATATGAGTAGACGTTTATCCCTTTTTTCCTGTTTAGGATTCGCTTTCCACTTCCTTACAAAGTCTCCTCATCATCTTTCACTCAGAGTAACGTATTATGTCTTAGTAGCATTATCGCCTTGATTAGAGCGAATTGATTAAAATAAATAAAATAGGAAAAATAACACAAAATCAGCACTTTGAATATTCTAAAACATTGGCCTTACACAAAAAAATTATAAACATGTTTCATTCTCCTTGTTTTCTCATATGACTCTGGTGGTCTATAATTAGAACCCATACAAAATAGAGTAACGTAAGAACTGATAAATGCAGACATATATAGTGTAGACGTAGGAATCAATATATTATGGTAGCAATCAGTCGGTAGCTTTAAGCATCCTGTTCTAATGGTCCTTGAGGCATGAAACTGACAGTCACCATATGGTGTTGATTACTATGTTCATATTTACAAATGATCCAATTGTGACCACCCTTTGAAAATGAATATCGAAAAAATTAAACAATATACGTATGTGTGTTTATGTGTGTATACATAATATATAAATGTATAACATCATTAATAATTTCTGACTAAATGCAAATGGAAAAAGAAAAAAGGTAGACGTCATAATAACTCGTTTTATATCAGCAATTCACTACTAATTACCGATCCCCTACGAGGATCGATTTCAGCGTCAAATGAAAAGCCATCGATTGCCGACTAATCTTTGTGTAACGTTCATTCGCAGACTAATTTGTATGCTGGTTCGAGGAGAAGGAATCTGCGGTTTTGTTATTTTAAGCTCGAAGACGCACAAAACGTTGCCAGGAAACGTGATGGAACTCATAATTTCGCTGGCCGTTTCGTCTGAATAGAACGTTCGTTCTGAGAGCGAAACGACTGACTTTTCGAATTATAATTGCATATCGACTATTAATCTCCAAATTAAGAGTAATACATTATTGTGACAAATCGACCAGTAAATAATTCATTAATTACATTCATGGGGATTATGGACACAAACATATCGGCTCATAGCTGTGGACATATATATATATATATATATATATATATATATATATATATATATATATATAGTGTGTGTGTGTGTGTATTTAGACATCATTTTTCATTGATGCATGTTTCATTAAATAATATAGACAAGTTTTGTCTATATTATGTAAATTCCTTTCATATCGTCTGATAAGCTTAATAACGTTATCAATGAAAGACGAAAGAATATATATATATATATATATATAATGGCTATATGTTTGTACATATCTGCATGCAAGCATTGTCAAACACACTGGCACACACGTGTATATATATTTTGTTTATACGTTATTTTTATAGATACAATTTATTTGAGTAAATGCTCTGTTTTTTTTTTTTTTTTAATTAAACAGTATTAATTACATTTATTGGCCTAAATGTTTGAGAACATTTTGTAGAAAATATGCGTTCTGCGACTGGAATCGAACCTGTATTACTATACAGAAACCGTCATTTGACTTGTTAACTGTTTAATTAAAAAGCCAGATCATATACTTAAAAAAAAAACGGTGTCTATAAGAATAACGTATAAACAGAAAATATATTAAAATAATTATCGGACTTAATCCATTTCATAATATGTTATCATTGTTTACTTTAAGATACCCTTCGTAAGTTGAAATGTTCAATCGAGAAAAAACATCGAAGATTGTGTGCTTTGCCAACTAGATGCTTCTCTGTAGCTGAATGGTATAGCTCGTCAGGCCAAATGACCGTTTCTGTATAGGAATACAGGTTCGATTCCTGACGGAGAACGCATATTTTCTACGAAATTTCTCGAACATTCAGGTTGATAAATGTATTTAATGTAGTTGAAATATCTATGGGTGGATCAAGAAGTTTCATAGTGGCCAGACAAGAATGACACATGAAGAAAATGCAAGACAACTGCTACCACTGACGTGAATATTCAGCGAGAGATGGTAATGGCAAATCGAGGAGTTTTCATCGATCATATAGCATGTTCTTTGCAGATTAGGATCACTTCTTTTTCCTCCTGGGTGTACACTGTTAGCGAGGCGGCCATGTTACACTTTAACATCAGCAAGGTAACTGGCGCGATCAAGCTCAAACTTCGATCACGTGATCACAATAGTACCAAAATAAGCATGCAGGAGCAGGAGACATAACAGTGTGACAAACCTAGGTATGTTCTGGCGAAAGTGCGGATAATGTTTGACTTATTCTCGTATATATATATATATATATATATATATATATATATATATATATATACACGCCGAATTAAACCGTGACTTGTTTCGTGTCACAGATTTCGTAAGAAAATGATGATTGATTTCAAATCAAGCCTATGTGATCTCCATCTTCTCGCTTTCTCCTTCTATATTTTGAATATGAGGCATTATCGTGTTCACTTTTAAATTTAAAACTAAGGGAAAATGTTTTCACTGGGGGATTGTGCTCCACGAGGACCTCCTTTGATCAAAATGAAATATACTTATCCAAGTATCCTGTGTAATGTATTTTCAGAATATATGTAATTATGGGGGTCTAATTCCCAAACCCTAAGAGGTGTTCAATAGCAAACAAACAAAAACAGACAAGGAGACGATACAACTGGTTTCTTCTATTAGTATTTAAATAATGTCTTACACTTGGTATAACACTTTTTTCTAATGTTACGTAAGTTTTCATTGAGCACTTTACACAGACACATGCTTTATATATATATATATATATATATATATATATATATATATATATATATATATATATATATATATATATATTGTGTTTGCGTGTAAATTGCATACTTTCATCAACACATGTCTCATTAAATAATATGAATCTCTCATAATAAGGATACTAAGAAACTTTCCGTAATTATGATGGGATCCTACTAAAAATAACTAGACAAAACTTGTCTAAATAATTTAATTAAACTTGTCTTTTATATATATATATATATATATATATATATATATATATATATATATATATATATATATATATATATATCGACCACTATTTTGAGATTACCTATATATGAGTAGACGCCCTGTTTTGAGGTTTTCTTTTCTTTTTTAACAGTGGAAAATAATAAAGAGAGCATGTTTCAAATCTAGGACAAATCACCGTTTGATCTGGAGTGCTTTAGAACACTTGGCCATATGGCATATCATGAATAGTAAAAGTAAATGAAACTGTGGATAGTTATATTCTGAATGCATTATATATATATATATATATATATATATATATATATATATATATATATATATATATATATATATATATATATATATATTTTGGTTATTCGTACGAATTAGTAACTCTCATACTAGTGCAAAGTCTGTGTCAAAGAAATAAAATTTTATGTCGCGAAACAGTTGTTATTATAGGGATATGTCCTTGTGATCCATTTTATTCAATAAAAACCATTTGAGAGTATAGGCTTTTGTGAAGCTGGAGTTTCATTTCGAAAATTTGCCGTGCATATAGGACATGACGCATCGGCGGTGCTTCGATACAGGCAAGGATGTTCAAAGGTGCAGACTTATATCTGTAGTCTATGTTAACATACAATTAAGGACGCTCACCAAGTCCATCAATTTGTTAGGGTAGCATAATGCTTGAGAATTGTTTTTGACGGCCACTTTGCTAGACCTATCGGCAGTTTCACGCGTATGGGTTATGATGGAATGACACCTGATTTATTCAGTTATTATGTCTCAAACTGTAGGCTGTATTGCTTCATCTATTATAATTGACGTACAAATAATATATCAGAGAATAGTTAGTATTCAACAACTGCAAGGCTTATATGAGACTAAAGATTTGTGTTAAAGTCAAAAGACGATGTTCAGCAGCAAAACGATAAGATGTCAGGGGCTAGTGAGAATGAAAGAAAAAAAAACTTGAAATGGAACCGGGAACCCAATCCTAAACAGTAAACAAGGGATATAACTCTACTCATTTTCAAAAGATCGGAAAAGAGTGTGTACTGGACGATAGACGAGCAAGTCTACTCCTATTTAGGAAAAATGAATAAATAATAAATATAATTTCAGAGTTTAGACGGAGATTTTAGAAGTATAGAGTTGAAGTAGACTTTAGAAGGAACAGGTAGCCCACTCCTAAACAGAAAATAAGGGATAAAACTCTATTTCAAAAGACTGAGGAAGAATGTGAACAGTAAGATAGGCGAGCCTATTTAAATAAAATTTCAGTGTATAGGCGGAGACGTTAGAATTATAAAGTTCGAATAGACTTTAAAAAGAACCATATTATATGTACACGGGGTTAGAAGGTTCTCTTTTTATGAAACTCGGATTCGAATCTCACCAGTCAATGTCATTATATCTCACCATCATTCTTGATAATATCTGCCTTGGAGAGGTGATCTCAACTCGCAGCAACTTTGAAAAGTGTCTAAAAACCATACCACGGGTTAACCCAAGCCTTCTGAATTAAATTGGAGAGACGGAATAGTTGTGTCAGCACAAAGTTAGAAGCCATCGTGATCGACGCTGTGAGAGCGTGCTGGCCTTGTTTAAAAATGAAGAAAAAAAGAAATTAATCACACCAGATTATCCGCTCTCTCCCATAAACTGTAACTAACGTCCGCTCAGTATAGTATAAACGATAGGTGTTTTTTGCAGGGTTAGTGTGTCAACTATAGATTTGGCAGAAGGGCGTATTCGGAAACGAGTAGCCGACCATTATATATATATATATATATATATATATATATATATATATATATATATAGATAGAGAGAGAGAGAGAAAGAGATAGAGAGAGAGAGAGAGTGGGTGTGAATTTTGTTATGTACAGATCTTTCATACAGCAAATCTGCTATGTCTGTGTCTGTGTGTTTTTGCGTGTGCAAATGCGAAACATTTTTCCACATTAACATTAATTTTGCTAAAGTTTTTTGGTATATAAAGATTTACATAGCATTTTCTTCCATGGGTGTATGTGTAGCTCTCTATACAACGAGTATACAAAAACACACATACGAGCACATATATATGTTTGATTGTATGTACGGCTTTCATTTCATTCTGGAAGATGGTTTCAAAATTCTCTCTCTCTCTCTCTCTTTCTCTCTCTCTCTCTCTCTCTCACGCACACACACACATACACAAACACACACATATACAAATATATATAAGGGAGCTAACCAGAGATGGCAAAAATGTAAATAGTATTATATAGGGATACCTGCGAAAAAAAAAACATCATAACTATCGGATAAATTTTAATTTTAAAATAATTATAACAGAAAACATTCACAAAAATTACCATCACAGCGATCACAATTACAATAAGATTCTCTTCTCATTTCACCATTGAGGATGATCTCGGAGGACATCGAAAGTACATGGGTTAATAAAAACTACAGCGCCTTCTTTGATGAATTTAAACTTAACACCAAGAAGTTAATTAGAGAATTAGAAAGGATTATTATAAAATAGACATGTCTATATTATTCAATATATGCTGCCTAAATACACACACTCACACACACACACACACACGCGTGCGCACACATACACGCGCGTGCGCACACACACATATAGATAGATAGATATGGGCACTTGCTTGAAATAGACCCAGATTAAAAAGGTTTTACAAACCATTTCTTGCGAATTCAGTTTTAAACCGTGACCCATTATTGTATCCTTGTGACATACTAACATTCGCTTACTAAGTACCATTTATGCTATTGCATAATTATTTTATGCACTGAAAGAGTATTATACGGATAAAATTAGTTAAAAATCAGTACTCATCATAGACATGGAAGGGGTAATAATTTTATTACATAAATTTCAAAATGGAACCCTCATTTACTAGCATTCAGACTCAGCTCATTTAAACAGGCTTGCCTTCATCTGATGAAACATGCAACCTAATAGACACTTGTATTTTAGACTAATTCTAAGAAGTCATAAAGGAGATAATTAATTTGCGACTAAATTCATAATAGACCTAATCTCCTTAATATATTCTTTTGAGTCATGTAAGCATCAAAAGATGAAATGGAAAAGCGGTTTTATTTATGCTTTTACTCATGAATCGTCCCTTAAGCTGCACTGTGCTGCAAGCGTTTCTTTTTGTAAGCGTTAAGCCCCTTTAATCCATTGTGGTATCATGAGAATGAATCTATTTTATTTTGCTCAATTTCTATTAACTTGATGGACTTTGAAGCTCTTGCTCTAAGCCAGATTGCGTTAACTTTGGAAAGACGAGATTTCCGCATTGATTCGCTAAAATTTATATTACGCAAATTATCGAATATAGTTTTTCTGATTTCAAAAGATGTTACATGGTTTAAATTTTATTTATTTTAAATGACTTTATAAAATTTGATAAATCTACTGCTAGTAAAATGTAATAATAACCTTTAATATAATTAATATATCCATTTTAAAAATTAAAATTTAATTTAGATGTAACATTTAAAATAATTTAAATTAATCATAGATTACTTAAATTATAGTTTTAATGATTTTAGTTATTTTAAAGAAAGATAAATTTAAAACACTTGCGCATACATATATCTATCTGTCTGCCAATTCCGCTCTCCATCTCATGGTAATGTATAAATTCTGGCAGGAAAGATATACATGTGTTGTGGTGGAAACGATTGGTTAAATGGCAAGATAAATAAATAAAGATAGATCGATAATGCTTACTCTTTTCTTTTAATGTCTCGTCCTTATGACCTGATTGGGAAATATATAACTGTATTCATGATGAATTATAATCTTAGAATTATCTTTTGCCTTGTATCTGAAAACGGAACTTATTTCCCATTGTTAATAGAGAACCGTGTTCTTGTTCTGGTTAAGTCAAGATTTTTTTAGGAGAGGATTATACTTCTTGACTTGTCAGCTTAGCAGCATATCAACTCCTTATGCGTCATTGAATGTCAAAATTTAATTTTCTTGGAGGCTTGAAAGTAATAAAAATAAATATGCTATTTTGCCTTCACAATTGAATACACAGTAGATACTTAGCTTTTGTGCATATACATGTTTATGTGGGCATGATCACCAGAGGCGGTGGTATGTGTGTTTTATGTTGCAATTTAGTTGAAGTTATATTTTGGAATACAGTTTGATTTCTTTAAGAAATTGTAGGATATTATATTGATTAATGTCATGAAAAGAGTTCTTTCAAGTTGGTTATTTGGTAACATTTTAAACAGATTTGGATGAAGTTGATACAATGTTTTAGTATGAGCGTATTATTGGTAATTTTACTATAAATATGTATTGTTAATAATTTAATACGTAAAGTATATCGCTGGATTTTTTTATATAAAAAAATGTAAAAATTTATAATTTCATAGCGTTTTTTTGTCCATAACTGGGACGCTAACAGCTGCTACCACCCCGGGTTAGGGTGAACTTGGGAATAACAGCTATTAAGAAGCGGTTTTCTCGCTCCTCAAAAACTCCAGTCTCCTGATCAAAGAGGTTGCTGCCTGTTGTAGAAGGGTATTAACCCATATCTTGTAAAACTGTTACAACAAAAATGTTCTTACTCACAACTAACCTGGTATCGAACCACTCTAACTTTACATAAATAGATAGATAGATAGATAGATAGATAGATAGATAGATAGATAGATATGGACAGTGTACAATAGAGAGAGTGGTGGGGAAAAAAAAAAAACTCCTACGTAACGCGTTTTGTCTTAGAAGGATATCTTTCAAACTAATTGATTTATCTATAGCGTCAGTCATATATATATATATATATATATATATATATATATATATATATATATATATATATATGTGTGTGTGTGTGTGTGTGTGTGTGTATAAACGGAGACACTGAGCCTGTTTCATGATTGAATGCAACTTTCAGGCCAGGACAACTGCGTTCAAACGTAAAACGGGTTGTTACCGTTTGGTATTGACCTCAATGTCCACTTTTATATTTACATACGCTTTACTCTATTACCTATAAATATAGCTTACCTTAAAACTATATGTTTATCATGTGTGCGCGTGTGTATGAGGGAAGTGGAGAAATTTACCACAAAAAGCAGTCAGAATTTTACACCGAAAACGTTAATGAAGGGCGAAACTCGTTATTTCTTTTCTATTTTTCATTTCATTAGTCAGATATATAAATGTATATATCATAGATAGGTAGGCAGATGAATATGAACAGACTTATGTAGATAGATAAATAGATATGGACAGGCCTAGGTATAAAGATGCTACAAGACTATGAGAAATTGATTTTCACATATTATGATAGGTGAAAATATATCTGGAAAATGTTAAGGGTAAAAATAGTCAAATGGGCGAAAAGAAGCACAGCAATATCCATAACCTTATTTGCATTATATTGACACACCGGATAATAACCGAGTGAATTTAATGGCTCAGAAATCGTGAGCTCAATCCCTAGGCCGGTTAGTATAGATTCTGGTTCAGTCGAAAGACGGAGATCTATAATTGAACATTACAAAAAACAGTACATTACATATAAAGAGATGCAGTTCTTGTCAAAGGAAAGGAAGAAAAATCACTTCAAGCTTTACTGTCGTCTAGGAACCGGGTGTTTTCAGTTATTGTTGCCAGTCTCGCTTGTATGTATGTCTTTGAATTTCATTCTGAATCATTCTTATGTAACTTTTCGATTTTTTATATTCTTCTCTTTTCTTCCTTTTATTTCTCGTTTGCTGTTATTAATTCTTTTAGTTTTCAAAATTGTTCTTTCTATGAAGTGAATTTAATCTACACCTCTTTTTATTTTATTTTCTATTGAGAAATTTGTTTGAATATGAGCTCTTTTGATCATTCACGCTAGCACTGAACATTAATTCAATCGCTTGTTCACAGTCGTGGAGCGTTTTGATTTCTTTACAAATGCATATCAACACTTAAACTAAGTTCAAACTTTATATTTCGGTTTCAATTCAGTGTCACGCACGTTGTTGCTTCAAATATTCAAATATAATGTCAATCGACATCCCCGCTCTTCTCTTTATCCTTTCCTCAAAAACGCCTCTTTTCTTTTGCTCTTCCGCTCTGTAACTCCTTGCGAGCTAGTGGCACTCCCGCCTTACTTGCAGTAAAATGCCTTATAAAAAATCTAGACATTATCGGCGGAACAATAACTATATCTCGTAGATGAAGTGAATTGTTCAGTTCGAAATTCGCTGAATCAGGATCACTTGTATCGACAGACACTTGAAGAAAGCCGGGGAGCACAACGATCAAAACGTGATAAAAACAACAAATATAAATAAAATAATCTGGCTGTAAATAATAATAAAATGTTATCC
This sequence comes from Acanthosepion pharaonis, assembly GCA_903632075.3. NCBI lineage: Eukaryota > Metazoa > Mollusca > Cephalopoda > Sepiida > Sepiidae > Acanthosepion > Acanthosepion pharaonis. The sequence continues at coordinate 1,342,476 of CAHIKZ030000762.1, forward strand.
CAAAACACCAGACAGTAAGCATTTATTTTATACTACAAATATGTTTCCAACAAAATTCCCTTCGTTTTTAAAGGATTTAAAGAAACTCTTGAAATAGATCGAATTTTATAACCGAAAATTTAATTACTCTGAATGTAAATAATATAAGTCATAACAAGTCGTCATCGGAGAAATTCAGACAGAAATGATGACCTTGTTGATAAAGATAAAAAATCACTATGTCAAGGCAGATAAGCGCAACTTCTGACAGGTTGATAAACAGAAGGAGTTCTATATAGATAGATATGAATAGACTGCCATAGATAAATTCAGGATTAGATGGATACAAACATATTGATCTGAAAAAAAAATACCGAGAAGAATGATTGTGAACAGACTGAGATACATTTGACCAGGAGTTATAATCCCTTTCAATAACTTTCTTTATATATAATCATTTTACTTTAAGCAAGGTAATAACGTCACTAAGACGCAAGGGAGTGTTAGAGAATATTAAAAGAGAGATAACATTAAATGAGAGATAACATAAAAAGGACAAGGATTATGAAGACTGCAGATAACGATTGACATTGCGATTAAATTTTTGAAGAGCAAAGTTGACAGGGAAGCCGAAAGAGAGTTCCCAAAGCTGGAAATGTCGAAGTAAGAAGCTGTTAGCATAAAATCTACGTTAGCATTTAGCCATTTCAAATATAAAATGATGAGACCTTGCTGCTAATCGAGTACTGCGCATATTTCATAAAGCCTAGGTACTATAGAAGAAAGTTCATCAGAAAAATACTATGAAAGTATGTGTAGAAAAAAGCACGAGGAAGTTACGTTACGGCGATGGGAAAGTGACTGAAGCAGAAATGTCAGGTCAAGACCTATGATATTGCTGATTCTTCTTTGAATCTTATCAAGATTCTTTGAATATATGCCAGGAGCCCCAGACCAGGCAGCAATATTCAAATATAGGACGAATGGTTGGCTTATAAATATGTAAGATAGATTCTGGAAAGAAAAATTGTCTAGCAAGAGATAGAATCTTGGGGGTAGGCCTGCATTAAAGCAAAACGACCTAAAAAATGGGCCATTGAAGATAAGTTTCATTTCGCGATTCAATAAGAGAGTCAGTTAAAAAAATTCGCCCAGAAATATCATAACATTTCACCGTGTGAAGAAAATGTGTCCAACCATGTCAAATGACTTCGAGATATCCAAAGCAAAATCTTGATAGACTCTTTCAGCAACAATCGTTAATACATCAGCATTTGACCTAGGAAAGCGAAAGCCATATTGTCTGAAAGAAGACCATGCGATGTGAGATGTTTAATTAATTCAGAGTTTCCAAAATGAAGTAGGAGGCTAATATGTCGATAGAAGGATCAGAAAGTCAATTAGGTTATTTCTGAAAGAAAACTTTTTTTTTAATGCAAACAGTATTTGTGATTATTGCGCTCAGATATGTATTGGTGACGATGTAACGGATAACGGCTTGGAATGAGAAATCGGAGAGTCGTGTTCAAACATGTCAGTTTTGTTACATTCGCTTACGCAAAATTAGCCTTGTAAAATAAGGAATCCATCTCCTCCCCTCGGCTATAGTTTAAATAGTAGGTATTGTATCTGGAAAAATCATTTTCATTCTCAAAGAATTTTTAATACAATATTCACAGGCAAAAAAATATTCTTACACTCCAAAATATGCTTCGGTTTCAAATAATCCATAAATTGTGGATTAGTCATAAAAAACAAATCAATCAAAGTGCTAGAATTCAAACGAATCTACATCAAGCGAAAATTTCTTTTAAGGAAGAAACAATTCAAATACGTTTATGTCATGAATTAACATCTGTTAAGAAAAATACGATTTCTGATAAAAATAAATCAATTTTACAATGAAAACTCCTGAAGTGTGAATGCAATCACCAAGAAACTCGTGTAGATACAGGGTTAGTAAATATTTGCTTTTATTACCACTACTACTACAACACACACACACACACACACACACAAACACACACACACACACACACACACACACATATATATATATATATATATATAAGTAAAATGACAAAGACTTTCTCGAAAAGACAAAAAGAACGGATATATGAAAAGCCGCAGAAAAAATAAAAACTGTAATAGTTATGAAATGCGAAATCTTTCAGACATTCGAGAGTTTTTTTTTTGTTTTTGTTTGTTCTGTTTTGTGTGTGTGTGTGTGTGTGTGTGTGTGTGTGTGTGTGTGTGGTTAGAATGTTCGCTTTCCGAAATGGGTGGATTTATTAGGAAGTTGATTACTTGATGTTATCGGAATGGAGAGGTAATGCTGTTGTGTGGCACATTTGAAAAGTGACTAAAAATAAGCCTTGTGAGTGAAATTGCGTAAACGGAACTTCTTAGAAGGCTTTGATGATTACGCTAACACCAAAGTCACAAGTCATCGTGAACAAGGATTTGAACGTTCAAACAACGCATTAGCTAGCTTACACGCGCTCTCTCTCCCAGAAACTGTAACTAAGATCCATTCAGCATAGTTGTAGAATAAACCACATGTTTATGCTACAATGATTGGTTAATCACCTGAGCAGATGCATAATCCCAGAAAACGTGTATCCGGCCATTATGTATATATCATTGTATGTTATGTAGTAAGATGTGCGGGAGATGGGTATACATGTTTTCGATCCGATTAAGTAAGACTTTAGGGATACTTCGAAGTGGTACATTGGTTAGCAAGCTTCTCTTACTAGATCAATTACGACTGAGTAGTGACTTCGATTCTCATTGGATCATAAAAATATACAGAAAATTTTATCATCATCTATTGGTTAGTACAAATTATAATTTAACTTACGTAATGTCGTTAGATCACACACTTATATATATATGGTGATATATTGTATTTGCGCCCAGGCTCTTACAATATATCGCCAAAGGAACAAATGTGGTGGAGCGATAAAGGAAAAGAAGGAGACTATAGATAATTATGGCTAGATTGAGAAAAAATCCTTTCAATAAATATTCTTTCAAAAGTTTTAAAACTACCTGCGTCTATCGTTTCGAGCGCATGTTTAGATGTGGCATCGTCATCAAAGCTCAGTCTGTGAAATCTTAACGGATGAAACGCGTCAAAAAAAAAATTCCAGTTTGTCATATATATATATATATATATATATATATATATATATATATATATATATATATATATATATATATATATATATATATATATATATATATATATATATATATATTCATTGAATACGACAGACAAGGTGCTTTGATTTAGTTTCTTATACAATTTCTCATGTGATCTAATTTTTTGTCGGATAATAAATTATATAGAAACTGTCCAATTGTTCTTTTTATCCGAGCGCTTTCGGCTATACATTTAGCCATTTGCAAGGATGAAATATATTAACTCTTAACAAGAAATAAAGTGTTGTATGTACGTATTTATATAATGTGTTCATTTACAAAACATGGTCAAGATATTGTGTCCATGTTCATAATTGTTATTATTGAGTGTTGGTTTTTGTTTTTATTAATAAGGTTTCCATTATTTTTATCCTTTTTTGCATGTAGATGATGCTATTATATTTGTGTCGTCAACAAGTATGTTACAAATAGGGTTCGGTAGGTCTCCATGAATATTTAAATAAGACCTAATTGAGCTATGGTCAGAAAGGTGTAGTGTGAATCTTCGTGTCAAACATGTAGTATGGCCTATATAATTATTTACGAATTTTGATTGATCAGGAATACAATTCCTTAATGAACGTTTACATTCGTAAATATGGATAAAAAACTAAATCAAAGCACCTTGTCTGTCGTATTCAATGAAATGTGCATAAAAACCATTATTGCTTAAATAGACAAATACATATATATATATATATATATATATATATATATATATATATATATATATATATATATGAAAGTGGACATATATATATATATATATATATATATATATATATATATATATGAACACATCCATACACAAGTCCATATATATATATATATATATATATATATATATATATATATATATATATATATGGTATAATGCTAAATAAAATATGATCAGATTAACCTGCATGATAAGGGAAATTATAACATTGCAACATTAGCCGTTTCCACACAGTAAGCGTTCAGTATCTGTGACCAAGCAGTTTCTGTTACTATCAGTTGAATTTTATAAAATTTTTGTCTTAAAACATTTTTTCAGCAAATTAATTTTCTCAAGTCCACTGTTTTCGCACTTTTTAATACTGATGTGAGCTTTCTTCTTTACCTTTTGTTTATGGTAGTGTGCAAAGTTAACATCTTGATTATATCATGATTTTTCTTCTAGTTACATATTCTGTACATTTCTTTTGTTTTTGCAGCTGTTGAAAAAGTTCAATTGATGTGATTCGTTTGTAAATTTGTAGCGACATTCTTTACAGTTCAGTGAAAGATCGCCTTCATGGAGATTTATCGGATTAATTCGTTTGAAGGCATTTTTAATCATTGATCTGTGAAAACGGTTGTGATAGTTTAGACATTTCTGATTGAGTTGGACGCCATGTATGACACCCATATGAAAGAGTATATCTGCTTCGGTTATTTTTTAATAAACTCTGACATATCATATATATTCTTAATTGGACCTAAACCTTTTTAGACCCCCACATCTATATATCTTATTATTTGTCAGGACTCTCCCATCGATTACAAGGATGAGAGATTAACAGTTTCCGTTCGAGGAACTGAGTCGCCAGACAGCGTAGATATATAATTTGATTATGGTGGCGAAGACTTGTGAAGAACAATCCTAGTTTTTCAGGAAAATGGTGCACAATGTACTACGAAGTCTCCAAGACAGCCATCCTCAGCTTTTAAATTCAGATCTTTCCCTCTCCTAGATTGGTTGTCAAACAAGTCTAATCATCGCTCCTATTTAATATGCATTCAAACCATTCGTAAGTATTTCTCTCCCTCTCTCATACAAACACTACATGGAGAGAGAGACAGAGGCGTGGATGCCAACAATAAAAGAAGACACTGGCGAATAATATAGCGAAAAAGAAACTAATTATTCTTTACTCTATATTAGATGGGCGAGCAATTATTTACACTAATACAAAAAATTATGTTAATGCTTGAGTTACATGACCATTATACAAGAGTTGTACGATACTCATTTAAATTTTGGGATGTCTTTTATGTTACATTATGCATATTGACTTATTTCGCATTTTCCACGCTAGGATTTGCGTGGGCAAACTGCTTGGTATTACATTTGAAGGAAAATTCATCCGTAATTTAGGTGGAAAAGAAATAAAATTCCCGGTACAGAAGTCGTCGTATACAGACAGACAGACACACTCACAGACAGACAGACACACACACACACACACACACACACATATATATATATGTGTGTGTGTGTGTGTGTGTGTGTGTGTGTGTGTGTGTGTGATCCAGAGACTCAAATCCATTGGCTGGATTCCTCGTGACGTATTTGTTTTCCGCTAGTGTATCGATCGATCCATCAGATTGATTTTTCTGACCCACTTGAAAAGAAGTTGACATAGTGGATCAAATGCTTTTGAATTGCTTGATTGATTCGCTCTCTCAGCAAAAGGAATTTGCTTGTTTGTTTGGAACATACGAGCTCAAGATTGGTTAAATATTATTCAAACTTCGAGGAGAGGATCGTAAACCGGAGGCTATCTTGTTTTTTTGTTCTTTTTTTTAATCTTTTTTTTATTCATTTTATTTACATTCGGATGGACGCGATATCGTTGCCTGATTCGTTTTGGCCCTTTTATCCAATTGAAGTCAATGCAAAATTTTCCCAAGAAGTCATTTGGGTATATGCCACGCTAAAGACAGGAAAACTGCCGAGCTTTACACGTTATAACCATCAGAAATTCCATTGAAACATATAGATGGATACGTAATGAATATTTTTTAAGCAAATATGACTGAAAAAGAAACATATTCTTACTACAAATAAAGAATAAAACAACTTCTTACTAAAAATTAAAAATACATAATATAGATCATTATATATTTTATGACGAAGATACACACACGCACACACACACATATATATACTTTTAAGGTATGCTATATATGTAGTTTTGAGGTATGCTATATTTATTAATTAAAGTGCTCAAAATCAGAGATAGGGTTCAAATATAAAGATGGACATTGTAGTCAACACCAAGAGGCGACAACCCGTTTCATGCTAAACGTAATTGCCCGACGATGAGGCCTGATGACTGCGTTTAGCATAAAACAGTCTGTTACATCTGAGTGTTGATTTCAATGTCCACTCTTTATATACATATATATATATATATATATATATATATTTATATATATATATATATATATATATAGAGAGAGAGAGAGAGAGATACACACACACACACACACACACACACATATATATATATATATATATATATATATATATATATATATATAAACAAAGACGGTTTTAAACATTTTACTTCTTGTTTAGTGTATCTGGAATATATGAAAGTTTCACTTTTTACGTATATTTCGAATTAAGTTACCGGAAAAAACAACTTGTCCATTATATTATAATCATTAAGAGGAATCTTAACCGAGTACGAAAATTTTAAATGCCTATCTCTGCCAGTTATATGTTCTCTGGTCATATACGAGGATGATGCGGGGGTAGTTGTAAGTTAGAATAGTTACTTGTGTACCCCCGAGGAACATTTAATTTCAGTTAAATCGCCTCATCGTCAGATACAATGAAATAAATTTTAAAGAATATACTTTAACTAAGCAAGACTAATAATGAAATGTTTCTCAGCTTTCTTTAAACATTCAAAAGATAATTCTCAAACACGAAATATATACTGATTTTCTTCTAACAAAAATTGAAATAACAACAACATAAAATGGCACACGGCAATTTAAAACACTGGCCAGTCACTTACAGTCTTATCAACCACTGTCGAATCACTAACGTTTCAAAACTGAATCCTTTGCTCAGTTTGCAACACCCTGAAATGGTTACACTGATCAACTTCTAACTACATCATTGCTTTGCAGGTCTAAAGCACTAATCTATAACTCGAAGGTGTCCCACATCAAATCCCAAATAAACTACCATCTTTTGTTTATGCCTGGTACACTGAGGCCATATCAACGCCAAATAAAAAAATATGCGTATTCCACTCCCGATCTATCAAAAGCATACACATACACATACTCATTTAATTGCTGTTCGGAAAAACACACGAGATTATCAACAGTAGTAAGACAAATTAGACTCATTTATTACATAGTCAAATGACAAACACAGTTCCGTGTTCGGAGAACATGAATGTGTCAGTCATTTGCGATGCGAACAATAACAAAAACAAGACGTCTATGACGTGAAAGTGAGGACATTAGATTCCTGTTTACGTCAATGAGATCTGTTATCAGATCCTTTGAGAGCAAGTTTCTAATTATACTGATTATCCTGCTAGCGTAAAACACCGTGCCATCCATCTGATTTTACCACGCGTTGTGTTGCGCTTACCACAGCTTCGCAGAAAGCCGACGAGAATGATGATGTTAACAAAAAGGGTTTGAAAGGCGGCTACGTAGTTAGTTAAATGATGATGACATTGTCTTTAAGAATAGGTTGGAAGTGACAAAAATCTTGTAATTTAAATCATTAATATTTTACACGTTGTATTGATTTGTATTGCAAACGTGTCTGATTATTACTTATATAGGTAAATGTTTAAGAATATCACATTCCGTTAGCCTGGATGTGCGATGGTGTAATTGAAAACAGCTAAGAATTACAAATCGGAGTGTAGTTTTCAAATTTCAGTCAGGTCAAGATTACGTGTAAAATTACTTAGGTGATCTTGAATTGAAAAGAGACATGATCACTCAAGAATATCCCATCCACCGCTACTAAAATGCATTCGGCAAGCACTGTCACATAATGGCCATAATCTTGGTAAGACTTATATCCAACAAAGGACCTTCACAGGTTGAGAAGAAGAGAAGAAAAATTTGACATGCCTGGTATTGCGTAGCTTCGAAGATGCAATGCAAGCATAAACGACGTACAAGTGGTACTTCGATGTGGTGTAATGTTTAACAAGCTTGTCTCGCTAGACTAATTACGGCAGAGTAGTGAGTTCGATCCTCACTGGATGTCCCATACTTTCGGCCTGTTGCCACATCTAAGCTACGCTTAGAAAATCACCATCCGTTGGGATATAAAAACTAAAAACCATTGAAGGTAATAACAACGTAATCATTAATATTTTACAAGTTGTATTGATGTATAATGCAGACGTGTCTGATTATTACTTATATAGGCAAACGTTTAAGAATATCACATTCCGTTAGCTTGGATGTGCGATGGTGTAATTGAAAACAGATAAGAAATGCAAATCTTGGCGAGCCGTTTTCAAATTCCAGTCGGGTCAAGATTACATGTAAAATTACTTAGGCGATCTTGAATCGAAAAGAGACATGATCACTCAAGAATAATATAATAACAACGTAAAAATTGATATGTGAAAATTATTGTCCAAAATATGATTTTGTGATTATTTCTACACTGGGTTTACTGATTTATTCCACTATATCTTATAGGATGACTTCTTAATGAAAATGAAACTTACTCTTGAACGATAGAAGAAAAAGAATAGTGTTATTAATAAAGTATTAAGAATGAGATGTAGGATATGTGGATGGAAGACGAAGACGTGTAGGCAAGGAAAATGAATCATTGATATCCTTGGAATAAAGACCCTCATTAGTGTTAATGATGATCTTGATTGTGGTCGTGATAATATGTGCACATGTGGATGGCAAACCCCATCAGCGTGGGCTGTTCTTTTCATCCAATAATGGCGCATACTTTTTGCACTACTGGATGGAATATTCGTCGAGAATCAGTCGCATCAGAGTAATACCTTATAAAATAATCCCATTACAAATAGCCTGCAATTATTTGATTCTATACTGAAAAGAGGGAAATATAATAACCCCGTAATATCAGGAATCGAGCCGAATATATTTTTACTTAAGGTTTTTACGTGCGTTTCACTGAGACCTATACCAGCATAGAAACACGTAAAAGAATGATTATATTGTTTACGTATAGCTCTGCCAAGTATCAAAATATATGAGCTATCTTCCTACAATCGATGTATCACTCATCAAAACTCTGCTCAAAATCAGTTTAATACCTGTAAACTATGCGAAAAGTACTACGGGCATATATATATATATATATATATATATATATATATATATATATATATACATGTGCGTGTGCATGCGTGTGTGTATGTGTGTGTGCGCGCACGCGTGTATGTGTGTATAAAATTAGGAGATCAGTTGATTTCGCTACCTTGGTTTCAACCTTTCGTTATCTTCAGGCGATTTTGGTCATTTGATTTCCTAACGCTTTATTTTTTTTTAAATTAAAATTTATGAACGCTATGTTTTGTTTTTTTTTTTTTTTTTTAAAAAAAAAACACATAAATAAATGAATAAGCGCATGACGTGTGGTAGAAGGTGAGTTGGAGGAGGAGGAAGGAAAATCAAGTCTATTGAAAATGTATCGGTGGGGGATTAAATGAAATATACATACGTTCTTTTCAAAAAAACTATAGCGTTCAACATTTTTTTTTATTTAAAAAAAATAAAGCGTTAAGAAATCAGTTGACCAAAATCGCCTGAAGATACCGAAAGATTGAAACAAAGGTAGTGGAATTGGTTAATATCCTAAGTTTCTATACTTAAAAACGCTACATGTTAATTTTTTATCTTTTTATATGTGTATTGAGTACTTTTTTAATACTACTATTTCCTGGTCTAATCCAACTCTGACCATTAACTTCTTTATTAGTAGTAGTATTAGTATTAGTATTTTATTTCCTTTGATTTCTGGTATGTACACATTTCTTTTCGGGTCTCGCTCAGAGACCTAAGGTTAGAAATGCCATAATGACATTTTCCACTGCAAAAATAAGTAAAAATATTTTATATAGATAAAGCCCTTCGTAAGGTGTGGACTGTGCTCGTGAGAACAATTTTTTATATTTCTTTAAGGCATGGGTTTCCAGGAATCCCTTCACTTAGTCTACTGGAATCTTTTCCAACCAATCTGAGGGCTCCAACTACAACAGGGATTATTATTATTTTTTTTTTTATTATATAAATTTAAGCAAAAAACAAGGAAGCTACAATAAAAGCGCTCGATGTAAAATATAAACATATACAACCAGAGCCAATATGATAAATATAAGAAAAACAATACTCAGGCGGTATTACTGTCTTTTCGCGACTTCAAGTTTCATGTGGACAACTAGATAACGATCTTCAGGTAGTACAAGTGACGAGATATTCAATCCCTTATTAGAGTGGTTTTTACGTGGCTTGCGGTATATATTACGCAACGAGGGTAACTAAAAGAGGTTTGCTGGACAGGGATCACTACCGATTTGGGTGAGAGATACCATTTTAGACGTGCTATGTATACTCGTAAGTGGAGACTGAGGTCAACACTGAGTGGCGACCGTCTGTTTCATACTTCAACGCAATCTTCAGACCTGAAGATTTGGGGCTTGAAAAATGCATTCAAGCATAGAACAGACTTTTGTCACTCGGTGTTGACCTCAGTGTCCACTTTTATATTCACACGCTCTATTTCTGATATACAATTAAATATGATATAGAATACCTTAAAACTATATGTTTATCATAATAATCAGGCGTACACATGGCAAACTACAACTATTATTTTCTTATATATCAATTTATGCAGTCATATACATTTATTTGTATGTGTATGCGTGTGTATGTGTTAATTTCGTTGAATTTCAGTTATAATTATATATATATATATATATATATATATATAAAAAGGAAAATATGAACAAAGATAAAAGGAACATATGTATGTATGTGTGTGTGCGTGTGTGTGTGTGCGTGTATAGAATAATGTATATAAATAAAATATATATGTAAAATTTTCAGATAGAGTATATCTGTAAAAAGACAATATGAATAACAAGAAAAGGAAAAATTATCTTAGCCCGCAGCAAATACCTTGATAAAGTACGTTAGAGGATGAAATACCTTGATAATGTACCCTCTGAGGACGAAATGCTTCGGCTAATATAAAATATATATCTGTAAAAAGACAACATGAATAAAGACAAAAGCAAATATATATATATATATATATATATATATATATATATATATATATGTGTGTGTGTGTGTGTGTGTGTGTGTGTGTGTGTGTGTGTGTGTGTAGACTTTCAGATATAGCTAAAGTATATATCTGCAAAAGAGCAATATGAATAAAAGACAAAAGTAATATGTGTGTGTGTGTGTGTGTGTGTGTGTGTGTGCATTAGTTTTAAATAAGATCTCCGGTTGTACAGAATTTTCTCCTGTTCTCGGTGAGAATGTCTAATTAAATTTATTTTAGTTTTATTTTCTGCATGAATAATGGAGGATTTTAATATTAATAATTAACTCTGTAGTCGCCTATAAAAAAATAATTCGTTTTCTTAAATCATTAAAAAAATATTATGAAACAAAATAAATAAATAATTAGCAAATCAATAAATAAGCTGCTTTCATCGTAATGTTAGAACGACGAATGTCGTTTGTGTTACCATAACACCGGAATATTGCATTATTAACAAAGAAAATCAACTTGATTCAAGTCACATAACGAGTCCCATAAACAATTAGGGTCATATAGGCACCGCGGTTATAGCAGCAGGGTTATACTTAGAGTAAGTTAGCTTAACAGAACTTATCACTCTTCGGAATTGGTTAGGAATTCAGAGCTTTCCTTCTCCAACACTTGTTTCCACCTCAAGGCCAGAAAGTACAGTCTACCTTGCTATTTAACCTAGAGCTGGATGTAGATGTTTTGTACTATAGAATAGATAATAGCCACATTCTGTTTGTAACATTGATACGATGTTTTGACCAATAGCAATTCCATTTATTTTTTTATTTTTTACTATGAAATATACAGACTGCATTTTCAGCGCTTACATGTGGACGATAGTCCTCATTTTATTGTTATTATCAGAATGTTACAGCCGTTGTGACATTCATCCGGGCAATTTAAGGAATTTCGAATTGAACGCTTTTATTTAATTTACGAGGGTAGATTATTCTAATTTCTTTGTCCATGTTTAGCGATATCTCGTCTAGTTCGTATTTAGTATTATCTATTTATTGCTCAATGTTTCAGCTGCGTACAAAATTCACACTAACCCAGCCCAGCCCAGCCCGTGAACTAATCTCACCCTCATTATGACTAATTAAGACAACAAATAAGATGACAATAGTCTGCATGTAAATAATTAAAGAAATTCAGAAATATGAGTAAAAAAAGCAATAATATATGCGGTTATTATTTCAATTTTACCTCTATACTTTGACCGAACTCTCACTATTCATGGAATAAAGCGAATAAAAATTTAACGAATATTTAAATTAAAATATTAACTATGTTGGTAACGGAAAACAGCTAGTCATGCCTAATTTCTGTGTACATAAGAAAAAAACAAAACGAATAATTTCAATGAACTTAAAAAAAATCTATTTTAGGATTGGTCAGAAAAACAACAGTTTCTGAAATGAGGAATTATCATTATTATACACTGATCCGTGAGATAGTTTTTAATAATTATTTTGAACTACCATTAATTGGAATTTAGAGTCTGTTTAGGAGCCTTTTTTACTACAATATTCATATCATATGATTTGCTATTTTCCTACAGTATGTCTCTTGAAAAATCAGTGTATTTTTCCTTCCCGTTTTCGGTTATATCTTTTAGCATTTTTCTGATTCTCTGTTTGTTCTCCTCTCAGTTATACTGCAAATATTACCTGCCATAATTAATCCTTCATAATATTACATTGTGCAGTCCTTAAGTGCTCTTAAGAGCAGAGTCAAAGCAATCTTCAATGATGACCAGATTTAATTCTTTCTTTCTTTTTCCTTTTTACATTCTGTCTATATTATTTTTGAATGTATCATGGTATTGTTGTTATGCCGATGTCTTAAGTGCCAGGGAAGATACTGCCTGTCAAATCACAACAAGGACCTCAGACAGATAGAACTTTTCGGAGTATGCTTATAGCAAATAAGGCAGAAATTTGTAGCTATCGTAAAGTATATTTTACAGTAAATTGGTCGACATATTTATATTTTAATGGGATGGAACCGAGTGCCTCAATCACTACTGGGATCAATTTAATATTTTATCTTTCTGGTATTTCCACAATCTGGCAATTTTCTCCATCAGGTTAGAGTAATTGCTGAGTTTTTCAATTTGTTTTGTTGCTATATTAGTGTCATCAGTTATTTGGCATTCATTTTTAGTTGTGTTGAGGATAATTTTATCTGGTCCTTGGTGTTCAATAACTCAATCTATATTATTATTTGTGTGGAGGCACAGTGGAATAATGGATAGCGTCTCCGATTGAGGAATCGGAGAGTCGATTCGAATTTCAGTCGAATCTGTTACATTCACTTACGTGCTAATACCGTTGGGAAATGTATGAATCCTCTTCTTCTTCTCCCACACAGACAGGGTTCTATAGCCTTGGATGGCATCTGGTCTACCGCAGAAAGAAATGGCAACCTACTGCGGGAAGAATCTGCCTCGTCAGTCATGTATAGAACGATAAATGATCGCTTAAGTGTGTATCACGTATGCCAGATAACTGAGTGACTGATTATTTGTGTATGTTATGTTTCCTACTTTGTATCCTGAAGAGCCGGGTTCAAACTATAATCCTTAAGCCCTATAGGAGAATTGTCATTTAATTGATACCTCTTTTTTTTAGAATTTGGATGTTCCTAGTATGGCAACTTGTATGTTGATGTTAGCTGGGAGACTCTTAGTAAAATTGTTCGCGAGGCCCAGAACTCTTTTGGTACAGTCTTAGTCCTCATTCCCCAAATCATGTTAATCTCTTTGTATTTAGACAATTTCTCAATAATTTTGATGGAGATGTTTCCCTGTCACTTTGAATTGATATGTTCCAGAGGATAGTTAAATTGTTATCTTGGGTAACTGTGCCTGGTTGGTGCTCATACTCTCTCTCAGTGATTTCGATTTTGTGCTTCTTGCATACATTCCAGTGAACATCTGTGGGTACCTTGTTATTTCTGTGCTTATATTCATTTTTATGGTCGACACTTGCATCATATTTTCCGCAGACCCTGGATTTCGGGTTAGTTCCATTCTTGATTATCTGACAGTGATAGCATCTGGTTGCGAGGATTTAGCCCTGCGCTGCAAAAACTATGCCTTCTGTCTCAACTTTCAACCCGGTGGTTCTCAGTCACTGAGGTGTTTTCTGTTGGTCCACATCTGCTTCTTTCGTTTATTTTAGGTATTTGCCATACAACGCCTTGTCCTTCCAATTTTTCTTTTGTAATTTCATTTGGCCATGTTGTTTTGCTTTCTGCTTTACTCGTTTGGCGTAGATGGTATTCGCTTCGTATTTTTTCAGGGTTTCAGTTATATTAAGCTGTTTCTTGAAGAGTGCATCTTCTTTGTTGATGGAGTGGATTTGGGGTTTTACTATTTGTAGGAGAGGGTCATTGGTTTATATGAGGCATGCTTCCAATACGATTGTTGTTGTTTTTAGAGTAAGTTCAATTTGGATTAAACCTCGGCCTTCTAAATCTCATGGAATATACAGCCTATCAAAATTTGATTTCGGGTGGTGCATCATCATTTGCGTAAGCATTTTTCTGGTCTTGGCATCCAATCTTTTTATTATTATAATTCTTATCATTATTATTATTAGTAGTAGTAGTAGTAGTAGCAGTAGTAGTAGTATGAACTCGTCGAGCGAAGAAAGAGACGCTGGTGTAAAAATATTCGAAACCCAATATATCCATCATAACACCCAATCAGATAAGGATAGACGAAACACTTGCATCAGAACCAAATGTGCGCGTTATCCTGAAAGGTTTTGATAAAATACAGCGTATAATTTTGCTGTTGAGGCCGGTCAGAAATACCGCTAGATCGGGTAACCCAGATGGGGCAAATAGTTTTAAATTGAATTTGCTTTCCAACAATTTAGATTTTACTCCTAACCAATCTTGTTTATGTTATCCTTTAAAACACAATAAAACAAACAGAAAACCCATTCGGATACCGTCCATGATTTTCTCACATTATAATCTGTAAGAATGTACAAAATATTAATATTGAAACATAAACAAAATCGTACAAGTAATACAGGCACATATACTAAATCGTAATATATCAAACTAATATTGAATCATTCAAAATCCTAATAGTACAACATAAAACATCTTAGTATTAAAACATGAAAAAATCTGCAAGTTGCTTAATTTTGTCCTTCATGTATATTTTGTTGGAATTCATTCCACTCAAATTGTAGATGGTTATAAAAAAAAGGAAAGCGAATGAAAAGTATACGCTTGAAAAAAGAGTTATGACAAAAGTATAGGACTAAGGAACTACAAGAGAAAGAACTTTAGATTGACTAAAACATATTCTCTGTACAAAATGCTTTACTTCTTGATTGCGAGCTCCAAAAGAATCTGAGAGGCAACTAAATCATTAAGTGATTCATGTAACATCTGACTCTATTATTCAAACCAAAAGCGAGACAGCATAAGACACCGATTGGTTGGTTTTCATGGCCTATCAAACTTTCACCGGTTATTTGAAGCCATAAAATATTTTTATATTGTAAGAATATTTGTTGGAGATAATAATTATTTACTGATACAAATCCTACTAATTAATCCATAACTGAGGGAGCAGAGTTGGATTAATACCTTTCCCAATGATATTTACGTTTAAGGGAATATTAAAAACTGCAACTAGAAACAGATCCACTGATCTCCAATACACAACACTTACACCCAAGATTACAGCACCTGGTATTTCGAAGTTGTCCCCATTTACGTACAAATCAGGTTCGACGTTGCTTAACTTTAGTGATCGTATGAGAACCGGTGTTTCAACGTGATATAACCGTAATCCTGGCACAAGACTAAATCACTGAAATTGATAATCGAAAAATTCGTTTTTCGATTAGCAATCCAATTACAAATAACGTTCGGCATATCGAACAATACATCGCTGATTTTAAGATAGTGAATATCAAAAGAACATTTTCTTGATTGGAAATGAAAAAATGTTATATAAAAGAGATATGATCAATAGATGTAATTGAACGTATCTATTTCAAAATATCATCTGAAATATGTATACTGACGAATAGCTACACCAGCACTCTAAATTTGTAGGAGAAGCCTTGGATACGATATATATATATATATATATATATATATATATATATATATATATATATATATATATATAATATGATAGTTATCGACCATTAATTTAGTGTTGCTATTTATATAACAATTTCATTGGTACTATTAAGGCGCAAAAGATTTTCTTCTGTGTCTCTTCAGGACGTTGTCGATCATGGATTTCCACAATTTCCTGTCCTTTGTAGCTCTGAGTAAAGTTTATTTTTTTTTTTTTTTGTTATCTCTTCTAAACCCTGATCAGCCATCTATTTACACAAGCTCGTTAGGCAGGATTTATGCACTGCTTTCCCCTGTCCCTTTTGCTTTCAATATGTCTTGTGAGTGTCAAATCTTACAAGACCTCTCTCCTCATTATGGGTTGTAGATTATTCTGATGTCCCCTTTTTTGTATTCATTTTCACTAAAACTTTGCCGTTGCTCACTTGTTTAATACATGATATTCTTAGCATCCGTCTGTAGAATCACATTTCTGGTATTTGCCTCTTCTACATATTCTCTTATTCACTTTCATATAAGAGAACCGATATTACGTAACAGTTTACTACACTTTCCTTTCTTTCTAACAAAATTTTCCTGTTTCTTTATACTTTTCTTAGCTTTAGGAAGGCCACTTTCGCTATTCCAATGCGCCTTCGGATTTTGATGTTGCCCATTCCGCCCTCAGTCAAAACACTTCCCACATATTTAAATTGTTTTATTTGGTTGATTTTGGTACCTCCAATTTGTAATTTCATTTGTTGATTTTTTGCTGAAAATCATACACCGTGTCATCTTGCAATTGATGTTTAGTCATTTCTTCTCGCTTTCCTTTACTATCTTCTCTAGGAGTTCTTGTTGTTTCCTTTCTGTGTCTGCTATCAACAGTGTGTTATCTGTGTATCATATGTTGTTAAGATTGTGGCCGCCAACTGCTACCTGAAAATTGGAATATTATGCTACAAAATTAAAAATAAAGATGAATTATTATGTCACAGAATAAGTAATTGAGTAAAATAAAACTAGTCAAATATGTGCAAGTGGCTTATAAATTGTGTGATCTCTTACATCTTGCAAGGGGTTTAGACATTTTTCCACAAAATATTTGACAGCTTATTTTGCATATCAATCTAATCCGGATCTATTTCACATAATTTATTGCAAATTGGACATATGTTTGTGTGTGTGTGTGTGTGTGTGTGTGTGTGTGTGTGTGTGTGTGTGTGTGTGTGTGTGTGAGGAGTCTATACAAGAAATTATCAAATGGACATAAAGAAAATAGATATTAAGTTAGCTTAGCTGTATAGAGTGGGAGAGAACCAAGTGAGAAAAGAAGATTCTGTTGCGTCGATTTTCCAAGAGATTATACATTGGATGTTCATCTGATCATTTCGGTGTATAATGTTTAATCTCTATATGTGTGAAAGCAATATTCGCTGCTGAATTAAAACTTGTTGCGTCATAAGAGCATTGTTTCATGGTCCGTTTATATAAAAATAAGGAATTTGTAATTTTTTAAAATGTAACATACTATACAGACGCTGATAATGATTTCTCATGGATGTCACCATTATGGTTTTGAGCAGATACCCGGTAGTGTTTGACATACTCAGCGCAATTAAACAGAAATAAGTCACAGAATAGGTCATACTGTACATACAAAATGTCTATGCTGCTTTGAAAATATCACTAAGATCTAGTTAGTTTATAACACAAATGCTTGGGTCCGACTTTTCAGGTTGTCTAGAAAACGTATATATGCGTCGGTAGCAAGCAATATGTTTCGTAATTGGTGCACCAGGAGAGTACAAGTGTCAACTGCATTGAGAATAATTGCAAATATATAAGGTAAATGAATATCAAATCAATTTGGTTACATCTAGTGCAATAGGTCGCGAGAAAGATTCTGTTATGTCGATTTTGCAGAAGGAGTCTGTCTTCTTTGAAAATCAGCTTTAAAATGCTCATTTTATCTGCGCTCGAACATTGGAAGGGAGAAACTTTATTCCCTAATTTAGTGGCATTTATAGTCACCATTTTTTTAAATAATGGCTATAAATGGCCCGATATTAAATACAGAAAACCTATTAATGATAGCTCGAAAAAATCGAAATAGAAAATATCATTTGGTACACAACCCCATTTAACCAAATGGTTAGAACTAAGTTAGAGCAAAAGTTTCTCGCTTTGATTGAGAAACATTTCGCAAGTAATAATCCTCTAAGCAAGAGTTTCAATAAAATACGCTTAAATTAAGTTACAGTTGTACTGATAATCTAAGAACAAATTATTAAAACACATTAGAATTTTAAATAAGCACTTAAACCTAAATAACAATAGTAGTTTCCTTTGCAAAATAGATGTCTTACAGAATCAATTGTTTACTAATGCAACATTTCATCTCCTGAAAACATTTCATATTGGTAGCACAAAAAAACCTTTTAAACAAAGGTGATATCAGCATATGTCTTGTTTTAAAAATAATGCGTACCTAAACCGGACATCCCAATCGAAATATGCGTATTTAAAAGAAATCGATAAAAGCCCCAACATAAATGGAAAATATCTAAAGAAAAAAAATGAGAATTTTTTAGTCCTTAAATGACCCATGTTTTCTCTGTCTACATGAAAAGCTGCATCTTATTAAGTTCCCTAGAGAACAATGATCTCCTAAATGAGCTTAATGAATTAACAGTAATTTGTAGGCATTGTATATTTTTTCATTTTTCATAAAATATATGTGCATTAGAATTATACTTCCATTATTTTATTAATATATAATGATCCAAATAATATTTATTTCTTTGATTTTTCAACTTTAATATTGCCATGTTTCATTTGTCATTCAATATAATAAGTATTGTATTTTGGGTTCAAAATAATATATGTAAAAATGATGTAATCACACTAGAGACCCCTTTAAGATAGTTATCAGGTATATAATTATTTTTTTAATTTTGAAATTCTTTAAAATTAACATTTTTTAATACATATCTCTAATTCAGTGTATCTTAAATTTATATTCGTAACCGGGTGTCGTTTGTGCAGACGTTTCTTAAACGTGTTAATTCGTCTAGACATGAATCAATAACCCAGATACACTCAACTTCTAACCTAATTTTTCATTTTTCTATTTTAGCTTTGATCCATCTTTTGATTGGTTAACCAAGACATACCAACAAATTTTTAAAATCTTGTTCTCCTTCCCTTTTAACTCTCAAATAAGCTACCAAATTGTTTTCTGATTTCAGAAGTAAATCATTTTCATAAGTTTCCAAATTTTTAAGTTCCGAAACCTAGAGATTATTGTGTTGCGAAGCAAAATATTTTATAATATTTTGCTCTACGTTGTATCGAGCACTTTTTAAAAAATAGTAAATGCTATGAACGGTGGATTTTTAATGTATTTGTTCTTTCTCTTTATATATATATATATATATATATATATATATATATATATAATAAAAAGGCTTAAACACTAATATTCCATGGTCATAATTTATTCCATTGGAATCGTAAATACGATCCAATTCATTAGACCTACAAATTCAAAAAGAAAACAGAAAAAACCCAACTCCGGAAATAAAAATAGAATTTAGAAAACGTGTAACTATGAGGAGGAAACTTCTGTTCAGGTTGATGGTCAAAATCTCGAACATGTTAAAGCATTCACCCACCTTGGAAGTAATATC
>CAHIKZ030000762.1:1365000-1476357 GCA_903632075.3 Acanthosepion pharaonis
ATATATATATATATATATATATATATATAGATACACTTATGAGCCCAGAAATTATGACAAGGGACATATGCCAAGAACTGTCTGGTAACAACTACGCATGTCAATACCAGATGTATAATTAAATAATCCGGAGATGAATATTTCGTTTTTAATGTTTATCCCACAGTTATACGCTAAGACAAAGACGTTAACGACGTTAACAATGCCAATTTTAATTTTTTTCTGGCTAAAATCGGCTGAAGCATTTCTAAAATGAAACAGTTCTGGCGTGCTCATGTCTGTCTGACGTAAGCAGTTGAGTTGTGGCCTCAGTTTGAAGAGGGGAATATCCCCAATCGTTGAGAAGACGTTCACGGGAAACTAAATCTATAGAGCTGAGCGGACATTAGCTGCAGTTTATGGGAGAGGGATGATCGTCAGTTGGAAAAGGCCAGTACACTCAAACACAGAGTAAGGATGATTTGAAACTTTATGCTAGGCCAAGCATCGACGGTTTCCAAACCGTTTCGTCTAGCCAAGTTCACTTACAAGTTTTGGATCAACTAATGGTTATTTTTAAGCATTTTTCAACGGTGAAACAGGCTCCGATGAGCTCTGCAGGTGGATAACGCCTAACAGTCACTTCCCTGACAAAACCGACCATGGTGGGATTCAATATATAAAATAAATAGATAGTGTATCTATGTTCTATATTATGTAAGGTCATGGGGTTGGTTTTGATACATGAATGACCAATTAAGATCTAATTAGATCATTAATCTGATAATTGTCATAGATTAATCGTCTGAGCTGGAAAAAGTGATACGTAAAACAGAAAAATGTTTGGCATGAAAAACATATCAGATGAATGCCAAAAGTTTTTAGGATTAAAGACTTTTTAACCATGATGACGTTTCTCAGGATTTAACCTACCAATTAAAATTATTTTATAATTCAACCGTGTCATTGAAATCAATTAATGCAAGAAATTGTAAGTTTATCTTCATGGCTGAGATCATAATAGTGACATATAATTTCGAACTTGTAGTCTTACTTTTTTATGTGTTGTGGAGACGTGGAGGATCATAGCTGATCATAACGTTGTAGCTCTAAGTAATGCCTGACCATTTAACAATCTATGTTCTGCAATCCGTACATGTTATGTAGGTTACTCGTTTCCTTCTGTTTCTTTTGCCTGTTTTGTGCATGTCAAATTCTTCAATCCCCTTTTTCTCCGTATGTGTTCCCAAATTTTCAACTGTCTTTTTCTGATACTGAGTATATTTTCCTTTCTATTTTCCTTTAAAATTCCTCAATGCATCCTTCTCTAGAACCCTATCTCTTTTCGCTCCTCAAAACTTCCATTCTCCTGATCAGAGGTCTTGCTGCAAGATGTAGTGTATCGTCATGCCAAGGAGTTATTTTCTTTGTTTCTAACATTTTTCTGTTGTTTTTAATACTTTACCTAGCTTTGTAGGATACATATTTCGCTATTCCAGTGCACCCTGTAATTCCGGTGTCACATTTTCCGTCGTCTGTTAAAAGACTATCCAAATAGCTAAATTTTGGGCAGACATACGTTTATCTATATTTAAAATATTTATTTGTAAATATACTCTTAAAAAAACACTGACATTAGATGTTATACTTTGGAAATAAGATTGTGGTGTGATGGATAGCGGCTAGAATTGACGAATCGAAGAGCAGAGTTCGAATTTCAGTCGTGGTCGTTACATTCACTGACATGTAAATACCTTTGGAAAAATATGATTCCGCCTCTTCTCTACCCTAGGTATTCGTAAATATACTGGATCCTATAGCCTTGGGTAACAACCAATCTAGGAGAACAACAACTCTGAATTCAAATGCTGAGTAGTTGGCGACTAAATCGACTCATCAACCAGACCCTGGTGAGGAGGGTAATTTGAACCACAACAGTACAAAAAAGGCGGATGAATTCCACAGTGTCAGCGGCCACCCACCCCCAGCTATGGATTAAAACGACTTGCCAACCCCAATTGGCCAAGTGTGATGAGTACAGGTACATCTCTGAAGTCATGGTCAATCAAGACGGCGTTTCTCCAGCAGCAGTGAGGAGGCTCTGGATTTGGATTTGAAATATAGATGACAAAACAGTTTACCCAACAATTTATTTATTCATTGGAACATTACCAGACTACATTGATTGGGTTAATTTTGTTTCTTTCTTCCTCTGTTATTAACGCGACGATCTATGACGAGACAAATGTTTTATTTTTTATCCTACTCTCTTCAAAAACGTTATGACATACCATTTAATAAACAAACATTCGAAAATGCCGTTACAGCCTCGTTTGATCCACAAAGGGTATTTTCTAGGAGAACAGAGTTTTGAAACAAATATTGTTATATTGGTCTGTCCCAGCCACAAAAGGGTACTTTATAGGAGAACAGATCCCTACGAAAAACTTCTTCATTCTTGTCCACCTCAGATATTAGGAAATGCTGATATCTTCTTTATTTTTCAAATCGTTCTTTCTGTGAGAACAGATCCATAGAACAAACCTTTTTAATACTGTCCCTCTCAGTCATGCTGCTATTATCTCATTTTCTCAAAAAAGCGCACTCTTGGATAAAAGAAAACATCCATGGAACATATCTCTTCATTCCGTTGCTTCTCGAAAATCTCACAAATCTTCTACCAGAATGTAACTAAATTCAAAACTTTTTTAACGTCCTCGTAAGGCTGTGAAATGTTCAACATTCATGGTATACATGCATGTCTTGTTTTATATCTAGTGTCATATAAAGGCTGATCTTAACCTCATGTCAGCTCCCCTGCCGTTGGCAAAAATTAGATGTTCACGCATTGCATGTTAAAGTTAAATTATTTTTAAGTATATATCTGATATACGTATTTTTTTGTTTGAAGTAGACCAAACACAATTATGATACACTTCTCTCCACCTAAAAGGAACTCAGGATTTTGGCCAGTACTGGGCTTGGTTTTTGTGCAAGAATGATCAATTAAATGTATTATGATCGGCTCTGATAGATCAAAATTAATAACATTTCACTGTAATTAAACAAGAAGAATTTGTAGATATTTCAATAAATTTTAAAATAACGTATTTAGCAATTATCTTTTTTTAATTAGAGCTTCTTTGAATGTATTCGCTTTAATTACACTGACATCACTCGTGGAGTTGAATGATATTTAGTCAAATTTAAGTTTAATTGATTATTTAAAAATCGAGTATGCTACAACAAAATGTAACTGAGAAAGGTGTAATTCACTCAGAGAAGGTATATATATATATATATATATATATATATATATATATATTGTATAAATTCATGAATCATTCATACAAAAAACAAATATAGAGATTAATGATTTAAATGGCGAGAATACATCTTCGCAAACAATATAAATAAGATACACCAATTTAAATCATTAACCTCTATGTTTGTTTTTGTATGAATGATTCATGAATTATAAATTATAATTGCATCTTTAATTGAAATATATATATATATATATATATATATATATATATAGAGAGAGAGAGAGAGAGAGAGAGAGAGAGAGAGAGAGAGAGAGAGAGACAGACAGACAGACAGGTGGGGATTTGATTTTTTTACGGATTCCCTATCTGGCTTATTTAAAACGGAAATGGATTGTAAAAGTAATTTTTTTTTTGCGAGTGATTATTGCATTAATTTTGGAAAGATAATAATGATTTTTTTACAGATACAAATCCTACTATTTAACCCCAAAATGAAAGGTAAATTATTGTATTCATATTTTTTACAAGGATAGTTTCACGTAAATGAATGTAACGAACTCATCTGGAATTCGAACTAGACTCTCTGAGTTCTCATTCCGAGCCTCTAACCATTATGCCTCCTGCAAATCCGTAGGTGAGGGTAGGAAGAAAGAGAAAATAGGAATTTAACTTTCAACTTTATATTGGGCATACTGGCAGTACAAACTCATTTTTGAATTTTCTATATTTTACTCTCCAATTCTCAAAATAGTCATGACCTTGTAACAAGGTAATCGCAAGTACAAAAATAGTAACAAGTTAACAACTGAAAACTAAGAAAAAAAACAACTTAGGTTTAAATCGTTTGCGAGAGATTAGCTAATACCAGTTAATCTACTTTAAATGCTACATTCCTTTTAATTGCTAGCAGTTCGACCTTTATTTTATTTTTTTGTTTCTTTTTTGATGAATCCTCGGGCGATACATTGTACAAGACTTATTCGTTTAACTCTTTCATTGACGAACTATAAAATTAAAGCAACAACCGCATCTCTGTTTTGATCTCTGGTATTCCTCTTTATTTTTAATATAATTTACTCGGAAAACATAATTCAGTGCAGCTTCAAAATCGAAGTCCCTCTAATCTAATTAGATCAGATAAAATCAGATTAAGTGCCAAAGGCATCCAGTCCATGAGAAACAATTAATAGTGACTAGAGCTACAGGTTCATTATGATGATGGGCACTACTTAAGTTACTATTGGTACCTTTTTAGAAATCTATATTTCACATGTATAGGACAAAAAGAGTTTTATCATTCCAGTATTTATGGCTGTTTTTTCAAATTTATTTTTGCGTTATATATATATATATATATATATATATATATATATATATATATATATATGGACATCCACAGACAGTTTCGCTGTATGACAGCTCATCAGTTAATGAAGGTTAATTTAAGCGTATTTATTTTTAGATAAACATGCCAGTGACTGAGAGAACGCAATTCGTTTTATAGAAGAGTATTGCATTAGTAGCAGTAACAGTCACTTTTTATAAACTCACACCTCTTCCCCAAAGAGATAAACAGTAATGTTGTCCAATTGTTAGATTAAGATTTGAATCATTGCATCTTAGAAATGATTAAATATATCTTACGGTAATTCTCCGATGTTTATATAGCACTATTGGACTCTACTGTGACCAATAAGAATGTATTACTCGCCAAGTTTAACAGAACAATCGTGATGAAATCGATCCTAAACGAAAATGGCATGTTCATCATTAATTAATTACAGCTAAGGATCGAAGCTCATGAAGAACTGAAATAAATTTCGAATATATATATATATATATATATATATATATATATATATATATATTAATCCAGGATCATTTTCAAGGAGATCTATTTAGCAAGAAAAAGAAAGAAATAATATAACTTTTGATGTGGGTTTGATAGCCCTTCCTTTATTTGGATACAGGATGGAAAGAGATGAAGAACATGGGGAAAGTTTTGCTAATCTAGAATCATCTGAGCAAACTTCAACAACACCCGAAAGGCGATTGATTGATTCATTCATTCATTTTTTACGGATTATCAGCCTTTTTTGCATTATTTATAGCCGAAACAAAGTTCGGATTGTATGAGGTTGCTTACAGTATTCGTTGTTCCCAAGCCGCTCCCCATTTAAACACTGACCTGGCTCGACGCAACTTCGGTGATTGGATAGGGAAGAAAAACCTGATCGAAAAACGCAATGTCGAATTCTTCTTGGTTGCTTAGTACATGTGTCTCTGGGCAGAATATAACGTGTACTTAACTACCTTTCTTTTTTTTTTTGATAGGTGTAAAATATCATGTATGTTTTTTTAATCAGATTTTTATGACATGTGAGTGAGGGATTCTTTGATGAAGACAGCCATGAAGCTCTTTCATTAAACCTCGTTAAAAAATCCGTTGCACTAATCCCAGTAAAAAATTATATATTTTATATGATATATATATATATATATATGTGTGTGTGTGTACGTGTATATATATATGTATATATGTGTGTGTGTGTGTGTGTGTGTGTGTGTGTGTGTGTGTGTGTGTGTGTGTGTGTGTGATCATATAAAATATATAATTTATTACTGGGTTTAGTGCAACGGATTTATTAACGAGGTTAATATATATATATATATATATATATATATATGTGTGTGTGTGTGTGTGTGTGTGTGTGGGCGCGCACGCGCGCGCGTGGGTGGTTAGCGTGATGCGAAAAGTGAATTGGCAAGCTGAGTTGAAATTCAAGACTAAACAGCTGCATTCACTTTCACAATAATTTCCTTGAAAAATATATGAATCTCCGCCTCCGACGCCTATGTGGTTAATTAGCAGAAGAGACCCGGCTCCCTGATCTCAGGTGAATTCCATTCTATCATACAAACAACACTGAATTCAAATCCATGGAGAAGTTAACGGCAAATCACTCGACTATCTTTCCAAACGTCAATTCACAGACAATAGAGAAAAGAATAGACATAATCGTCGACGTACAGTTATGCGTCATGCATGATACACGCTTAGGCGATCATGTATCATTCAATACATGACTGACTATGCAGATTTTTTTTCCCGCAGTAGATTGCCATTTCTTTCTGCGGTAGACTAGTTGTCTATCCTTATATTTACCTATAGCTGGATGGAGAAGAGGATTCATACCTTTTCTAAGGTTATAATGTAATGGATTCGACTGGAACTCGGCTCTCCGATTCCTCAATCCGAACCGCTATCCACCGTGCCTCCATGCCAACGAAAGGAGATAGCATTTGTTAAAAATATATGTAAATTCTATTTCCCAATTCAAATACACACACACACACACATATTGTGGAAACTGAGATCAACATCAAGCGACGACAGCAATATTCAGTTGTGAAAATATATGGCCTGAAGATTATGTTCCAACATTAAACAGACTCAGTGTCCACTTTTATATTTGCATACGCTCTATCCCCTATATTAATCAGTTTTACCCATAAATATATGATAACATAAACAATGTTTTTTATTATATATATATATATATACATATATATATATATATATATATATATATATATATATATATATATAAATACGGGTATAATTTTAAATATGTGAATATAGACTTTGTTTAAAACATCATCCATTCCATGATCTATATGTACATAAACAAACGCATGAGTTGCTTTCTGGCTTAGCCCATATCACGTTGAAACACTGGCTCTCGTGCGATCACCGCAGTTAAGAAATTTTGAACCTGGCCAGTACCTAGATGAGCGACTGCTTGGGAATACCAGATGCTTTAAGCTTTGATATTTGAATGGTGTAGTGTGTAACGGTTTGGAATTGCAAATCGGAGAGCTGAATTTCAATTCCAAAAGGTTTTGCTATGCTCACTTATGTAAAAATACACTTGGGATTAAATTTATTCAATAGATGACCCCCTCCATCAAAAGTGGGTATCGACTTCGGTTGCGAATAAGAACCAAGTCTCTATGCGTTTATTTACGAACGTTAGTTACTTTAATTAACCTACATAATACTTCTCTTCGGTTACGTTTCCGCAATGTAAGTACAATTTAATTGCAAATTTCCGTTATTCAAATGTTTATTGTCTTCCTTTCTAATTTTAAAAAAAAACGTTGTACATTTATGCTCTAATGAAGTGTGTTTATGTTTTAAACATGATCTTGATATGAATCCGTAGAATATTTCATTACATAGGAGTTGCCGAATAGTAATCGTTAGCATGTTAGTCTCTTTTGTTGGGAGTTTAATTCCCACAGTGGTACCTCGCAAATTCTGCTACAGCTAGGAAAGCTTAATATTTCCCTACTCTGCAATGTTTCCACGCGTACCACGATTATGGGGTACGAACTTTGTCCCTCTTGCCTTCAATCTGTCCAGTGGGTACTAAATTTTCCATGCTCTCTTTCCTCATTATGTGCCCTAGAAATTATGACTTCCTCTTTCTGATAACTTTAAGAGTCCTTTTTGTTTCCATTTTCTCTAAAACTTCGCTGCACACACGTCCACTCGGAAAAAAAACCTTTGAATGTCAGTGAAGATGACTCCTTGTGGCAGGACACGGATGTACACTTCTCGAATAGCTGGGTTAGTTAAAGAAATCCTATTTTGTAACTTCGAGTATGTAGTGGACATTGTAGTTACTGACGTTATGACCTCCAAACGTGAAGAGCTGCGACTATCGGCCGTCTAGCTCCTTCCTTGCTACTGCGTTATCGACTGTGCAACCATTTCCCTGACTTTAAAAAATAATAATCCATTTACATTATCGAATTCTTATTTCGTCTTGTAGGGAAACATTTCTGTGAGTCCTGCAGCGATAAAACGATGAATGGGGAGAGGCTTTTATCTTAGATATTTTAATATAGGGAAGTATATAGCTAACCAATTATACGAAAGCGAGGCGAGAAAACAGTTATTTATGAAACGTCACCTTAGGAATTTTTTTCCTCGGTAGATCGATGTCATGGTATTCTTAAGCATATTTTCTTTTTTCTTTCTTCATGATATGAGTAAGTAACCAAGTCAACTGTTCTCGCCATCACTTAAAGAAACTTTCCAAAGTTACTGGCTTAATAACTTCATACTTTTTTGCCCCACCTTTTTTTTTTTTTTTTTTTCAAAAGTTGTGCTCATGTTTCTCAAATACTGTCATATTTATTAAAGTGAGGTCAAAAATATGGTAGTGGGAAATCTGGTCTGTTCGAAGGATTAATTTCAGCACTAGATACACTTATAAACGGCAATTAATGTTCAATTGCAAGTTTCTTCTAAAATACCTCTCGCTAATTCCAAATCTGAAAGATGCTTCCAATCGAAGATTGATAAACATCAACAGCTGACACGTCCCGGTCCTAATTGCCAGGTATTTGTTTGGAGTTCCAATGAGTGATTGATGAAACTACATATGTAACGTCAAAGTAAAATGATCGAAATAAAATACGTGAATAATCTATAGCTAATAACGTCTGCGTGTGTGTATATATATATATATATATATATATTAAAACAAAAATATGTTAAAAATCGCTAGACGATTACAATCATGTTTCAACACCACTAATGTGTCTCCTCGGGTGATGTCAAACCACTGGCGAGCAAAAGATTAATTTAATTTGAAAAGAAGAATTCTTTTTAAAAAATAGGCTTATGGGTTTTGCCGTGATTATTCAATCGAATGTGACCTGCACTAAATTCAAACCCACCAAAAATAAATTTATAGGTCATGACCTTAGGAGTTTTATCAGCTTAAATTCCAAAAATATTTAGAAAGATCTAGTTTTATAAGTACTACTGGTGAGCATAGGTCACATTATATTTGTCAATCACGGCAAAGTCCAAGTTTCTTCATTTGAAATTAAATTAATCTTTTGCTCGCCAGTGGTTTGTCATCGCCCGAGAAGACACATTTATGGTGTTGAAACATAATTGTAGTAGTCGTGTAGCTATTTTTAACATGTTTTTCTAATATCCTAAAATGCATAGCTCTACTCTGTATTGAGCTCTCTTTTAAATTAATTGTTACGTACAATGGAGTTATACTCCACTTGTTCTCATTTTACCCAGAGATATATAAAATGTGTGTGATTTTGGAAGCAATCATGCTCATTCTAAACCTGTATTCTGGGATACTTTTAAGGTTAAGCGAGCTTTAGAAGTCCTCATTCCTCTAAATTACAAGGAGAAACACACGCATTGTTACTTCTCTTTACTTAACCTGCTAACCAAGGATGGAAAAAGCAGAGTACCAACCTTTCATTTTATATATATATATATATATATATATATATGTGTGTGTGTATTTGTCACCAATCTGTGTTGTAATATCAGCTTGTATCCCGAATGAATTGGAAACGAAGATAGGTAAATTAATACTGAAATGTAAACCCGAAAAACGTAGCCTGAAGTCTCGTATTTTAACCAGAAAAACCTTAAGCCCTTTTGCGAATTTCTATTATCTAAGCTCACAAATTTTTGATGTTAAGGCTGAACTGAGGTGATATCTAATTTAAACAAAAAAAGTCATCGATTTGGAGAGAACGCTGTAAAGAATGCCTGTGGCAACTAATCAGGATTTTGTGTTGGAAGGTTTTGCCATTTGTAATTTCCGCATTTTTACTTTTTGATTTTGTTTCGTTTTTTTATTTTTTTTTATTTCCTTATTTCTTTTTTTTTTTTATTCTCCTTGTGTCTTCTTTATT
This sequence comes from Acanthosepion pharaonis, assembly GCA_903632075.3. Classification (NCBI taxonomy): domain Eukaryota; kingdom Metazoa; phylum Mollusca; class Cephalopoda; order Sepiida; family Sepiidae; genus Acanthosepion; species Acanthosepion pharaonis. The sequence continues at coordinate 1,374,996 of CAHIKZ030000762.1, forward strand.
TCTAGCTATTATTTTTAAGCACTTTCTTTAAACACTTCCACATTTTCCCAAATTTGAATTAGTATCTTCTGATACTTTTTACTTTTCTTTGTATGGTTCAATTTATTTGTCGGAATAATTCTGAACCCATGTGCCTATCAAACGCTTTCTTGCTATAAAAGATTCATTTTCTTCCTTCAACACCTACCGTCGATGTCAGAACCCAGCTGAATGTCAGGAATTCAAATGTTGTTACTCAATTAAGATAGACCCGCCCCACTGTAATGGTAGGTGCAATACAGTCATCAAAATTAGATTGCTAAGATGTCGTACATGTTAAACAGGGCCCTTGAACAGGCCATACGAGTTCAAATCTCGTTAGAATTATTTGTTGAATTCATGTTTCTTAACGTCGTTGAATGTAAAATGGCTATTTAAGTAAAGCAATTAATCGTAATAGCCATTTCAGTGAAACATTCGGTAATCATAGACCAAGCAGTCGGAAAAATTCTTCAAAACGTAAACTTAAATTTAGATGAGTCTTCGCATTTAACGGTTTCAACACCGACCATTATTAACGATTTTAAACATGGCACACACACACACACACACACACACATATATATATATATATATATATATATATATATATATATATATATATATGGGGGGCATTATGACAGGTGTATTAGTATATTCATCATTTACTGTACGCAAACATTTTCGTGTCTCGCCGAGCATAATTACTCATGACATTCTTTCTGTGATAAAACTTTCCCGCCTAAAGTTTCCAAACTCATACACATACTTAAATGCATACATATTTATTGTATTGGGCACTAGATACTTAAAACAATATTAGCGAGCTATAATAGAAAATGACCTAACGTAACAATCTAAATTCGTTAAATATTCTCATTTCACTTTGACATATTGCGAGTTTACAAATACTCGTTTCCTATCTGAAACTGAAAAGGCCAAGCAACGCTCGAGGCCCACTCCACCATCCATAGCAACTAGATCACCAGTTTCTTGAAAGTTACTTTGTAAATAAAAGGAATGACATGTAGCTCTGTGTTTTCCACGGTGGGACACATAAATTTCAGCAGAATTCTGTTTCTTCCAAAATAACCCAGGACTAGCTGGCCAAGAATCTTCACAGTTGTATCCGCCTAAACATATCTCTTTTGATTTGAATCGCCACGGACATCTACATCAGAGACGTCGTCGAAAGTGAAACCAACCAGCGATTACACATTACAAATAACTGGACTCATTGGCGGCTGGGGTCGTGGATGTGATGACCAAAATTAATGAGCATCGCTTGGTCCGGGTATGAATTCGTTTCCGAGGTCAGGTCACATCGATAACATCCTCGTGGCTCAGGAAAGATTTATTGAGTAAACAGTTTCTATTTCATCGAATTTTAACTTGAATACAATTTATTTCGAAATCAGTAATTCTATTGGATGTTTTATATCTAGAATATAATTGTTTCTCGATTATTCGGTAGACCCCGCGCTTGCAGCACGCACACATACACACACACCTAATTTTGTTCTATTTGTTACTGTAAAATTGGCGTTTCTCTTAGTCCTTTAAATATTTCCCTTTCTGCTTACTACTCCTCCCACATCAATATTTTTTTTCTCTTCGACTCTTGCTCTTTTATTTAAACACGATCGATCTGAAATACAGAAAGCAAAGGGTTTGTAATTTTTATACGCAGTGTTGCTGTGATTAAAGCTTTTCAAATTATTGTTGGCGTTTGAACGTTAGCTATCGTTTTCCTTGAATATTCACATAAATCTGGAAAATACGAATGTGCAATGCGATGAATACAACAATAGTTCACTTTGAATGTCTTTCATTTTAACTTTTAAAACTTCTCTAATCTTCATTTGTTCTTACTGCTTCAACAATTAGAAAGTTAGTTTAGTATTAACATGATTTTCATAAATAATGATTATTACTTTGAATAAATATCAATCCGTATTTATTAACGAGGTAGGCATTGGATAAGGTTTAAAAATTTGTGCTTAGTCATTACTGGGTAGTGAGCTCGATCCTCTTTAGTTAGCCTATACGAAATTCAGCATTAAATAGAACATTTGGAAAAAAAAACATCAATCAACCATAACGCAAAATAGAAGGTTTATTATTTTAGGATTGTTGCAATTAATTAAAGAATTTAACATCTGCGTTTATTATTGTTAACAGATGAGATTTCTTAGGGTTTTTACCACGTTCTAAGAGGACAAATTTATTTAGTAATTTTGCCTAATTACTTTTTCCTGCTACCACAAGCTTAACTTTTTCTTGACTATTTATTGCAATTTTCACTTACTGCTATTTGATTTTTAGTTCGTTTCGTCTCTTCTATCAAGTGTCTGCTCTGCCCTTCTTATACAAAATTTCATACTATACAAGTCTCGATAGGCCCCTTAAGCAGAGGGTTACCGATAAAAATGGGCTGTGTGATATGAATAGAAATAAAGGTAGTATGAAATTAAGATTATAGAAATAAAAAGGACTGTTCATCCTTGAGTAGCGATCAAAATTGAAGTCTTCAGAGAAGTTACTAAATGATAATCTCTCCTGCAAAGTTGCAGTTCTTCAGAACTGTCTGCATTCGGAATACAATCAGGATGATTCAACTTCGTGTAATTGTTATGGCGTTTCCATAGTGTAAATGTCTGAATTAATGGGTCTAAAGAACAGGGCTCGTTTTCTGTTTGTTGTTCATATTTTTAATTTCCCTACATTTCATCACCCATCGCTTTCAATTTGTTAAATGAAAAACGGTACTCGGCTAGACAACTGAAAAATCGTAAATTTACATGTCTGGGACAGGGCCCTCAATTCCCAAACGACACATTAAATTAAAGGGGTTTGTGTATGCACATTTCACTCTAAAACAAGTTTAACAAAACTCCCTTTATTATATATATATATATATATATATATATATAAAATTTCCTTAGAAACTGCGAAGACTACTGTGTAATGTCAATCTTTTTGATCTGCCATAAAGGCAAATGCAATCATGATTTTCCGCAACTTCCTCTATATTTTTCTCTCTCTAAGTTACTTTTGCCGCTATACAATCAATGTGAGTCTCTGTTCTGCCATCCATTCACACAAACTCGCAATGTATTTCTGTCGCTGTCCTCAACTCCTCCTGTTGCCTTCAATATGTCTTGAGTTTTAACTTCTGTCTTCTTACCTTATGTGTCCCATATATTTCCAGTAGTCCGGTTCTTTTTATAACTCTTATTGTAGTTCTTATTACTCTTAAAACTTTCCAGTTGCTCACAAGTTCTGTCTAAACAGATGATTCAGTCTGTAATCCAAGCTTGTTAACCATCGCTATCAGGTAGGAGCCATAATTTTATAAGGAAAAATTCATCTCGCATAATGCGTTCGAATATCATACGTTCTGCGATGTTTGAAGACTCTGTAGCGCCGGTACAAAATGGCATATAACTGTCTGCTTTGAATTCGTAATTCGGAATGGTACTTATCCTGTCAGCTTACAAGTCTTTGAGGAAAAAACGATTCACTCTTAAATGATCAAAACACGGTAAACACCTGCTTACAATGAAATGGAATTTATTCACATTTCTCAAATTATTATGATTGAAATCGATTTTAGCTTGGCTTGGTTCAAGCAAATCGATGTTATTGATCCGAACCTTTTTAATGTATTCTAAACGAAGGCACTTGATTACAGAGCATGAATACAACCGTCATGTCTGGGATAGTGTAAGTCAAGTATTAAACAAAGTGAACGAGTGTATTTTAGTTTCCAGCATGGCCGAATTAGCAAATATGGTTGACACGTCAAAAACTTAACATTAAGTTATTTATATATTTGTTTGACGAGATTGCATTAGATAAGCGATGATAGCCGACTTATCGGCATGACTACATACAGTTAAAATAGCCAAGACAGCAAGCAGATACAATAATTCATTAGATATATGTATATTAGCATCTTTAGTAAGATCGGTACGCATCGAGTTTAGGAAGAAGTTAAAATAGCAGGATATGCACAGGCTAAAATAGATGTACATTGGTTGGGATTGGTAGACTCCAACCAAGAATCAATCGATGGATGAGAATAGTATGAAAAGTGATATGAACAGATTTAAAGAGATCGGTGAGTATAGAATGATGTGTATAATAACAATGGACTACCTAAGCTTCGAGATAGAAATACGTAGAGTATGATAGAAAGATTGCAAAATGAGTTCGAATTACGCACAGTTCTGAGAGGAGAGGTTAAATCGTACATGGATAGGCATATAGATACATAAGCCTTATTTTGAGTCGTGCAGACTGAAATTGATGTAAACAGAATGACATAGAAAATCTCAATATCCTCATCCAAATAGTATATATGCACATATACTAGGGTTTCTTCAAAATAATGGCTTACGCCCAGATCGCGTTTAAACACATGTTCCCGTACGATCACCGAAGTTAAACAACGTCGAGTCCGGTCAGTACTTAGATGGGTGACTGCTTGGGAATACCAATTTCTGTATGATTGGATGTGCGGGTAGTGTAATCTAAATGGCTCGGAATTGTTAATCGGAGAGCAGAGTCCCGATGATTCCAGTTGGGTTCGTTAGATTCACTTACGCCCAAATACCCTTGGGAAATGTATGAATCCAGATTTTCTCTCTTCAGATATCGGTTAATTTGTAACACGTCCTTATAAACTATTATTAAAAAATAAAATAAAATTGCGTACCGAAATATTTAGATTTCGGCATTAATATAACCCACAAGGGCTGATATGCCACTCATCAAAAACATACGAAATTAATGTTTCTATTACGCTAGACATAATTTCAGGATGGATTTTTGTGTCTCAATAGAAGTTGAGTATTACGACTAAAATCCATCTTTTTTTTTTTTTTGTCTAGTTACGTAAAGGCGTTTAAATGATCAGTGATTTCCACCTGAAAAAAAATGCATTCATTGATATCCATTGACGTTTGCTGAACGTTTATAGAGCTCAAGGTGGTTGTGAGCACAGTTAAATTGTGGATAATACACATCGTTAGTAATGACTGCAATATATCTGACAAGTAACGTTCTAGGCAGCTCTTAATATCTATCTACTGATAAAATTATTAATGTTTTGCATATATGCGTAGCCAATACAGGCGACGATGAGGCATCGGGGGGAGTAGTCCTGTGTAAGTAAAAGCTTCCTATATTTATTGTTTTTTGCTCATTGTGTTTGTTGGTGGTTAAAAATCAATGTATTTTTACAATAGGAGTACCATTGTGTGTGTCTGTGTCCAGATATCTTCGAAAGTCATAACTGCTCAGTTTCACGCCCTAATCGTAAACAAATCATTTTCTAAAGAATTAATGGATTTTATATATTAATTCAACATTTTTATGACTTTAAACGTTATTTTTAGTGGATTCCCATAGTTGACTAGACTCTGCTTATTTTAAATAGTATTTTCTTTCGTTTACCGTCCTGAACATTAAATCTGAAAAGAAAAATAATGCAGAGGACACATTTTATTATATATGTGCGTGTTTCATATTGGCAACATTTCGTGGGAAGTGCCTAACATCGGAGATAGTTTGTGGATATAGACGGTGCCATAAAGAATTTAAACTGAATTATGCTTGTCATGTTCTGAAGCTCTCTTGAATATGTTCTTTGTCAGACTGATCATCTGTAAGTTTATCTAGTTTTCCATGCTTGGTCTGATATCACACTTGCAATTTATAAAAACGCATAACTTTTCAATTAATCTTTCTTCTCGGATGTCTTTACCTCATAATTTGGATAGTGTATTTAATATGCACATGTAGATACATCAATAAGTCTAGTCTCATGAAGAAAACATTTTTACACAAACATCTTCAAGAGAATCTCCTTTCGTGTCGACATAAATTCAATTTTAATCGCTTATATCGAATTGCATAGAATATTATGAGTGAACTTTAGTTAATAACTAAGCGTCAACTGATGGACTTATTCATTTACATGCAACAGTCATGACTTTTTATTAATAGGTGAATTATGAACTGACTCATAGACTGGAATTTCTTTCACTGGTATACGTAATGTATAATTTAATTCTCAAATAGCTTAACTGCTAAAAAAACAACAAAAAACAAATAAGCTCCATTCTTTCATATTTAACCCATTTTTTTCTTCTGTCATGTTTGAACTTTCGCTATTGAAAAATATGTTCGCCTGTTTCTTTTACGGGTTTTATTTTTATTTTATTTCGTTTACCTATTTATTTTTGCTCATTTTAATTCATTGATCGGTGTATCGAGTGCAGAAGGCAAAAAATTATCTGAGAGACCGACTTCGTTTTAAAGTACCCCTCCCCACTTCGGCTGGTAGAAATTGAAGACCAATTAATAGTGGAAGATAAAAAGAAGCCCAATGTAAATTACACCCTATCCCAGGTCAAAGCCGTAAACAAACGATCTTCATCTTTTTGAATAAAAAGAAATACAGTAAAATTTGCGATAAAATATAATCCTTTGCGTGTCTCGATCGTCAAATCATAACCAGCAGTTGTAAGCAATACTTTAATTTTGATCTATTATTCCTTTCCTTTCATCGGATTTCTGTTTACATGCATTTATCTTCGAAGCATTAAAAAAAATCCACGAGAATATAAATTGAAGTGTATTCACGTATTTTTACGCATTTTTGTCATGTTTGAAAGCAATTTTTATGCTGTCCTAATTTAAATCATTTTCATTGTTAGTAATTCTTAACTGACTCGCGTGACGGGATTTCTTCAGCGTATGGAAGGCAGGCAAAAGGTCTGTTGGTCGTCTTTAAAAGTGATAAAAAGGCCACCCTGGAGACCTGTAATATATTCCATAGCCAATTAAAGAATTTGGCTGATAATCAAGCTAGTTGGTGGTGTGTCTGGAAGGACATTGTTCAAACCATAGGAGATGGATTTATCCAGCTGGGGGGGGAATTCCGTCGAAGAAGTCACTTGCAAAATTCTTCCTGTTATTCGAGATTATTTCCTATGCCCTACTTGCGAGAGAAAAATACCGTTCCTTTGTTCTAATTAATCAACCACACAAAACCCATCCACGATAAGGGGAAGTGAACGACTTCGTTGGAAAAGACCATCTACTACAACGACGAAAATTTATTGCCTATTTTTTCACGTTGGCGAGGTTTAACCAATAATTCCAAAGCCAAGTAGAGCTGTGAGGTAAATTTAGTGCCAAGTTTGATACTATGTAATGTTTAGGCAAAATAATACAACATCGTTTGGTTCAGCAATGAAAATAGGCGTAATTTTTTTGTTGTTGTTATACGCCGTTGTTTTCCTTTAGTCCTCCAGGATGATTGCTCTCACTACAGTATTATGTACTAGTTGGTACTGCTAAATAATTATACATAGACAAACGTATTATTGGAATTTGCATAGTCTGCTATTGTCTGCTGCAAAGCCGAATGCTCGGTAAATGAAGAGGAAGATTTTATAATGTCCCTTTCCCAAGTAGGGAGACTTTTCAACATTCGAAGTCACGGCTTCCACCTAGTACTGAACACCTATTACTGGCATCTATAAAATCAGTCTCACGAGGCTTTGTGATTGTGTGAATTATTTTCCACCATAAAACTTCTGCACCACAGACGAAATTGTCACAAGCCTCTCTCTAAACTATCGCTATTTCCATGGCAAATTATGTGATAAACTACATTCCTCATTTTCACCAGTTCAGACCTCTACATTTAAGCTCCACCATGTCGCGTATACAAGGTCAAATCCTTCCCATTCCATTAGTAAGGAATCTTCATTCAGACACCATCTTCCCAAGAGCGTCTACTTTGTGAACACTCCCGAGAGGATGCTTCCCTTATCACTAGAATCTTAACCTCTTCAAGTCTCGGGTCAATTGTTTTCTATTTTCAACAATCGCATTCAGTAACCTTATACAGTAAGTGGCACTCGAACCGCTTAGTTGCTAGCCAATAGTTTAAAAAAACTCGCCGAAAAATAAGGTCGGTTTTTTTATATACCAAAAAATATAAAAAATAAAAAAATTTATTCTAAGACGAACCTACTTTCTATTTTCCAGGTAAGTTGTCTTCGACGTCTCTACAAATGAATGTGTATACCAGAAGCCTTCAAGGTCTGTACGATGTTTTCTTAGTAGCTTACATATGACTATATACTTTAATGGAGTTGTGCTTTTTTGTTTGTTTTCACAGTTATCACAAGTTTTATATCTTTTTCTCTTCGAGAAGTATGCATGCTGACACAGCAGTGTTTTTTTTTGGTTTTTTTTTTTTAGCTTTTTCATACACGCTTATTTGCAGGCAAACACTCCAGAAACTGATAGAAAATAATTTCCTGCGCTGAAATTATGACTTTCAGAATTACCAATTAGTCATTTCAGCTTGAATCCTAAGTGAATGATGCCCGAATCGTAGGAAAAATCTTTAAATCATCGTTTGATACTATTTGCTGATCTCCAATGAAACATAAATTGATGTCAGCTGGTTTAAGGTTGAAATTCTGGCCGCTGGTAATCCATTCTTTGTGATAATTAGTACACTTCTCAACTAAAGTCAATGAAATACGCAACTAAAGTATACTAAGTTGCGATGCATTTACATTATATGAAGGAAGCAAATAATTTAGAGCAGGGACAAGAATATTGACAAAAGTAGTTGGTAGGCATAAACACTAGCATATTTACTTTATACCTTGAGATCAAATTGTCTTGTCGCGAAATGTCTCAATTTTTTTTGTCCTCAACTACTGCCAGAATTTGTTGTCACTATATATGTAAATCTCGGAGCTAATGAAAGTTCAGGGGCACTTACGTACTAAATCCTAGGCATATCAGCTGTTGCATGAACAGATGATATTAGAAAATATATATAAAAATAATGTAAGCTTTTTTTCCATAAGTAAATAAATCAGTGATTCATGCTATAGGTTTTCTAGGCTTTTCGATGTACGACTGAAAACATTTATACACCAACCGCTACTAATGAACAACCAAAAAAGAAAACGCTATGCATAGGTCGCCCTCCAAAGAAAGACATAAGATAAAACTGGTAGAGATCAATGGCTGATCATAGACTCAGAATCGTCTATACAATTAAGTCAGAAAACCAAATATATACATAAACACACACAAAAGAAATAAATGCCCATAACTAGTTTAACGTTTGGTCTGATCTGGCAGCCACAGGCTTTGTGGTTGATAGGTTATCTAAATGGACAAACTCCGGCTTATCATTGACCAAGTGCAGGAAACTAGTAATGAGAAAGTAACGACAAAAAATTTAATGGAAAATAGCCATTATGTCTGAAGTGAAGTCATTAACTCTATCCAAACAATCGCGTATCGCCATAGAGATTTGTGTTGGAACAGCAGCAAAACACTTTATTTTTATTTTTTTTTTTTAAATGTTTTCAAGTGTTTATATTCTGAAGTTGATTGTGTTGATGAGTTAGAAAGCTAATTAAAGAAGTCAGGAAAATAACTAGATACGAATAAGAGAATTGTAGCTAAGTAGAGAGCGAGAGATGAGAATTAACAATAACTGCTGAAAAGTTGTCAGCCCGATTAACAGTTTAGGAAGTGGGTCAAACCGAGAAGTTTTAAGCGTCCCCATCAACTCAAAAGATAAGAATATTATATATGCTAGCAGTACCAACAAAGATTTCAGTTTTCCTATTTGAACTCTTTGATGAATCTGTTTAAATTAGTTCCGCAACTATGAAATACCGACGGAAAACTCACTATTGTTAGATATTTCAGCTTAACAACTTTAATCGAGTATTACAATAGCAATGCAGCTCACTGAAATTCAACTACAAATGGAAATATTAAAATTTGCTAATATTTTTCAATTTCACTGAAGCAAACGTTAAACGCGTGAAAGCATTATCGCCTTCTCTATCGTTTGTGTCTTTATTACGCATGCTTTCTTTTTCTCACTAAAACCGAACATGGTCTATAATAAATCTTTTTCTTCAGTCTGTCCTCGCAATCGAAACGTTATGGTTCATTTTGGCAATGTGTAACGCCCGTGCTAATGGAGGAAGAAGCATAATTATGATAACAGAAATAAATTGACGAGAATTGGTGAACAATTATTTATATAGAATGATAGTCCTATTATAATTCTATCTAATATGACAATGGTAATATTAGCAATTCTCCGAACAACCAGTGCTACTGCTGTTTTTAAAATCTATACTTTTCTGTTATTTTCCAGAAAAAAAATTGTTTCGTTTCTCGAGTACAATATCTGTTATCGCTCTTTTCCAGTACGGATGGATGTGAAGATTTGTTTTCCTACTTAAAACTCTAGCTTTTTGTTTTGATTTGTACGCTGATTAATGAGAGTAACGCAAACTCTCTCTCGATTTGCCAATGAGCATTTCACGTAAATTGATTTCACTGAATTAAATATATCCCCCAACGTTTCTGCTTAATTGATATTCGCTTCAAGTGAATTTTCATCATCTGAACAGACAGACTGTCAATGTTGTTCATATTTAACACTTGAACGCGAGTAGCAATGTCAAATGAGTAAAATAAGCCTCAAATATCTCATCTGTGTAGCAAATTACGTGGTTCCTATAAATTACTCGCCAAATTACATTGGTGTCTCTACAATGATTCCGAGTCGGAAATTTGAAATAACGATAACGCGAGATCACTTTAGCAATTAGTTTGAGAAGGATTTGACGGACAGAAAAAAGGTTAATCGATATTACTAAATGACTGTATATATGAAGATTTTGTACTATTTTTCTTGAATATAAATTCTACACGTAATACTAGCTTTCCGCCAGTAATGCTGGCATTCATTTTTTCACAGCTGACATCTTATTTCATCATTTTCATAATACAAATACAGACTGAATACCAAAATACGATAATAGAAATTTCAGGTAACTGAAAAGTTCGAGTAAAAGTTTAATTTCCACTTTGAAGCACTATAGTACAATGATTGTTTTATAAAAAAAATGACATTCAAAGGCATTTATTTGAATAAAGTAATAAGAGGTTTTATTTTTTTTAATACACATATACGTATCTAATTGTCTATTTAGGAAAGAAATTTCCCAGAAAAAGTTGCTCATTTATTTTTTTTTCCCCAATTTTCAAATCTAATGTTGGAAATCCAGATTAAAATTGGATAAAATATTTATTTTTGTTCAATTACTTGTGACTCTCAGTCGTTATCAAAAACTCTTTGTTGTCAGCCAAGAATTTTGTCTACATCCTGCCATTTTTTCCCGTCCTGAAATTCGAATTGCTACAAAATGAAGTCATATCTAACGACTGACTGGAGCTGGACTCTAATACACGCCTTAATTATTTTACTCATTTTTGTACGACTATAAATAGTCTGTACATTTCCAGTTTGTTTCCTGATAGATGTATATGTAAAATTGTTCGCTTTTCCAGTATGTTAGGTAATGTAAATAGAAATAGTTATTTGGTAATGATTTTGAAAAGTATATAAAAGATATTTCGGATTATAGTGTAATTAAAAAAAACGTTTTTCGGCAAAAAGAATTTCTGATTCAGTTTTCGCTCTGAAGAAATCCTAGTAATTAATTAAACTTGTTTCTTTCCAGGGTAATCTAATCAGTAGCGTTAAGTAAATCGACGGAGTGAAATGGCGTAGTAGTTTAGAAACAAAACTAAAGCATTTTAGGTGTTTATGAATAGGGTAAAACATTATCGTCCATTTCAGTTTGATGTGGAATAAATCGATATAGGAGTCTGACACCAAAACTCACTTCAAAGTGGGCGATGAAAAAATATCTTCAAAGATCTTCTGACATTTTAGTATCTGCTCAATCGCTATAAACTACAGCCGCTAAAACCTTCATTGTAGGGCAATCGTTACTAAACTGGTCACGTAGATCATTATTGATGCTCACTACGTGCCCCTTGTTATATCAACTCGCTCGCTTTACCATCAGCTACATTTGTTCATAGTGGTGGATGTGTGATAGTGTAATACATACCGGCTCCGAATGAGAAATCGGAAAACAGGGTTCGAATTCCAGTAGAGTTAGTTACATTCACTTACGCACTAATACACTTGGGGAAAGGTATGAAACTATTCTCTCCACACCAATTGCTTCAATAGCTTGTGTTACTGACAACCCTATAGCCTTGGTCGGCAATCAGTCTAGTAGAATTATTTTTCCGAATTCAAACCAGCCTGGACAGTGTTAGGCTCCATTAGGCCAGCATACTCAAGACACACCAGTGCTGCTACAGCTGCAGTACGTGCAGTGCCCCTACTACACCAATGGGTTGCGGTGCACGACATATGTTCACAGGCGACTATAAAGTACACGTAATACAAGTATCATGAACTATTCATTATTATTATTATTATGCACAATGAATGAGGTATTTGATCTGAATGAATGGTTTTAGGAAAGAATATTGCGCGGGTAAGGAGGATGTATAACGATTGTGTCTAGGTAAGCATCTACGTGAAAATCTTTTTAAAAAGTAGCAGTTATCTGAAAAAAAAACAGATGTCGAATTGAGACTTTATACTTTTGAAAGACGGAGAAAATATGGGTGACACTTCTGCAGTAGTCGCGTGTCTTACCTCTACAGGTCTTTATTGGTATAACTAAAGAATGTAGCGCTCATTTGAACATCTTAAAATGACAACAGCTATACATTAGTGATAGGTTCGGAAAATAGCTTGCAGTGTGGAGACCATTTTCTCCCACAAAATGGAGAAAACTATCACATACATATTTCATACTAAATTCCTGAAAACAAATAGTCGAAAAAAATGTTTCTGTGACATTTTACTTAATATATGAACGTAAATTATTAAACTCATAAAGGTGTTGCGGTGTATAATCACTAGACGTTCCATTAGAGATCAATGAATATCAGTAATTGATTTAAACTTTTTCCACCAATACGTGCCTCCTTCCTTCATGATTCGAGTTTAAAGGACTGTCAATTCTAGAATTAGTGAAATTACGGATTTACCTGCAACTAAAACTTGAAAGCGGCGTCATGTCTTCACGCATGTTTCTCGAAGAAAAAAACCAAAAATGGTGATAATTTGGTGCACTTGTATTATAAATGAAATGCTTCAATGACTATCTTATTACTAAAAATATTAACTTTAGTGTATTTATTATCTATTTGTTTTTTATTATCTAAAGCTAAATATTTATAATTATGTATATAATTAAAACGAAGAAATGCACTTTAAAAATGAATATAAGCTTTGATTTAACAGGGGGATTATTTTTTAGTAAACCAAAGTTGCACACCAAGAAGAATCAATGACAAACTCTTCAATTTTTACATTGATTTATTTTTGAGTTTTTCTGCTCATTTGCTTTATTCACTCTTTAAATCTAAGGCTTTATATTAATCGTATGTGCGATTACATAAAATTTAATATGGGAATCAGAGTATCCACATTTCTCGCTAAATATAATTTCAGCCTGTTCTGCCACAAAATATGTAATCATTATACTGAATGCAAGTTTTGTCATATTTAATAAATCCTTCCCATATCCGTTTATACAGGGTGCGGCACAAATGTCTCGTATAATATCAAGAAATTGTCTTCATCAAGCTAATATCTTACTATTATGTGTAAGGTATTTCTGTCGCCTCGCGTATAAAGTGTTGATATAAATTCAGTACATCATAAACTACAGGTTGTCTCTGTAAGTGTTGAAGAAACACAAATGGGTCTGAGAAAAATGGACTGCAGCTAAAGAAGCAGTCATGCTGATGAGAAATCACACGGATTTACAGTTTACTTGCCAGATTAAACTGATCTGAGGTATGTATTAAATGTATATAATTCAGATTAGGTTGGCTCAAAAGGAAGGAATTCACGATATAAAGGGAGTCTGTTTTGAAAATCTCATTCAAAATTATAGCTCGTGCATTTGTCTTTGACAACCAGTAATACGCAATTAGTCTCTCTCTCACACACACATATATATATATATATGTATATATAGAAAGAGGTAACCATACAAAGAATTAATCAGTAAAGTTAATGTAATTAATGGTAAAATCTCTTCGCTAACAAATTTAATAAATCATTAACCTACTAATCATTCTTTGAATGACGCAATCCTCATGTTTAAAATTGTAAGATGTTGCAACGCTAAAGTTGTATTTCAAATATTTCAAGTGAGAACATATTTTTTAATAATGTGGTAAATCCACGAATCTCTTGTATTTTCAGTTAACGTGACATGGACAAAATGGTTCAAATATTAGACTAATGTCTCAGTAGTTCACTAACAAATTTAATAAAGCAGTGTATGATTACCTCTTATAATATTATATATACTGTACCATTTTAATATGTATGAAAAACTGATCCGCAATACAAAATTTCTGGAAAAACTAAGAAATTATTCTAATAATTGGACAATTTTGTCCATGTCATGTTAACTGAAAAACACTTACAACAAAGATTCGTGGATTTACCACATTACTATTAAAAAAATATTCTCACTTGAAATATTTAAAATACAACTCTAGCGTTGCGACACTGCACGTTCCAAAATTATGTAACCGTTAATAAATAACACATTCTTAAAAAAAACATCTTTCAGCCTACAGTACATTTATTTCGTCTTGGCGTTACCTAAAATGGAAAAAAATATTAGTCTGATGAAAATGTGATAATTTTCGAAAGTATTAGCAGCACAAGAACATCGAATCCATCTTACAATTTTAAATAAGGCTCTCGCGTCATTCATCGAATGGTTAGTAGGTTAATGCTTTATTAAATTTGTTAGCGAAGAGATTTTGCCATTAATTAGATTAAATTTACTGATTAATTCTTTATATGATTACAACTTGATATTATATATACTGCACCATTTAAAATTGTGTTTATATGTGTGTGTGTGTGTGTGTATATATATATATATATATATATATATATGTGTGTGTGTGTCAACTCGTTTCATAGTACGCCGGCGGTTATCCTGCAGAGGCCAGCTGCCGGCCGTGGGTAACGACCCGAGATACCTGGAGTCGGAGTCCTGGTGGAAAAGTGACTCTCTAGCCGGAGTATAGTTACCAAAGACTCTATTTTTGGTTATTACTTCTCAATAGAAGGGTGGTCGGAGAGGCCCGATCCTATCACTCGGCTAGACATGTCGAGCTCTAATACTTAGATTTTAGGGCCGTTTCCCAAACAATCGCAATCTATAAACAATAACCATTTCACGCAATTAGCAACTCGTATAAAGCAGTGAAAAGTCAATCTTTATGAAAGAGCATGTATCAACAGATTTGTATATCTCTGGCTTTCTCTTCATACTTGGGTGATGGAACATAACTGCTTGTAACTAGACCTCTCAGAAGCGGGTATACCACACTTGTATCCCTGTCATGCCAAGGCGAATGGTTTTCTCCCTTGGCATTTCTCATTGACATAATGTTTAAATGAACCACCAGGTGGTTAGGGAGCAAGAGTGCTGAATCATGGCTATATCTATCAAGAGACTGCACCAAGACATAAGTTCAGAAAGCGAGGAGAAAAAAACAGAAACATTTCCAAGATATATAATCTGGAAATCTCTGGAAAATTTGCCTCACAAATTTTCCACCTTTTCATAATAGAAAAAAAATATCAACTTATCTTATTGTTGAGTCAAAAAGCAGTCAAATTTTTAAAATGACACAATTCTTATACAAGGAGAAAAAACATTATTTATTTATTTGTTGTTTACTCAAAATGGAGAAATTCTGGAATCCAAAATATTCGATCAGATCCTTAATACATCCAAGGGAGTTGTAAGCCAGGAATTCTCGCTTTTAGTGGAGAAAAATTAAGGAAATTAAAATGGTAAGTAGTGATTGGCATAAAACCAGCTACAGTGAAACCGGAATAAAGAATAATGCTAACAATGCCCCAAGTAGCTGAGAAAATTAAAATATTCTACGCCACATTAAAAGTAGATCAATATATTTCTAACCCTTTCAGAAGCGAGATCTGCCAAAAAAATTGTAACCTTGAGGACACGTACACAGGGAGGATGGTGTGTCCAAAATGTGTTTAAAAAGAGCCAAACCACTCATCAGAAGACAGAATATGCTGTACAATCTCTGTAGATCATCCTGTATATTCAAGATCGTTGGAATCGTGGAAAAAGGAAATATTAGCAATTAAATATAGTAGAAACCTCTCTTGTTATGAAAGGAAAATGATGCAGATGTAGAACAAAAAATGAAACTAAAAATGGATAGCCCTCAAGGGGGAAGATAAATATAGAAACATCTATCGGGAGCTATTGGTATTGGAACCAGGAAACAATGATAGGAACTGAGGATCCATCCATAAATTCCATCCTTAAATGTGAAAAATATTACCAAAGACCACAGGAAAATGCTGAGGAAACCACGGTAAGTGCATAAATGTACCACTTCTTATCAAAAGAGCAATATCACGAATTCGAGACAATGCTAAGAACGCAATAGAAAGACGGCCATTCCAAACTCCCCTATTTAACAGGAAGTTTACCAACATCCTACTCAAGAGAAATACCTAAGAAAAAACCAGAACCAACAGAATAAAGGTCCCAAGGAAAAAGACGTAGATCCTCCTAAAATAACTAAAAGCATAAGACTGCCCAAGAACCAAATTAAGTTGCTTCATAAAATAGAATTGGAAGACTACAACACTGAAGAGACCAAAACAAACAAAAAACAAAGAAAGCCTTTATCGCTAACCATGGTAAATAAATCTATACAATGAAACTGCCGAGGATTAAAACCAAACTTTAATGAATTCCTTATTACTTACAGCTTTAAATCCTATAGTTTGCCTGCAAAAAACCTTTCTACAGAAAACCGATGATTACAAAATCAAATATTATTAAGGACATCATTATATCCATGATACTGGATTCAAAGCTGGTTGAAGTGCATCAGTCTTCATTAAGAATGATATAACGCAAAGCAGACTAGAAATAAAAGCAAAACTACAGCAACTATAATTCAAGCAACCCTGCATAAAAAAATTAAATATGTTCAATTTATATTCCACCACATGATCTTATAAACCAAATTTAATTCTACAATCTGCTAGAACAACTCTCTAAACATTTTATCTTGTAAGGAGACCTTAACCGTCAACCTTG
This sequence comes from Acanthosepion pharaonis, assembly GCA_903632075.3. Lineage (NCBI taxonomy): Eukaryota > Metazoa > Mollusca > Cephalopoda > Sepiida > Sepiidae > Acanthosepion > Acanthosepion pharaonis. The sequence goes on from CAHIKZ030000762.1 coordinate 1,392,152, forward strand.
TATATGTCTGAACAGACATGGATGAAAACAGCAAAAATTGGAAGAATTCATTAACAATTATCTTCTCAGTAATAAATCCCAACCTTCTGAATCTTTTCTCTGCTCTCGGCCAGTTATGGACCTACGTATATGCCACCCAATGATTTCCATCTGTTATATTTGGAAAATGTATGAAGATACATGTGATAGCGACTATTTTCCAATCCTGCTTGAGAATCAAGTAACAAGTAAAACCCTACTCATTGGAAACTTTTTAGTTTCCAATGAGTAAGCAGACCGGAAAAAATTCAAATCACTGCCAGGAGAATTTGACACCAAATAGCAATATTACATATCAGGCGGACTGCTTTACAGAAACGCTACTGCAAATACAACTTTTAATAATAATAAAACAGAGAAAACCATGGTTCAATGACTGTCGTATTATGCTAAAAGTTATCCAGATGAGAAAAGCTGCTTTTCGTAAGTTTAGAATGCAACTCTCGACTCCTAACCTATTTACCTTTTTTAAATCACTGAAAGCAAGAGCTTGCAAAGTAATAAAAGCTCCGAAGAGAGAATGTTGGTAGTTATACGTGAGTAAGTTTACTTCCTCAGCAAAAACTATAACAGTATGGGGACATGGTTAGAAAAATATGTAGGAAAATACAATAGCACTCTATCAAAACATCATGCAAAATATAAAAATTACAAGTAACAAGGACATAATAAAATCCGTTCCAGCAAACTTTGAACAGAACTCCTCAACCAGAAATCTAGATATGGTTTCAAAAAATCAAAGAAAATGAAACTGAAATTCCAATCACAAAATACTGAATATTACAAAACCTTTTTCTATGAGTGAACATTGAAGATTCTCTAACCAAAGTTCACCATACAGCTACTGGGCCAGATGAAGCGCATTATGAATTTTTAAAATGCTTATTCAAAATATTACTACAATATTTACTAGAAATATATAAAATACGCATCAGAGGTAGTATACATGCGCTTTGGAAAAAAAAGTACCATAACCCCCATTCCCTAAAATTCAAATAATGAAGAAAATTCGAACTACTCCCTTACTAGATACATTTGCAATACTCTTGTGAGAATGGTATTTAGATACAAATATTCTACTATCACACATTCAAACCTGTCTCTGGAAAAAGAAAGGCACAATAGACTATATGATTAGACCTATTATACGAGAAACCTTCGTAAAAAAAAAAAAGAACATAGCGATTTTCTTTGATCTAGAGAAAGCCCTCAATAAAATATGAAAGTACCAGATCATGAAATATTTAACATGCATCAGACGTGGCATTGACTATGCGCTGTACGTTGATTTATGTTACAAATCTAATACATACAGCTGAAAGGCAGTTAAATGTATTTACAGAATAAATATATGAACTATTAAAAATGGTTACAAAATTTCAACAACGAAATGTGAGCACTTATGTAAACTTCGCAAAATGCATTATGACTCCTTGAAAATTAATGATACTCAAATACCTGTAGCAAAACAAATTTTTAGGCATTTTCGATTCCAAACTTTCATGTCGCATATAAAAGCATCGAGATCCAAATGCAATTTAGCTGGTCTACACCTATCAACTGAGTAACAGGCATAAAAATGCTACTAAATCTATATAGGGCACGGATATGATAAAAATTAGACTACGGAAGTTTTATTTGTGGGACAGCAAATTTGTATTTAAAAACAATATAGCACAAAGCACTATGATTATCATTGGTAGCCTTTAAAACCTCACCGGTGGAGACTATAAACGAAAGTAGATGGGGCACTCTTACGACTAAGAAAACAGCAGTTAGTCTTTACACTATAACACTAGAATATACTCATGTTAAAGAAATCCAGCTTGAAACTGCGTATTTAAAACCAAATATAAAACCCTTCGGTAGGAAAGAGGTTATCAAACATTTCAATCTTCGAATCCAATAACTTGAAGCAGCTTAAATCAATATAAAACACATCGGAAAATCTCCCATTTTCCAAACTGCACCCTGGACACTAAAACCAATCCAAATCCTATTGGGATTATCCAAGTATCCCAATCACATTCTAAGAAAATATTTTAACCATCCAAAATAACTATCTCAACTAGAAATTCCTTTATACTGACAGTTCGGAAAAAAAAAGAGAAACAAACTACAGGAAATATTAATTCCCTAAAAGACATTACAGTCTGCACCAAAATTTAAATATTTTCTTTTTATGCGCCATGTCCTTTCAGGACGTAGGCGATCACGGCTCTCCACCTTCCTTTATCCCTTGCAGCTCTCAACCAGTTCCTTCCCTCTGCTTCCTCTACCAAACCTCGTTCTGTCATCCACTTGCTTAAACCCACCAAGTATGTCATGCATTGTATACCCTTGTCTCTCTTTCCCTCTATTCGATCTGTGAGTATCAGATTCTCCAGGCCCTCCTTCCTCATGATGTGTCCCAGAAACTTCCTTCTTCCCGATGTTAAATATAAGCCTCCTCCTTGTTTGCATCCTCTCTAAGACCTCATCTTTGCTCACACTCTCGGTCCGTGATATCCTTAGCATCCTTCAGTAGAACCACATCTCCGTCGCCTCGAGTCTTTTCATCTTTGTGGAAATCGTCCAACATTCGCTGTCGAAAGGGACAGCTCAGTATTCTTTTCTTTCTCACCAAAGAAATCCTCCTGTCCCGCAATACTTTGCCCAGCTTTTGGAATGTGTCTGGATCTCAGTGTCGCACTTATCGTCCTCTGTCAAAACGCTTCCCAGATATTTAGACTTCTGCATCTGCTTGATTCTAGTGTTCCCGACCAGAAAATCGCATATCTGGCTCATCCTTTTGCTGATTACCATGCATTCCGTCTTCTTGTAGTCTATGCATAGTCCCTTCTTCTCACTCTGCGTCGTTATCTTCTGTAGGAGATTTTGTGATTTCTTTTCCGTATCTGCTATCAGAACTGTCATCTGGGTATCTTATGTTAAGATTGTGGCCGTCAGTGTTAAATCCCCGTAGGGTTTCCAATTCTCTCGGAACTGCTTCGCTTCGAATGGGGGGAGAAGACGCATCCTTGCCTTGCGGCATTTTGTTTTTTTTTTTTTTTTTTTTTTCATTTTCACTGAATTCGTTCCCTATGGGCATGCATGCTGTTTGTCAGTATAGGTTCTTGATTATTCTGATATTTTCCCGAATATATCAAGGTTGCTGAGCAGTTCCATCATATCCTTGTGGTTTCATTTGTCGAAGGCCTTTGTGTAGTATAAGAAACGTAGGGACAGGTTCTTCTGCATTTGTATTGCTCTTTCTGATAACATTCTGAGCATTACTTGTACCGGTGACTTTAACGAATCCGCACTGTTCTTGTCCTATCTCTGACCTGATTCTGCTGCGCGCTCTATTCATCAGTATACGGATAATGAGTTTTGTCACGTGGCTCATTATGCTTATTGTTCGGTGGAGTTCGCATTCGTTTGTGCCTTGTTTCTTAGGCATAGCTATGAAGATAGATCTGCTGAGGTCACCCTGTATATCCCCGCTGTTGTAGATTTCATTTGTTATTGCGGTGATCTTGTCTAGGAAAAAGATCATCTAAGGGTGTCTGCATTCCAGTTACAACTCCGTCTAGCCCAGCTGCCATGTTTATATAGAATTTGGCCAGTGTGGCTTTTACTTCGGTTTTCAGGATTCCAGGTCCGTCGGTAGTTCTGTGTATTACTGGTTGTTCCTTTTCGACGTGGAAGAGTTCTCCAATATACTCGCTCCAGCGTTGAATTTTTCCTTCTCTAATACGAGCGTTCCATCCTTTGATTTTAGGCAGCCTGTTGACGAGTATGTCTTCTGTCCTGTTAGTTGCCTTATTTGTATGTGCACGTTTCTTTTATTAGTGGTACTCAGTATTTCTATTTCTGCACATTTTTCATTTAGTCATTCTTCTTTAACTTGCCTGCATTTGATCCTTATTTCATTGTGTAATTTTCTGTACTCTGTTCGGTATCTACCAATAATCTACCAGGAATCATTTAAATGCAACCTACCAGTCTATATGAGTATATAAACAAAAAGACCCAAACAAAATACATGGAGATATTAATGGCCTTCTTGGTATTAATGACCCATTCTGGTTGATATGCCAGTAAAATAACAAATCAGTCGATCAAAATATCCCATTTGTTAAAGCTTGCTCATGCACACATTTCCTCAGCACCTAGAAAGGAAATATGGTTTACACCGAAATTAGGTGGAGCATACTCTAGAGTTTCTGGAGAGTAGCGCAGAAACTGGCATGACGAAGAATAAGGCCTGTAAGCTCGAAGACTAGACCACTGACTTCTGAATTCCTGCCAGCACAAACATTGACGGCTTTCGAATAGTGTGTCTAATTGCACTGACGTTGCCTGGATCAACCATAGGTTTATTTATTTATTTAAATATTGGAGCCCCAGAACGGTGTCTGTTGCTGGGATCGTCTCCCAACGTAAATATTATCAAGTCATCCCATTAACAAATCGATCATGGTGAGATTTGAACACTGGTCTCATTGTCAGAATACTAACATTGTAACCGCTACGGCCCTTGATAGCGATCAAATTCATGACACGAGCAGACAATTCCCTTTATACTCGCCATATTTTAAATCCTTTTTTACGGTGAATTCACCGAGGTATTAACAAATATCTAGTACGAGTTTTTCAGCTTAAATAATATAATTTAACAGTAATTTTTCTTCTTGTACCAAAAAGGAAATGCGCCTGGCTTTATTTTTTATTCTTTTTGAAAAGGAAAATGGGTGCAGGTCGTTTATCAGAACATGTGAACAAAGTACTACAAATTAAAAATGTTTTAAAGAAGCAAGTATTGTTATAAGAAAAGTCAGGAAGCCATAATGTCCCACCTAGTGGAGTGGCATGGCGCATAGAGAAAATATATATTATACCGTCACTGGCATTGATCGAACTTGATATCTTCATGAGTAGACTGGATTTATTTGAGAGATTTCAGTTTACTGACAATCGAGAAAATCAAATTAAAGCGGATGATTGACAACCTAGATTGATAAAATCTTCAGGTGGTTGTCTTTAGTTAAGCAAACTGATATGCGTTTTACTATTTTTCCAAGATTACGAGCTCTAAGCATTTTGAGCTCCTGCTAAAATGCTTCGTAAAATTGAGTATAAATGAATACGAGTAATTTTTTTTTTTTTCAATTCTAGACGAAAATGTGTGAAAAAAATAATCATTCTTTTTACTTATTGGCTAAAGTCACAAAATAGATTCATTTTAAGTAAATATAATTAACCGATTAAAAATTAAAGAACGTACTAGACAATATAGTCTTAGAATTTTATGTTCTTATTGATTAATGTTAGAAGAAATGCCGTATACAGTCCCATACTATAGTGTGATTTTTATTTATTTAGTTTATTTTATACAGCTTGGACTGTCGCTTGCATCACATTGTTTAACAAAAGAATAACTTAAATTGCTTTATTTTTGTCTTATTTTGTTTTTTTTTCTCCATAATATTTTATACAAATACATTCATTCCTATTGGATTACAAATCCTAAATTTATAATGTAGTACCAGTCTTTAAGAACTCATGCTAAGCATCTGATCGTTCTAACTCTTGGCTTTTTTGGCGAAGTACTACAACCTCTAATTAACCCTGAATAGGTTAAGCATCTCACATCGCTGGATCTTCTTTCAGAGAAGCAATATGGCTTTCAGCTTCTCTAGGTCAACTGCTGATGTGCTTACGATTATTACTCAAAATGTCTATCAAGCTTCAGATATAATGGTGAAACTCAAGCTGTTGCTGTGGATATCTCAAAGGTATATGGCAGGATTTGATATACTGCTCTTCACAATTTGAAAGGCTACGGTATTTCTGGACGAAATTTGAACTGATTCAATGTTATCAAATCGCAAAATGAAAATTGTCTTGAATGGCCACACATCTAGATCTTTTTGCATAAATGAAGATTTTCACCAGATGTTTACGTTGTTTATAATTTGCATAAATGAACTTCCTGATGTCATTAGTCCTCAACTCGGTATCTATGCTGATGGCACAATTATTTAGTCCTGTCTTAATAGTAAGTCTGAACGATTCAATAAGGTCCACTTGGCAGAAGGACCTACAATCTGTTAAATGGGACAATGAGTTTTTTTTTTAAATTTTGACACCTCAAAAACAAAACTGCTTTTTTAATCATCTAAGAGAACCGTTTTTTTTACCTTTCATCAGCATGGCTGATGCTAACCTCCATGAGAGTGACACATTGCGTCTTCTTCGACTAATGTTTTCAGCTGACATGAAGTGTAAAGAGTATATGGAATCATTTCCTAAGTATGCAGCTAAGAAAGTTGCACTATCGTGCGAGACATTTTTCTCGCCAGAATGTGACATATTTATAAGTCTACCATTTGTCTCTGCTTTGAAAATTGTTGCCACATCTAGTCTGGTGCTCCTACTATATATCTAGTGATTCGTGATAAAATTAAAAAGAATCTGTTATGTTATTGGTCCTGACCTGCTATCTTGAATTCGGACGCTTTTCCACAGCCCTAATGGAGATTCCCTTGGCATTTTCTATATTTCCATGGTAATTGATCTGATGAACTTTCCGCTATGGTACACAGACTTTACGAAAGCGCAGTACTAGATTGGTGGAAAGGTCTCATCATTTTACAGTGAAAATATCTTGATGTATCGTTAGATTCTATTGTAACGGTTTCTTTTATAGCACTTCTTGATCTTAAAACTCTTTTCCGGCTTTTTACTTCCCAGTGAATTTTGCATTTAAATTTTTGAAGATCAATGTCCTCGTTAACTTCTGTCTTAATACTTGGTCTTTTATTGTCATCTCTCCTTAATAGTAGCTTTTCTTTAACATTCAGTAACACATTGTGTCCTAGTGGCTTTATTGCCTTGCTTTGGGTGAAATGATAAAAAAAAATCTGTATTTAGAAACGAGGTATGATGAAAAGAACAATGAAATGCTCTTGCATGAGGAAACGAGAGTCACGAAAATAGAGTAAACAGTATGTTCTCTACCTTCTTGACTTGGTTTTGTGCAATATGTTTCTGTATATTTCTTTACTTTAACATTGTGCCTCCCTTTCAAATTGACTATAACCTTTTTATTATAATTGCAACTACATCACAATATGTTCGTGATTTTCTTAGAAAACCGTAATCCACTTTTTAATGGCATGAAAAAATCTTCGATTAAAGAAATATTGAGTGATTCTATTCACATTTGTCTTTCTACTGTTGGTTTACTTTTTATTTGTGAAAAAGAACTTGATTATCTCTAAATTGTTCTGTCTGTTTTTCGGGCATGAAAATAAACTCATCAGATACTGGTTTATAAGGGACTTAACAAGATCTTTTATTTCTTGGATTAATTGAGTCTTGAGTATTCCTTCAGTGGTTTCGTCTAGATTAATGGTTTCACAGCTTAAAAAAAGAAACTGAATGCGCGTAAACCTCCTGCCAGAAAGCGTATTTTATTTAATAAAACATTAAGCCAGTAGATTTTTATTTCACGAATAACAGAAAAATACATGACAAACCACGTGTATACCCACCAAATATAATGTGAATAAAGAGTATTCCAATAACTTGTACCGATTTTAAGTGTGAATTAATTTTAAGCGTCTAATGATTTTGTTTCCTTTTTCCTTCAGATTTAACAACTTAAGTCTTTGGCAATTTCAACTATGGAAAGATTAACAATCAAACAAAGTTTCAAGTGTGCAACTGGAAAAATGTTCCCCTATTAAAACAAACTGGGTCGGTGGCAGATGTGAAAACACCACTGCTTGATCGTCTAAAAATATTGCTGCAGTGCACAAGAATTTGGCCGAAAAGCCAGACACCCCCGTACATCATCGTGTGCAGGAACTGAACCTCTCCACAACAACGTTAGATCGTTTCCATTTGCACTCTCGGTTGGTCGATTACGTTAACCAAAAATTCGCGAAGTGCGCGAAATGCATTTCTGTTTGAACGTCCATTTTCGTAATAAGCTTCGATAATTTTAACACGTTGTTTGATTGTTAATCTTTTCATGGTTGAAATTGCCAAAGACTTAAGTTTTTAAATCTGAAAGAAAAAGAAAATAATCATTAGACACTTAAACTTAATTTCGATTTAAAATCGGTCCAAGTTATTGGAACACCCTTTAGAAATAATAATATCGGATTAAAGAACATTTTATATTAATTTCTTACAGCTGTGTCTACTATTTATGCGATGAAAGTGTCCAATATCGGGAATAGTGTTTGTAGATTTAAACAGTATGTGCATAGAAGTCACCAATGCATAGTGACTGTCAGTTTCATGCCCGAAACAAAGAAATTATATACTGAGACTTGCTTATATGTAATGACATGTCGTAGCTTAATCGTAAAGCCCGTCTGGTTTGAAAGCGGATTCTCATATTAAAAAGGGAAGTGAATAAAGGTTCATTTCCTGTGAGAAAGCTAATTTTCTTTAATAATACATTCGATATTTAAGCCCGTGGATATTCACTGTTTGTTTAACGGCTATTCCTAGGTACTTCATCAGAGACATGTGCATGTCATAGTACGTGCATGTGTTTCCTTGATGTCCACTTCACTTTTTGATTTAGTTGTCCAGTGATTTTTTTTGCAACATATCAATTTTTACCGATCAGCAAAAAAGCACAAGCTTTCTTTTTTGATTGCAGGCTAGTTTCGGGTTCCAAAAAAACTCTTTCCAGTTATCTAATGCTAGGAATTAGTACTAAGCTACTCATGACTTCTCATTTTTATCAATAATACATTTATATATTGAATATTTTACTTAAAACACAAGAATTTAAAAGTAAATCCGTGTTTAATTCTCCAGAACAGCTTCTGTCCGGCTCCACTACATGGCTTCTAACAAAAGCATCGGACAAGAGACTTGATACATCGTGTACCAAAATGCAAAGAGTGGTGAAAACCCCTAACAAAATATTCCATGTTGCAATTTTAGCCGTCAGCTTTGCTGAGGGGTAGTAAAACTCACTGGTCATTGCTGGCGAGGCAAGAATGAAATCAATCCCAGTTTTACTATGGAAACGATCGTGTACTAGACCAGACTTTATCTTCCTTGGCTAAATGATGAAAACTACTAACTCATTAGAGGTGAAACTGAAAATCGCAGAAGACCATAATGTATGGAGAAAACTGATCAGGAATGTCCGACTGCGATTGATAAATGACAAATTGATAAATGACAAATATGTATTTTTTTTTTCTTGCTCGACATGAGAACTTTCTTGTGTCAGGAGTAATTTTACTTCATAATGTTCTGATTTCTTGCAGATGACCATCTCTGCAAATAACAATGAAACATCTCCTTGCAATACAAGAACAAGCCAATATTCTTTGGGGTCACTAAATGTTACCTCAACAAATGTTAAGCAATTAGTGGATTATCAGCTTAATCTACTGATGTTCGAATGCAAACTGTCCCAGCTAGAGGTTTAACTTATTTCTCCAATTCTAATCTACAATAGTTCGGCTCTCGTCCTCTCAATAGTATAATTAAGGCTACCAAACACCTTTATTTATTTATTTATTTATTTATTTATTTATATATAAATCGGAATCACCTTAAGCAAGGTAGTAATGACACTAAAACACAAGACGTTACAGGGTGTGGAAGCATTAGGAACAGAAACTTCCTAATGCTTCCACACCCTGAAAGCGTCTTGTGTAATGAGGAGCAGAAAGAGAAGAGGGTAATCAGGTGAACGGTAGATAGCGATTGATATTGCATTTAAATTTTTGCAGATAGATTAAAATTGGCTGAAAAGCATGCAGCCAGAAGGGAGTTCCACAAGCGAGAAGAGTGAGAGAAAAAATACTGTTAGTATAGAATTTACGGCTACATCTAGCCAGCTTAACTGTAAATTGATGTGATCTCGACGCTAGTTCAGTATTTCGTTTAAATTCATAAAGTCTAGGTACCATAGTAAAGAGCCCATTCGAAGAATTACCATAAAAGTATTTATAGAAAAACATAGAGAGGCAACCTTACGGCGGTGGGAAAAATGATTGGAGCTGATCTGCCAGAGCAGGATCAATAATATTGTATATTCCTCTTTGGATCTTATCAAGGAAATGAATATATAAAAATTCGTTCATATGGTATCGCTAACACTTGCATTATTCAGACTGTTAAGCTTCCTTCAGTGTTTTCCTTAGGCTTAATACTGTTGTAAGAAATTTTGGCACTTTTAATTCTCATCATTGTTTATAAGGATATTCAAATGATTTAATATTGTTAACTTTATCACAATGTTTCGAATAGTCGCAGTTATCCTGCTATTTTAGGTACTTAAATAAGGTATTAGTGTTAATTAATGAATTATTCAGATTACTGTTCTATTTTTTTTTTTAATCACTATGTCGGCTTGGACATTCTTTGAACTTCATCCTGTGTGAATTTCGGTGATCAAGCCTTCGTACTTGAATTATTCGAACAAATGTCCTCGTCCTTATTTTCAAATTTAGCTTTTCCGTCGGTGCATATCGTTAATCTCATCACGCAAAAATCATCTCTGGTAATCTAGAAAAGTATTATTACACACTGATATATTCTAATTGACTGTTATAAGCACAGGGTTTCGGCAGTTGTAGTCTCCGGACTTTTGCAATCGCCACTAGCATTCTGGAAACTTTGAATTAAAAGATTTGAGTTGATTTTTTTTTCCCATATTATATAAGGTTCAACTTATAAATTATTAGAAAGTATAGCAAAACAATAATAAAATTGATCAATTATGAGAATATAATATAATAAAGTTGTGTAATGAACAGATTTGTTCCTACTGTGGGAACTTAGGAACTTTAGCAGACTATTTCTTTTCTTTGTTAATTATGTGTGAAACTTTGCGCTTACATTTGAAGAAACTACTTTGGTACATACAAATTGCTAGCAACACTTACCTCAAGCTTTCGCTATTATGAAATAAAACCTTAATCTAAGCACTATAATCTTAACCACTTCCAGTCAAGGTTCAATCTTTATACATCCTTATCATCCCTATAATCTTATCTACCAACTCCTCTTTCAATCGTATCACACGTCATTCGCCGTAACTACTTCAACAGTAACCATCTACTCTGACTAACTCTCGAGCACTGTAGAGAATGAAAATAGTTCTTCTGTTTGCGTTGACCAGAATTGTATATGTATTTCATTGAATTTACATATTGCCAGGTGAAAGGGCATGGGAGTGTTAAACCAAGGATATCCGGATCGGATGGGGACACCTCTGGATCTTCATCATGCGATCTGAAAAGCAGATCAGCAGTTCGTGACTGATGTGAGTCATAAGGGAATCTCCCCATCAGCCCCGGACTGGTATGTTACATGCAACTGGGAATGAGGGAAAGTGCATTCAAAACCGATTCCCTTGAACATAAATTTCTCATATTAGTGCTAAATCTGGCGCAGTCAGAGAGTGAAAAGATACAAATTTATTTGTTGCTCAGACGCAAATGTTTCTACTGAAGAAATGGAAATTAAGATAGAAACTGCTTCATGGATTCCATTGTAAGCTTCTTAAAGATTAGAAAATATAGACATGGACGGAATAAAGGGATTCCAGTGTCTGTAGAATGAAATGTTGTGACCTAAACAAAGATGAAGATATCTGTTTGAATAATTAACGGGGAATAGGTCAAATGTCATTATCGTAACGCCTTTGTTGTTAATGCTCATGTTGATTCATAAGCAGCCCATTAATTCGTTGTCATATCCTTGCCCCAACCAGTACCATTCATGCTAATATATAACCACTTAATAAAAATATTGTGTATATATCCTCAGGACAAAATATACCTTCACATTCTATTGTTTCATTTCGATCAGGCGTGAAGTCACAGAAATGTCACATGTGAAAATCGAGATTTTTCTTGTTTAAAAGGACACTGGATCGATACATAAACAGTCATGACTCTTCAAATAGTTGTAGACTAAGAAGTTTACATAACATAATGTTGCCCTGACTTCTGTTTATTGCGGTCTATATTAGCATACTGTGAAAGTAGTCAATGAACTCAAGTGCACATTCAGTTGATAAAAAAAATAGTACAAAAATAGTAAGAAAGGAAATGCATTTGATCGAGAAATCTATCTAGGACGAGGATTCTCTTAAGACTGACCTCTTCTCGAAGATAGAACATGTCTGATTGTTTACAACAAGAATTTGACACAATGGGTCCCCTAACACTCAGGAACTGATGCGTACCAGGCCTATATTTTATGTAGGCAGTAAACTCTATAAACATAATTTCAAACCTGCCACCTGCTGTTCAGAAGCAGCCTGAATAGAAGTATATAAAGACAAATAAAAAAAATTGTGGCTAAGTAATACTTGGTAGGAAGTACAAATGTTCCGGTCAGCGGCTTATATTAGCAGTCATTCAGAATGGACTTATTTCCGAGCCACATCTTAAAGTAGTTTCAAGCAATCCATGGAAGTGATACAAGCCGCATGTCGTAATGTAATCGATAACAGTGGCAGGAGAGACTCTTACCTGGCTGACGAGATTATTCTAAGATATTCTCGCGGAGGCTTATTCTTTATATTCTTATGCTGACTTAAAATGAGTTAATGTTATGCAAGTTGAGAGAAACACCTGTAAAGACCTGATTTCTTAAATAACCTTTTTTTTTTACTAATTTACTCATATCATTAAAGAATTAATGAAATGGATTTTTGTAATTCTTAAGTACATTACAATGTTAAAATTACCATCCATTTACCTACAAACTAAAATAATTTAAGATTTAAAATGACAGTAAATTCACCTTCTGTTAGAGCAAAAGTTCATTATATTGATGTGAGCCACTGACCAAAATGTTACCTTTTTTGTAAATATTAAAGTGCTCAACCCACGCGCACATTACATTTCTCGATGTCTCACTTTCGTACTGAAATCTAGTTCTACATATTTCAACAATATGACGATATTTAGGCTCACTGCGTCCTGAGACTGAAAAGTGCCAACAATAAAGTATCGTGTATCGAAGTTTCTGATGAGGTTTCTGAAAACATAGCAACATCAGGGTTTTCGTAATCTTACAATTAATTTGTCAGTAATTCTAGAGAATTGATAAATTGTAATGAGCACAGATAAACGAATCTATCTTGGATCAACTGACGGGTTGTTTCACCTATATTATCTTTCAGTTTGCTATTATTAATAAAAAAAAAGGGTTGAATGGAAAACATTCATTTAATGTTTAAGAGTGCAAAACCGAATGATAATGCTTTGTTTTTTTTGTTTTTTTTTTGTTTTTGTTTTTTTGTTTTTTTGTTTATTAGTTTTGTTTTTTTTTCGAAACTTAAAATATACATGTCTAATAAAATGCATGTGCCTTCCAGTCAGAAATCTGAAAGCCTTAGTCTCTATATAAGCAACGCATCCCTTAATTTGTGTTCACTGATGTCAATAGATTTCCAGTATCTAATAAATAAAATGTTTGCTTGAAATTAATTAAAAATTCGCTATATTGAATTTTGTATCAGTTTTCTTCTTAACGCTTGAAAATGACTTAAACAATCAAACTATCGATAAAGTCAGGAGTCAGAGATAAGAAAAATGTTGGTCTCCCGGAAGCAAGTTCAATTGCAGTTGGCGTTAAAATACAGCAGCGACTCTTTTCATTACTATTTTTCTTCTGCCTGTCGCTAGAATTTGATGTGTATCGCAAAGTGTAATCATTAGAGTGAATGATGGCGTTGATGCATTTAGTTAATATACCATAGTCATGATGTCACTGTCTGTACAAACAGCCTAAAATAAAAGTCTTAAGCTTTTAATGCCTGACCAGGAGAGAAATAAATGGCATTGAAGTCGACTTACTAACCATATAGGGCATCAAATAAGTGGGTGGAGATGTTCTGCGCGTAAAAAATGTTCGACCATTTTGATATTCTTCTTTCATTACCTATATTGTATTAGCGGAAGAACAAAAGAAACAAAAAGCGTTGGTCGTCTGTGTTTGATGTCTTCTTAAAAGCTCGAAACGCTTAGACTGTAGTAAAAATACGTTTTCGTTTTCGTGGGGTCACTTATGCCGATCAACCAAGAACAAGATTTCAAATAAATTTTCTCTTTCAACTTAGAAAAAAATCATTTACACTCAGAACGAATAGCTCTATATATCTTACAAGTATATGTATCTCTCATATATTCATTCATACGTTGAAACCTTATATTTATGGGAGAAGTTCTCCATATCGGGATAGAGCGTATGGAGATATAATGTAGACCTAGAAATCAAAACTGCATATTGAAGGGTTGTTGCATATTTTAGCGATCAGATTATCTATTACTCTTCTTTTGGTGGACACCACGTCTATTATTCTCCCCCCCGCCTTCTCTTAAGCACCCTGTGTCATATAATGTATATCAGAGGTTTGTTTTTTTTTCATCTACAAAAGTGGAATGCAAGTTCTAACCTAACAGAGAGCACATTCTGTTTATTACGTCTTTCGATTACGCAGATTTTCAGACGTAATTAACACTGCTGAAACAAAATAAAAACAGGACATCTACACATACATGGGTATCCACGAATTAACGTTTAAAGTAGTAAGAAATTATGTGTGTTGGGGGGGGGCATCCCTTGATTTCATATATAAGGCGTAACAAGTGTGAGATTTAAAAATGTAAATTGTCATTGATCTTGCAATGTTGATTTCTATTTTTGTGCCATGTCCTTTCAGGACGAAGGCGATCATGGCCCTCCACGTATTCCTGTCCTTTGTAGCTCTTAATAAGATTTGTCTTTTTTACTATTTCTCCCCAAAATTTTCCTACTATCCATTTACTCAAGCCCATCAAGTATTTTACGCGTTGTTTTCCTATGCCGTTTTTCCCTCAATCTGTCCTGTAAGTATCGTATTTTACAAACCTTCTTTCTTTTTTACGTGACGCAGAAAAATTCAGCTGTCTCTTTCAGATATTTAAATTTTTGTCCTTGTTTGATTTTAGTATCCCTGATTTGTAATTTGCATTCTGGGCTCATCCTTTTGCTGACAACCACGCATTGTGTCTTGGAGTGTATATTAATTAATTTCCATAGTGTTCGTATTTAGAATTTGGGGAATTTAGAATATTTGTTGGCTCTATTTACTTTCTAAAAACTGACTGATTTATTTTGAAATCGCTTTTAGATCGGGCCGAGAACTTTTTGCCCCTACTTCTTTAAGCTTATGCTGGTTAACATAACAGTTAACATGTAACATATACATAACTAACATATGTATAATACATAATTAGAAATTAGTTATGTATTAGTTAACATATATATAATACATGTACATAAATATATAACTAATTTCCGAGTTTCCTCTGGTTAAATGTTACATTATAACTCAGGAAACACTAGACGTCATGATAGAAATAAAGAAATACTGACTACTTACAGGGTTCATCCTAAGAGTAGCAGCGGTGGGTACTGGTTGAAAGAAAACAGAACCCTATCATCGCATTGGTTAAACATTTGATTGAAGAGTATGGTAAGCGATCAAATCGTTGTAAGACTTTCTGATCCTATGGCTGTTTCCTTTCGCATTAATTTTACGAGTTTTTCCTTCGATTGCATTTGACCTTTTAATCATTAGCTTCTCTAAGCTGCATCACCGAAGTTAAGCAACGTAGAGCCTGGTCAGTACCTAGACGGGTGACCGCTTGGGAATACCAGTTGCAGTAAGCTTGAATGTGCGGAAGTGTAACGAATAAAGCCTCTGAATTGGAGTTCCAATTCCAGTCGGGTTTGGAATATTTACTTATGCGCTAATACCTTTGAAAAAGGTAGTATTCTACATGTTCTTCCCCCAACTATGGGTTCGTTAGTAGGACTTGTACCAATAACTTATGTTTATATTCTCAAATTTTTTTTTAAATTTAAAAATATTTTCCGGCTTTAAATAACCTGCAAAAGCTGTAAAAAGTAAATCTCTAAGCTGCATACTAAATCGTAAATGAATCTCTTGCTACGCCGGTGCTTAGACGCGTAAACAAATAATGGCTTTACAATTTACGTCTTTTCCTGTTATAGTCAGATAGCGGGATCTTATTTTCTCATTAGATTTGATATATCTAACTCCTATTTACATCAAAGAAGATGAGATTCAAGATTGGGATTTAGAATACATCTGTTTTCTTGTGCAATGAGACGAAAAACAAGTCGTTATGGTCATATTGACCAGTTTGATACATTGTTTTATTAACACTTGATATATGAAGATGTCAGCAATGCCTGTACTATCGTGAATTACTGAGGTGTCCTGGGTTAGTGAAAATGATATTGCAACCAGTGTTGAATGCAGGATAATCATCGCTTTTCTAGCTCCAACAGTCAGTGTATAAATCCATATATTGGTACATGTTATGGCGTACGAAGGGTACTTCGAAATTAATACATCCTACTTGTATTTACAGAAACTACTATCGTTAAAGAGTGCACAATAACAATAGTAGGGCACGTTTCCAATTACAAAATCAAATATTATTCAACAAACCCCACCATTGACTAAGTATCTTCGCCAGCATGAACATTTTCGTTGACACTTTTCCATGGCCGCCTGGAACATGTAACTCTCACAACCGCCGCCTGTTATAAATTTGAAACACATTACCTACACTGTGTGTGTACACACATTCACTGTGTGGGTACCTCTAAATATTCAGAGTGTGTCGATGAATGTTATTGCTTGCATTCTTTTTTCCGCGTGAAGAAACGACACTCTTTCATGTCAGTAGCCATTTTTGTCACACTGCTGTTCAGCTGCTATCCATGAGTATTTTGGGTTATGTTTTGGGGAGTTTCAATCTCTCCTGCGATACAACTAACATCCGCCTCTGTAGTTGTGGATTACCATAGTAAAATATGAAGTATTTTCTTAGATTACATTGTTAAAATATCAAATGTGAGTGCATAATAAACGAAAATTGTTCACGATTTCCGTATGGTAAAATGTATAAGCTTGCTGTTTATTGGTCTTATACTAATCTTGACTCTATGTTTAATGAGAACATTATTATAAGTTGTATAAAAGAATTACAATAAATAAATAAAAACACCCAATGACATAACAAAAACACATGTCTACATTTCTGAGATGAAGTCTTGCAACTATTTATCGAATTTACATCATTCGGACTGTTGTCCTCATCTTCATTGCTATATTCACAATGTTTCGGCCACTGTACGCTTCGGTCTTCAAGTGATATACGTTGGAATTTTGAATCGAACACTTTTAGTCCACGTTGGTAGATTCTTCTAATTTCACGTGCCACGCCTTTTTTGGATATCGGTTTCACTTAATTTCCTTTAAATCAACACGCCAATATATCTCGAAGAAGGCCGGAGTGTATAACGGCCAAAACGTCGTAAATATGGACGAGGACAACAGTTCGAATGATTTAAATAGTAATAAAGAACGTTTCAATAAAAAGCACGGAATTCTGAGAAGACAATCATATGTGAGGAATGAGTAAGTTTTCAGGAAAATAATTTAGGAGATACTGAAGAGTCTAGGGAATTACACGAAATTATTTCCTGGCAAGAGAATCGAGAGGAGACGGCGAGTAATCTAGTTAACGGGATCGGTTGAATGAATGGCAAAACAAAGACGAGTGGTAAAGGGTCAAAAGTTACATAGAGCAAAAAAGAAAAAAGACCGCCACTTCCTGAAAAGACAACATAAAGAATTTCAATATTAAAAAAATGTAGTCGACAAGTAATCTTTGCAATCCTGGGATAATTTTTAGCTCGGTGATGACAAATCCGGCGAGAAAACATACTAACCCAGTTATAGCTTTTAATAAAAAAAAAATAAATGAATTATACGAAGCTGTGGATTTCCTTTCAAAAATGGTTATTTCTTAATTTTTTTTCTCCTCACAGACATACATGAAAGGCTATAAAACTCTTGTGTCATTTTTTTTTTCAAAGACTCAATCTACGTATCTCGCTTGTGTTGTTCTGAAGCTGAGGTTAATCGTAGGACATGAAATATTTAAGCATGATGTAATATTGGCACTGGCCAAAATAAATAACCATGCAAATCCAGATGGGATTGTAAGAGATACTACCAAATTTACACAATTTCGTAATAGACAAGATTACCGAAATATACGACAGTGGCGCTAAACCAGAAGACTTCAGCAAATATATTTTCATAGCGATGCCACAGAAAGTGCTACTGAGTGTGAGCTGCATCGGACAATCAGCTTAATGATCCATATAATTAGCCCTATAATTAGAATTCTAATTAACAGAGCCCGTAGCAGAATTAGGACAGAAATAGAGCAAGATTAATGTGGCTTTGTTCATGATACTGGAACAAGAAATCCTATATGCATGATCAGAATGCTATCGGTGAGCAATAGAAATTCAAAACAAAACTATACTCATGTTTCATAGATTGCACAAAAGAATTTGTTAAAGGACAAGATTAAAACTTAAACTGTTATGCAAATTTAACTTAGATATTAGGATAACAGTTACTAGAAACAAACTCCCTGTATCCGAATTGGAAACGAGATAAGCAATTAGACAAAAGAACTGGTGTAGTAAGATGATGGATTTTCTCACTTGATTTATTTAATCGAAACTATCGTCAGAGATAAAAACTCTATCAGGACTTATCGGTAAATATAATTTTAATAACAAAAGATACGCTGGTAACACTGGGCTGATGATGGATTCAGAAGAAAAGCTATAAAATCTCTTCAACAAATATGTTTGAGCGTTATCAAGAGAAGCAGACTAAGATGTGAACTTGGAACTGGAGAAATCCAAATGAATAGATACAAAAAATTGAAACTGTCCAGATAGTGAAGTCACGACCACGGAACATGACACAGATCCGAAGCTGTATCGTAAGACTGAAAGGAGACTTTCAGAGACTAAGCAACGGGTTAACTAACACATAGGACTAATTTGTTCCGGGTAAAATGTATTTACTATTCTGTTGTATGGCAGTGATTGCTGGACAATATCCTGACAGATTAACACGCGAAACAAATGCTGAGTATGCCATGTACTGAACACATGAGCAACGAGGAAATTCTAAAGAAAATGGGAACAAGGACACTTTCTTAAAACAGAAAGTTGAAATGGATGGAATGCTTAATTTTAACAAAGCGAATCGACGGAAGTGTGTAGAGGAAGACGGCAAACAACTAACCTAAAGAGCTTGTGTGCAGGAATGCGCAGTCGGGAAAAGGAGAGCACATGTTGCTTGTAGCTACAGGGGACACACAGGAACTTAGGAAGAGCTATATATTGTTCATGTGTATGCTGAAGTATAGTTTGTTCAAAGTAGATTAGCATGCTAAGATGGCTTCAATTTTAAACCTTTAAAGATGTTCAATATGTATATATTTTTAATAGGGTTTCGTTATGCATTTTTTTTTTTTTTTTTTTTTTTTTTACTGGAATTTAATATTTTAATTCACATTGAAATACAATAACTTGAAGCTGTGTGAATTTCTTAAATGAATCAAGCATCATTGATTTACTTTTAAATATTTGTATTTAATTTTTGTCGTATTTCAGAGCATCTCGCATATTATTTTTATTACGCTAGGTTTTATGTACACAAAATCGGACTTTAATGAAAACAAGCTTCTGAAGAGATGTGGGATCTAATTTGTTATCCTTGGAAGACCCAATTACCATTACGGCACTTTACAGATTAAGCTACAAGCAGACATCATTCAATTTAACCATATTGATACATTATTCTTCAGATTCTACGTCCTAATGTTGGTTTACACTAACAGCTATAGATGCAAGTTTTCCGAATTTCTTAAATGAAGCATTTTTAATATTAATCTCTGCATTTCTCATTTTTTAAACTTCATAAAAACGAGTTTAAATTTCTAAGGCACATAATGAGGGAAGTAGGCTTGGAAAGTTGACACTCGATGACATATTGAAGGCAAGAAAAAAAAACAGCACATAACCTACCTAGCGAAATTATGTAAATGAGCTACAGAGGACAGGAAATTGTGGAGAGCCATGATCGCCCACGCCCTAAATGAAAATTGCACATAGATCAGAGCTTGGTGCCAACTCAAGTTAAAAACGGTCAAGGTTTACGCAATAGTTTTCCTTCTCCATTTGGATGACTAAAGTAACAAGATATTTGATCCATGTCAAGATTCTTCTAGAAAACAGCTGTAGTAAAATTTGGATAAAGAGGTTTGATTTTAAACACACAATCGAATAGTTCTTGAGTCAGAGACGGCAACAGTTTGTAAATAGGTATAAGTCACGGAATATGAATGACGTTCACATACTTTTGACCATAAGAAAAATGTATACTTAAAATAACATTTGATACACGTGAATAGACTGTGTATAAAAGCTTTTTTTTTCTTATATCACCAGCGTAAGAGTAAACGTGTAGAAGCCTATGGCTTGTTAGGATTACATCTGCATCAATAAGTAGGTATCAAAATACAGGTACTTGTTTGCACGCATGATTACCTACAGACTCGCATATTTTTATTTTCTATTTTTTTTATTATTTATTATTTTTTTTTGTCCAAGTATATTTAGCCCGTTTGCAAGTCTGTAATTTCCGGTTTTATGTAGATAAATATTACAAAGAAATATAGTTAAATGCAGAGTTAGCCATTTTGTGTTTTTATTTAGGGATATAAATAAACAGGGAAGGTATACCGTTAAAAGGGAAATAATTTAATTTAATCAAGAGGCAAGTGGAATTAAGGCTGAAG
This sequence comes from Acanthosepion pharaonis, assembly GCA_903632075.3. Lineage (NCBI taxonomy): Eukaryota > Metazoa > Mollusca > Cephalopoda > Sepiida > Sepiidae > Acanthosepion > Acanthosepion pharaonis. Next base: position 1,412,932 of record CAHIKZ030000762.1, read on the forward strand.
TGTAAGGCGTGAAAAATATGGAAGGATATAATAAATATTTTGGAACTGCTGAAAAATAAGACAAAGAAAGAGGAAATTGGAGGAAAAAAAACGACAAACACAACTGGAAAAGGAAAAAAAAATCCAAAAAGAAAATAACTAAGATTACAGAATGAAACCAATAAACATGAAAGAAATGAGTGAAACGAGATAAAATATGGAAAAATGAAGGAAAATCAGCTAAGCATAGTGAACAAATAAGAGAAGAAAGATTAAGGAAAAATCACGTGACCGCCCTCAGATTCAATCTCGTGATTCGACTGATCAGGAATCGATTATCAGAACGAGGCTTAGCGCTGTGGAGTTTTCAAAAATTTGAGTCATATGAAAGAAATTAGCATAAAACAAAAACTGAAGAGATCGGAATACGAGAAATACAATATGGGGCAATAGCAATAAAATAGCAGTGTTCGGTCGAAGTAAACAGAACAAAATGCAACGCATATCAAAGCAATTGTCAGGTTAATACAGTAGGAAAAGCCAGAAGGAAAAAAGAATTACTGTCACTGAGATCATCAGCATCACAAAGTGATCCACGATACATTTATCACACAGAAATGACGTTTTATGATGTGAAATTGGTTACTTTGCTTATCGTTGGCTTTCCTCTCCTAAAACGCATAAGGCCAGATCGATCTCTAGTTCACAGGAAATAATTACTTCGCAAATATTTATTAAATATATGTTTTTTTTTTATTATTATTATTTTTAGCACTATGGAACATCCAACAGCAGAAACTCTTTTATCTCCTGCAACCCAGAAATATGAGATATAAAATGCAGTTGGGGCTAAAATTCAGCTTATTATTGTATCGCTCTTATTGTACTGTATTATTAATGTGTACAGTTCTTTTTCCATTTGCCAAGTTTTCGAGAAGGCAAACGAAAAGCGTAGCGTAGTGGTAAATTGATGCAGAAAGTGGGATCGACATGCCGAGTTAAAATACCGACCTAATTAATTGCGTTTACTTTCACACAAATTTCCTTGAGAAATGTTTGCGTACTTTTCTTGCTCCATACACGAGTTAAATAGCTAGGTGGACTGGGATCTCTAAACTTATTTGGCAATCAGTCTAGAAGTAACACTGAATTCAAACCCAGAGACATCTGTTTGAAGATTTTGTGACAATCTCCCATTTTTATTAGTTCTACCAAAAAAGTATTTGCTAAATGTGTAATTTTTTTTTTTTTTTTTGGTCAATTATAAACCGAACTGTTGTGTCCTGATGCGGGGAAAATCGACAGAAGAGTCCACCATATACATACAAGCGGCACTGAAAACGCCAGACCTATTTCTCTCAAACCGATTAAGTCACTAAAAGTCAAATAACTAAACACCAGATTTTGAAAAGGGACGATGATAAAGGTAGTCGTTAACAACATTAATTGGAATAAGTCGTATTAGAGACAAAACGACGGCAAGACTTAGATCTGAAATCGGCGTCCATTGTAGTCGTCGCTTTTCCGTGCCGTGATCGGCTAAACGTTGATTACCCGCCCGCCGAGCACCCTTGAGTGAGTGTTCGAGATACATCTCACTCACATACACACACGTGTTCTTATATTTAGAAATAATGGTGATTCGGTTTTGTTGAAGTAGGAAGGCGTAGCATAGCTGTAAAGGCCTGAACTCGTGGAACTAAATAATTGATCTCATCTGAACTTTTACCATAGAATAAGAATATAATAACAGGTTTGTAAAGTTGCATCTGCCATGAAAGACACTGTGGAGTGTGAAAATAAGTCTTCGTGTAAGACCGCATAAACGATTTTGAGTTTGAAAAGTGAGGGTTCAGTATCTAGGCTCCAAATATACCAATAATATTTTCATTTTTGGTTTAATATAACTCTTGTATATATAAATCTTAGAAGTACCACCCAAGGCCACTAGTTTGTAGTACTGTGAGAACTGAACTCACTAGAAGCGTAATAGATTTTTGAGACTGTACTATGAGCCGTTTTGTTTTATTTTATATAAACCTAATGTTTAAGCCAAATTAGGAGTGAATTCGACTAGAGTAAAGTTAACTACAGTAACAATGGCCCGTGAGTATAACCTCTACTTAACAGCAAGGTACACTGATTAATCTGATATTTAGAGACACTTCGTGCCGTGATTCTAACATTAATCGTCAATGAGTCGCTATTATTAGTCATGCCAAAAGTTAGCCAAGAACGATCTCATCGGATTAATACAATTATGGCCAAATAAAAGCATTAAAGGTAAATCTTTGTCCCCTGTTAGCCTAAAAACTTACCAATTTCTTATTAGTGTTTTTTTTTTTTTGGTGGGGGGGTCCTTGTATCGTACTAAATTAAACACTAAATATTGAAACCATTACGTATTAGCCATCAACACTCTAACCCAGATTAAATTCAGGATATCGAAGGTTTTCTAAATACGAAATTTTAACCAATACAAATCCTGAACGCCATTGAAAATAATGAATTACAGTTAAAATGGTAAAGATGAATGAGATACCGGATATGAGTGAAAGATTATAGGAAGGGAAGATTATGAGAATATAAAAGGCAGGTAAAGATGCTGATTTTAGGATAGGCCCTTACTGGTGCAACACAATCTTCTAGTTGCTCATGTACTGCACTAACCTAAGATTAGTAAATGACATTAAAAATAAAGAGCACTTAATAGTACTGGCATTTAACATAGTTTAACAAAATCTTTATAAGTATGTGTACGCAGCATAGGAAGGTGTAGAGTTCAAACTCCAGCCAAAGCCATTGTGTACCCTTTCGCAAAAGGGAAAAGTTGCGAATCCATATTTTATACCCCCAGGTAGGGGTTAATAACAAGTTAGGCGATGCACTTTAGCTTCGCTTAACAACCAGTCTAGGATAAGAACTCTGAATTCATAAACATTTAGGTGTAGGACTAACAACCACACCCTGTAATGAAAAAAAAAAAAAAGAATCAAACTGCTAACTGCAGGAACATTAAGCATGGTGTGCTCCCCAACTCACTATGTTCCACGGAGGAGTCTAAAGGATTAACAGAAAAGCTCTTTGCATTAGTTTTAAAGTTTTTTTAGCTCGATAAAGACCTACATGGAATGATAGTACTTCTCAGTTTACTCAGTTAGTTATTAATTTCACTGTTTAAGGATGTTTTTTTTTTTTAAAAAAGTTATAGCAATATTGTGAGAAGAGTAAATTTTAAACGCCTCTACGCTAAGAATATCCCGCTGTGATGTGCAACAAACTTATAAACGGAATTGTGAAAAGTAAGGTTTCGCACCGTGAAAATCTGGTCGAAGAGGAAATTCAAATGAAAAATCGTCATTGAACTGAATTAACGCCAAATACTATCATTCACATTCGAAAATGCTTTCACATATAGTGGGCGAAATAATTTATTTGGTCAAGTTTCAAGAAGACAACTGAATTGGCTGCAAAAAAGAAAAAAATGAAATAAAGAAAATGTGTTTTCTTGTAAGTGATTTGGTTGTCTCTGACTAGAATATTTTTTTCCAGAAGTATGTCGAACTGAACTCTGAGACGATATACAAGACAGAAAACCATAAACTGGTAAAGCTATAAAAATAAACCACGTTAAATACAGTGTAGGGAGGAGATATTTGAGATGGAAAAACTACAATCATTTTTATGCAAGGGAAATATACCTTGGAAAGAATATCAATATATACTTTATGAAGACATACTCGTAATATAAAAGTTATTCGATATTTCAACAAGGTGCTGTTCGCTGTCATTCCAAGTCGACTGTAAATTATTCAAAGAAAAACAACAGTATGCATTGCAAGAATTGACCAACCAGTTTCCTGACTTAAATATTATATCAATGTACGAAAGAGACGTCCAGAAACAAGTGAACAGATATTGCCGATTACAAATTGGGAATGAGAATATGGTCATCAGTTATTTTAGATTATATTTCTCAGTGCTGAAAATAATTTCTGCTCATTTAATTATGAAAAAAGTACGGAATACTAGATGATATTTTTATCAACTTAATGTCATTTTCGAAAACTGGATTTGATAGTTTTATTATCAAATGCCTAAAACATTTGAGAGATTTTTGGAGGGTTATTTTTTGCTAAAACTTTCTATTGCATATTCAAAATATATTTTTTATTACTTCCATGTTTGGTTTGTCAATTATCTCTTTAAATTCAGGATTAAATCTAAAGTAACAATTTTAAGTTATATAATTTTTAATGCATTTGACATTATGCTTAAAACATTTGCTCGTGACGAGATAATAGAGAACGTTCATGCTAAAAAAGACACTACAGAAATTAACTAGAATTTGGACTCTTAACTGACAGAAACATTCAGTGAAGTTTCTATTGTCTTGTGCTGTCAATTGTTTCGAATGAGGACAGTTAATTTCAGAACTGAAAAAATCTGACGAAATATTCATCAACAAGAGAAATATTCGAAGAATGATAGCCGAGAATATAATTGATAAAACATTAATTTTCTTGAATTTCTTATACTCTAAGAATAAACCAGGATATAGACTGGGAGAAAATCGCCTACATAGAAAATTGAGCAAATATACAAACACAGAAAGGAGAGTAAAACATGATGCATCTTCCCAACTAATTTATTTAACCGTTATAGCCATGACGTCTCACGCCTTGGAAAGGACACTGCATATAAGACTTTTGTTAACAAAACAGATAAATCCCTGAATTGTCATCTATTTAATAGCTACTAAGAAATGTACAAAGTATCGGAAAACATATCTACCCAGGTAGAGAAAATATTATAGATGTACTTGTTAACGATAAAGTCTGCATCTTCTGGGTGCTGACGACCTGCAAAAACTTGAAAATCAGCTTTTGAAATCATCACCGTCAGCTAAAATTCAACACGAGTCTCCCCACGAGGGGAAAATAAAACAATTCTCTTTATGGCGGAGTTCTTTCAAAAATGCCTAGTCTCTTACTGGCTTTTACCGAAGACGTCAGGGCGTACTCACTGGCTCGACTTTGTTAGTGCAGTGAAGCAAATTTTGCCTGTAAGACAGATCCCCAGGGACCACACATATCTTAGATAATTTGAGCTTCTTGCGAGTAGTAAATATACACTCGCTATCGAAATTTAGATTTTACAAGTATATAAATATGTGGCTTGTCTAAAGGTAGGAAGAATAATAGTGCTTTACTCAATTGTGAATGAATGCTTGTCTGTTTTATAATTCTGGTCACTTTCACTGTCTCTCGTGCTCATTCATTTTTGCCTACCTTTACACTCATCAGAACTCTCTAACCTAAATTTGCTCATCATTTTTCATCGCACGGACGTTGATTTTATTACTACCTGAAGTATATACGCATCGACATTCTGTTCATGTCTCTTTTACTATATATATATATATATATATATATATATGCATCGTCGTTTTGAGATCGTTGATCGATTTTTAGTCAAGAAATCATGCATTTATCTTATTTAAAGCACTGTTGTCAGATAAGGTTACAAATAACGAATTCAGATGCATATATAAGGCAACCTTATAAAACTTTTTTCTCCATTGTAGCACACGTTGGCCAAAATTATTTTAAGTTAGCACAAATGGTGCAAGTTGCGACATCCAATATTTCGCAAAAATGGTCTTTAAAGTAGTTGAATCTTGCAACCTAGTTTCCGGGAGCCACACCAGGATATAGGAATTAGCACTAGCTTCCCGTCGACCAGTGTCGGTGTAAGGAGCCTTGTCCTCACCGAATATCATATACTTTTGGACTTTGGCAGGAATAAGTTGAGGAGCGTAAACACTTACCGACATTGAGGGTTTTTTTTCCTTCTCTCTTTCCATATTTTCTTCCGGCTCTCTATTTTTTCCTATGTATGTGTCGTTTCCCTCCCGCTCTCTGTATGTGGCGTTTCCTTCCCGCTCTCTGTATGTTTTTTGTCCTTGATTCTCTCCAATTTGCCACACACACTTTGCCTTGGTTCTTTCTGCTGTTTTCATTCACTCTGCTATATACAGCGGTTACTAATGCAAATGCTTCTTTCTAAAACTATCTTTTCCATTTTCATCGTCTGATTTTTTTTTCTTATTGTCTTCTTTTTACTCGTTCTATTTCTCTAGTGGTTCGCTTACATTATGTCCGATCGTCTGTTTGTGAATGCTCCAAAGATATGCAACTTTAGTCAGATGCAGGAAAAGATTGTTAGTTACGGATCATTTTGCAAAGCACATTATTCTTAGATTGAACCTTTTCTTTTCTATGTCTCCATGTGCGTGTGTCAGAAACATTCGTCTGGCACAAAGATTTCTGATTAATATGTATTTCGATTACCAATGATTTTCCTCTGATCCGTATGTAGACATGTTAGCAGTGACATACACGAATATTGTCCGCATATTATGACATAAGATTTCAAATAATGAGCACCTACATAAGATTGGACTTGTTACAGCATTCATGACTTACAAAACAATCTTAATAAGCAAGGTTCCCAATCTCACAAGTATTAGATACCCAAATGAGACTCTCACTCAGTACTGGATATCAGACAAGTTTGCTGAACACCACTGTATAAAGAAAGAAGTTCGACACAATGCAAACTTGATAAGTATGGAGTGGAAGTTAGTCATTGCAGTTGTAAATTAAATGCTGCTTTACTTGGGAGGGGGAGAAGGACCCAAATTAAACGGATTCCTTCCCGGTGAGAATACGTTAGCAGTATCCTCTGCCGAGATGTAGGAGCCTTCCATCCATTCGAAAAAGTGTCCACCTAAATTGATACATGTTATTTCGGGCAAGTTGATGACTATCGTTTGCCTATAGATTTAAGTATAGTCAATATATATTTTGAAATGAAAGTAGGGTTGATATATCGTAAAATCCACCATTCCACACCAAATTATACATGTGCGCATCGCTACATGTCGCGTATACACAGACATGGCTGTTTTATAGGTTTGTGTATCTGCGTAACGGTTCATTTATGATTATTACTAGGATGAACTGGGCCTGGCACAAGACACTGGAAGCAAAAACTTTATGAAAATTGAAATAGCTGCATTAACGAATTTTACTTCATCTCTTAAACTTTCGAGGACACATGTAAAATACAATATATATATATATATATATATATATATATATATATATATATGTATATGTATGTGTGTGTGTGTGTACAAGTTCCATTGGACAACATTTAAAAGTACATTCCTGTCCACCGTCTTTAATACAAGAAAATACTTCTTGACAGTACCAATATACTATACCACGAAAATAATTAACAAAACCTTGAGATTCTCGAAGCGCTCTATATCCAAGGCAATCAACCAACACTGAACAAAATTTATTATGAGTGTAGCAGAAATGATTTGAAGTATATTTAACCAACAGTTAATACCATTTTGTCTTTCCACCAGTTTCTGGTTATCTTAATTATATTGGGGCACTTGTTTTGCAAAACTTCCATAGCTACAACGGATAAAGTTAAAATTTTAAAATGATTATAACAGAGCACATTTTTAAAAAACGATCACACTTAGAATAAGTTTATCTATTTAATTCACCCCTGAGTATGATCTCGAAGGAGATAGAAAATACTTTGGTAGAAAAACTACAGCTCCTTCCTTGATTTAATTTTAACATTAAGAAACTGATTAGAGAACTAGAAAGAATTATTCTAAAAATAAACATATATCTATTATTTAATGAAACCCGTTTGAATGAAGATATGTTGCCTACATATATAACCTGCGTTCGTGATATATTAAACATTCTGAGGAACAATTTACCGAAACTAGATAAGAACTGATGATGATATTTCATTATATGGCTCTTTAAATAGACATAAATTAAAATGTGTCCCTACTGGATATTTATCCAAACTGGTATTGAATCAACAAGAAACTGACAAATAGCTGCTGTCAAAGGTTAGTGATTTCATACTTGCAATCTGGTTCACAAAATATAAAGTTACAGCAGATGACTTTTCGATTACTAAGACTGCATTATTTTAAATTTTAAAATATTTTAATCACTATCATACGCTAAAAAAATCAGAAATATTTGTAATCGTTTTAAATTATTGTGTAATGTGACCTCTACACATTCTCCATTTAGAGCCTCCCTGTAAATCTCTAAAACTCCAATAGATTAATTAATAAATTTCTTTATTAGTTATTAAAATCTTATTAAATAGTAACATTTCACAGAAGGATCAAAGACAGAAAGAATCGAACAAGAATTTCGAAAACTTTAATTTTTTAATTTAATTGTTGAATATGACTAATTTGTCTTTTTAGAACATAAATCTATTAACATTACATTTTCGTGAAATACTGTTTTTATTTTTAAATAAAAGCCATATAAAAATTGAAATCAATGAGAAAAAAATTTATTGGAACTGCTAATTTTCTGAGACATTTAAATTTAATTTACGACATCTGAATATTTTTGGAAAGAATTTTAACCCCTACAGAAAAAAAAATTACTTGGTGTATTTAAAACATCTGCACAAATACATAAACAACAGATTCAATTATGAAAATTTCAGTTAAATATTATCTTTTGAAAAGTTCGCTGTAAGATCAAGCGAAGAGTTATAAAATAGCAAATATTTGTGAAAACAATGAAAGAAAAGAAACCATAATTGACCACGTTCTGAAAGAACAGAGAACCTCAGAATACCAAAAAATAAATACAAGCTCACCAGAGGAGTAAGTCTTTTTTTCTAGTGTCCTCCCAACATAAATTCCATTAGAAACACAATAAAAGTTACGGAATGAAGTTTGTAGTAGGAAATGAAAATGATATGTGGGACTTGACTTGAAGAGGTTAATATTGCGAAGTATTGGGGGGAATCAACACAATTAAATGGTTCTTGGCGGGGGAACACTTCTGAGTATAACATCCTTACGAATGGAATATGTATTGAATGGATGTTATTCAACTTTATTGATATAACGATTCAGGTCTTGGCTGCAGAGTTCTCAGCTGATGACACTAAAGAATGGAGCTCGCCTACATATTTTTCATGAAAGTAGCGATAGGCTTGCGACATTTTGTCTGTGGAAAAGGAGCTGTAGGATGCAAAATAAGTTATAGCCCAGAACACCAGGTAAAATCTTTTGGACTTAGTCGTAGCTGGAAAGTGAGGATATGGCATCAACAATCAATTTGTGATCTGATCTAACGCTTGCAAAGATAAATCATGACAGGGGTATTCATGTACTTTCTGGGAGGGTACAAGACCCTGACCAATTTTCCCATCTTTTTTAGCAATAAAATTAGTTCTTCTTGTAAACCTTGATGTGGTGGTGGGGGTATCCAATAACTATCTTTATTCTTATCGTTTCGATTCATTACAAAATACCAAGAACTTTACACACAGTTAAAGACTCCTTGATCGTGGATAACAAAACCTTTTTTCTGGCCAATTTTTTGCGCTAAGAGATATGTCAATTCCAAATACTTTTTATGTGAGACCATCCACTGAATTATGGATGGTTTTAAAGGTATAATTATAAGAATTTTCCTAACAGAATATATTGTTTCTTGCCATTATCTTATTATAAAACGCAGATTGCGTGTGTGTATCTGTCTGTATGTTTATATATTGGATCGGATTTTCTACATTTTTCAACCGATTTCAACAAAACTTCAAATGACTACGTAAAATTACCTTGCGGTGGTTCTGACAGCGCCAAAAATTGAAAAAAACACAATTGTTTTTGCCTGAAATCAATTTGAAAACACGATTAAGAGGCCTTAATGAAAGGGGGGCAACTCATATCGAGTTATACTTATTAATATCGTGTTATACTTATAAAACCCAGGTTGGTTGTTTGTGTGTGTTCGTTTATATATGGGATCGGATTTCCTACATTTTTCAACCGATTTCAACAAAACTTCACTTTTTTTTTTTTTTTTTTTTTTTTGGCAGGTAGTGCTTCTTATTGTCTTGCACACTTTTTTCTTTATTTTTACATTCAGAATGCTTTAAAAATTCCATTTACAAGACAATTATTTATAATAAAATTCTATTCAATCGGTAGACACATAACGATTGAAAACAGTGTTTTTGTTTGAGTTTGGGTTTGACCAATTCGTGTAAAAGAAAAAAAAACTAATTAAGACGTGCGTGTCCGTCAACCTTAAACAATAATCTTTGTCAATTTTATTTTTCAGTCTTTATGATGGTCGATACTTGATCTGTCTCTTACTTTTACATCCCCGGGCAACGCCGGGCTCTATTGCTAGTAGTAAATATAACGCACTTCATGCTTTGTACTATAACTTCTGTTACCCAACAAATAAGGACAGACAACATGAACTCGTAAAACACCATAGAAATTCTGAATCTAAACCTGCCAATTTCTCACTAGTTCCGGTTAAATTCAATAGGAATAACTTATTAGTAGTAGGGAAATCAATGAATCTATAAATTTTAAACAGTAAATAATTATTTTTAATATTCTGTTTTTTCTTATAATTTAGTCCTGGGTATGGAGATAAATTACATCTGACAGCAAGGCTTCCGATCGGGAGATTAGATTTTTTAAGAAACTTGGAACCGCCTATTAATTGTTATTGTCCCCTGGTTCATCCTGACCCAGGGCAGGAGCACCCGATGGTACAAGCGATAGGCAAATATTGAACCCCCAAACAAACAAACAACCTATGGAAGTATAAAAATATAATTTATATTAAAAATAAAAGCAATAATTTTAATATAAAGAAGACAGCAAGAGGTATTCATCAGAGAATTTCCAGCAAGAACTATTTATTTGTAGTTGAAGATGTACGATTCCATTCAAAATATTTAGATTTCGTCAGTAAATAACCCATAGATGAGTATAAGCCTCTGAAGAGAATTGAGCATCATTCTTATACTTAATTCAGTAGGAAATTTAACTAAAAAAGATACATTTAAAAAGCTAGCATATCGGTTAATACTTCAGTAACAACGGCCGGACTGACGTACGTATTTATCCCTCTTATATATGATTAATGCAAATCTTATTTATATTATAATTTGTGTGCACGATGTCATCAAAATCCAAATTTGTTTTACTACGATTATCTTAGTTTGTCACAAAAGCATCAATACGTTGCGCCCAGTGATGATCGAACTCTGTTCTCCATCGTAATGATCAACAAGACTAGCTAACACCCTCCACGTTGAAATTCGTAACAATATCTATATATTAATAAAATATGCTCACTGATTCTTAGTATATATATATATATATATATATATATATATATATATATATATATATATATATATATATATATATATATATATATATATATATATTATTATTATTTAATTAGTAATATAAATATGATGTTTCCAATATTTTCTATTAATCAAGAAACAAAATTTGAATCTATTCTTTTTCTTAACATTGTTTTCCTTTCGAGAATAATGCCTTAAATCCTCCTGAAACGAAAGTCTAATCGATTTTTGTTCAACGCAGCATATTTGTATCAAGTCGGAAACCTTTTTCCTCTTAACATATTTATCTTTTTTAAGTTAGCAAATCCGATCCGCTCCTCGGCACAATGAATTCATATGAAGGTTAATATAGGCATAAATTTTCCCTCTCTTAGGAAATAAGTGGTTTTATACATTGCAAGTTCTACTTATAATTTTTTTCAAAATAAGTCTGGATAAATTGAAGAAATAAAGTTCTCTCTTGATCACCTAAGCTACGAACACTGAGGACCGAACCAAATAGGTAGCCTGTCTTAGAGCTGCAATGTTTATTCACTGGTAACTGAGGATAGTTTTGGAGACTATTTTAAGACAAGTCCTACCACTTGAAAGATTAACAAAGCATTCTCTTTCTAATATCTACTTCCAACTGTTGAGCCTTGCGCCATACTAGGACGTTTTATTACCCACGGGCAATTACCCATTGATTGCTTTGTAGCTGAAATAGTGTTTCTTCTCCATATGTGCAAGAGGTCGGTATTCGAGCCTATATATATATATATATATATATATATATATATATAATGCTTAGTTTGTCTGGAACGCTTTCCTTCATTACAAATTCTAATTTTTTTTTTTTCTGTTGATGTAGAGCCAAAAATGTTCGATGGCGAGTACATCATTTATTTAATTAAATATCCAGGTGAAGTAAAAGAAGTAAATATTCAAGTATTAGTAAAGAAATAAAAGATATTGATAATTCGTAAGTACAACTTAATTACCAAATCACTTAAATATATCACCATCGTTCATTTATTTATTTATTTATTTTTTTTTTTTTTTTTTTTTTTTTTTGACGATTGCGGAATCTTATGTAAACATAGTGGTTCCTGAAAGCATTTTATTCCGACAGAAAAGCCTTAAACTTTTTCCTTTGCATTATTTAATCGAATTCTTGGAAGTGGACATTGATAATGACTTTTCTGAAAGTATTAAGAAAAACTTCATTAGCATCAAAGAAGACTACTGAATTACTATGTAATATCAAGCCTTCGATTTACTACACGGAATACTCCAGTAAAATTATGGGGAAACTGATGTGAAAACATTTTTGACTTGGCACAACTGAGAGAACAAAATACTCAATCCCATTACCCATCTCCTTCTACCACTGATCTGTAAGTAAAAGTACTATTCATTAGTGAATTGTTCAGCGGTATAATTAAAATATATAAGAGTTTTGTGGTTTGCTTTTTAAATCCCCGATGAGACATTAAATGAGAAATCAGGTGTAAAACTATGCAGACTCAATTACAAGCTTGATAGAATCGATGTAGAGATCGATACGTTCACGTAGCTTTCGTTGTATGCGGATACAGTCTCGCAAAAAAAAAATCAAAGTTTTTTGGGGGAGCCTAACTTTCTGACGTAATGGAACCACAGGCGAATGTAAGACAGATTTAGAAAAGATTTTATCTGTACCGTCCTGCATATATATATATATATATATATATATATATATAATATATATTATACAAAGTAGTTTCAAAAAATCAATTTTTGCTTATGTAACGCAGTTTCAGAAATTATATATGAAGAGGTATTTACGTAATATGTACTTCCACTTTGCAGTTTTCAAAAGTGTTTGAAAAATAGTTTATTTTGGAATGATTACATACACACACACGTCTGTGTGTAATGAACAGCAATTTTTCAGTTGAGTATTATTGAACACGATATAATGGAATACTTCATTCATATTTTTGTACTTTATCTTGTTTTCATACAGAATAACAAATGATAGGTTCATGACTGCAGAAACTATACACTTTCTTGCACTTCTTTAAACCTTATTCGCTCGCTTATATCAAATCAAGAGAAACTACATAAAAAATAGATTATTACTTGTGTCGTATTCATTAACACTTGCATACATTTTGAATGCCCTATATTTGGTAGGGGAATCTGCTTTTGAAGATATAGGCAGTGTGAACTCAGCACTGCAGGTCGTCTGAAGATCGTTTGAGACATAACGATCACCTGACTTTATGTCCTATCTCCACACACACACACACACACATATATATATATATATATATATATATATATATATATATAATGATTTTGGTTTTGCATCAAAATTACGTTGTTTAAATATGTAATTAAGAGCAGCATATGATAGAAGAATTTTTAATAATGAATTCGTTTCTCACTGTGCCATACATAGAACATTTTCTGACTTGATCAGTTATTCTGTTCAATAAATGTCTAACACTGGTAAAATTATATACGCTCTATATAAAGTAATAATTTTCGAAATCATATCTTTTCTTGGACACCATCTTGTTTGAGACCAGCCATTTTGCTAGTTCCACTTTTTTTTTATTTTGCTCTATTTCGTTATTTTTTTTTTTTTTTTTTGAGACGTCACTTTTCAAAAGACAGTTTTCATCGTCTCCAAGGAATTTAATATAATTTCTATTCACTTTACTAGGAAGTCACCATTAAGAACACAAGACCTGCCTCAAATCAGTTCGATTCTAATCAATACTTCACCAGCAGGAGTTTATTTCTGCTTGCTTTGTTTCCTACGTAAATATGCTTTGTGCAAATGCTGTATTTACCTCTCCCTCTCATTAGATTAATGATGGAATGAATATTTTACACGGCAAACATTTTTTTTTTTTTTAACGTAAGTTCATTGGTAATGAAGGAGATGCATTAATCGAGGAATAATCATAATAAAAATAATAAAACATTAATCATATAGATTAAACCATATACAGTCAGTTTCAGAACAAAATCTATCCAATAACCTAAGAGGAAAGTTACAAACTGATTTATCTCCCCTCTAATAACCTCAAATTTTATATGAATTTGACTCTTACGTATTAGAATATCTCTAACACACACACATATATGTGTGTGTTAGTAAATAGATTTTGAATGCTCGCAAAAAATACTAAAGACGTCCAACACAAAATGAAAATGTATATAACGACTAGCCAGTGTAATTGTTTAAGTTGCTCAGTATAAAAGTGCCGATATAATTTCTGAATTCATTGGTATTGAGACGGCGAGAAAATAGAGAATTTATTAATGTTAGTGCTTATGAAGGTAATTTTCTCCATTCACACACACTCTTTATTTCTTTTAGTTGTTTTTTCTAAATTTCTTCAGATTCATTATCTGTGTCTATGCCTGTGTTTCGATAATTGTTTTTGTTCTGCATTTTTCTTGTGCTTTCTTTTTACTTGGGCTTTGTATGATTTTTTTTTTACTGTTATATATGTTATGATGATTACCTGTTTGATCACTGTTTCCCTAATATACAGAGTTCAATTCTCTCTGACTGTTCAACTATTGTGTTCTTGGCAGAATAGGCTAAGCCTTGTCAATATCTGTATAGGTGTGCATGCGACATTGGATAGCTTGTTTTCAGAAAGTGGTGTTGTAGCAATTTGGTGTCTGGATATTTCTATATTGAAATATACAATTTTTTTAAAGAAAAGATTAAGCATAAAAATACTAATCCTAAAATCTCTTGGCCTAATTCTCTCAGAATATTAAGTAGTGTTTTGTGTCTGAATATGGAACCGCTTCCAGTCTGTATACATATATTCCTAAGTGTTCGCCAGCGTAAATAATTGGGTATACACACAGATAAATAATATTATTTTCTATTTTTATTGCTATAACATGAGGGAAAGAAAAATATTTTTGTTCTCAAGCCAATTAAGTTGTGGTGATTTAACTGACGGAATTGAACTTCGGTAGTAGTTAGGGCATTAGAAACATTGTTTTAGACCGGTGGGAGTGGACACCTGCATCAATCAAACGAAGATTGCAAATGGCATTTGGTCCGTGCTTTCATTCGTCATGAAAAACAACTGCAGTGTTTTGCAGAGGGATACAAAAAAACTTCAGTAGCATTGTATCCGTAAAATTATGAACATTTCTGCCTGGGGTTAGACTGTGAGCCTTTTCCAAGAATCAAATTTTTGGTGCCTGCATAGAATCAGCACATGTATGCTTTATGCAACGTTATATATATATATATATATATACTCACATACAATGTAGAACACAAAAATTATTCTGGATTTGCTTTTATGGTGAGAATAGAAATTTATGAGGTCATTTGTATTTGATTTGTGACAAACACTTAGTTTTATCAGTACGGATTAACGTTATATCGAGGAAAAGTAATGTGTTCTTTGTTTCTGTTTCATTATTAAATCCTATACTCTCACGAGCATTAAACAGATTAAATAAATGGTTCCTTTTGGAATTCCCCTGCAGGTTTGCCGACTCGGCATAAACCCTAAATACTGTGATATCCGCAAAGATGAAGACAATTGTCCACAACTAAAGTGTGTAAATATTTCTTACGTGTCTCAACTGATTTCTAATGATTAAGCATTAGAAGTGCGATACATAACTGCTTATCTTCAAATGTGATCAAATAATCTTCGTGAACGAGCTAACAGTGTCAGGTTTACATATGTCGTACCATTCATTACATAACATTGCATTAGACTTCAACATTTTCTATTTCTTTTGTTCTCCGTCTCTAAACGGAAAATCTTGAACAGTAGTTAGCTTAGAATGAGTGATCGATTTCAAGGCTGGTATTTTTAACACGTACACATGAAAAAAGAAAACATGATGAATCTCAAAAGTGCAAATTGAAGAGGTTTGATATAAAATGTTTTTTTTTTTCCTTTTTTCTACTGTGTTTATTTGCAACTTGTCTCTGAAAAGGTCATTAACGCTTCCGTTTCATCTTTGTTTTTGCATTTTACTTTTTCGTTTAAATTTAGTAAAATGTTCAACAGCTTTCTTCATACTTACATCCCAGAGCCGGAAATGTTTAAGAAAATCCTATATTTAATGATATATCCTGCATGGATTTGCTTTCTTTTCTTCCTTATTTATCATATGTTTTGTTCTTTAAAACTTTTATATATTTTTCTTCTATAGAGGTTTGGCTTTTTATTAGGTTTTATTTTTGCTTTTAAATTCCTAGTTTTCGATTCGTTACCTGAGAGAAGCAGTTTTATTGTTTTCATGTCTTTCGCGTTTCCTTTCGTATCTACATTTCTTACCATTTCATATTCCATATTCATTTATCTTTCTCATACCTACTTGTTTTCATATTCCTTGAAATCTGTCCTCTCTTCCTTCTGTTAGTTTTTCTATTTTGTTTCAAACGCATATTTCAATTTCTTCATTATCTTTTTAATTTTTAGTACCTTTTTTCTTCATCTGCCTTTTTCTAGTAGGCAACCCCTTGGTCTCCCCTTTTCTAGTAGGCAACCCCTTGGTCTCTCCTTTTCTAGTAGGCAACCCCTTGGTCTCTTCTTTTCTAGTAGGCAACCCCTTGGTCTCTCCTTTTCTAGTAGGCAACCCATTGGTTTCTTGCATTTATTGGTTCGTCTTTCGTCTCTTTGTTTTCTTTTATTGGTTTCTTACCTTTTATTGGTTCCTCTTTGCTCCCTCCCACTCTTTTGTTCTTTTATTGGTTCCTCTTTTCCCTCCCACTCTTTTGTTCTTTTATTGGTTCCTCTTTGCTCCCTCCCACTTTTGTTCTTTTATTGGTTCCTCTTTGCTCCTCTCCCCTCTTTTGTTCTCTTTTTTTGGTTCCTCTTTGCTCCCTCCCACTCTTTTGTTCTTTTCCCTCTTTTGCTCCCTCCCACTCTTTTGTTTTTATTGGTTCTTTTTCTTTTTGTTCTTTTATTGGTTCTCTTTGCTCCCTCCCACTTTTGTTCTTTTTTTGTTTCTCCCTTTTCTTTTGTTCTTTTATTGGTTCCTCTTTGCTCCCTCCCACTCTTTTGTTCTTTTATTGGTTCCTCTTTGCTCCCTCCCACTCTTTTGTTCTTTTATTGGTTCCTCTTTGCTCCCTCCCACTCTTTTGTTCTTTTATTGGTTCCTCTTTGCTCCCTCCCACTCTTTTGTTCTTTTATTGGTTCCTCTTTCCCTCCCCCTTTTTTGTTTTTTATTGGTTCCTCTTTGCTCCCTTCTTTTGTTCTTTTATTGGTTGTATCCTCCCACTTTTTGTTCTTTTATTGGTTCCTCTTTATTTCTTTTGTTCTTTTATTGGTTCCTCTTTGCTCCCTCCCACTCTTTTGTTCTTTTATTTTCCTCTTTATTACTTTTTTTGTTCTTTTACATTTCTTTTCTTCCACTTTGTTTTTTTTTTTTGATCATTTTTCTTTCATAATTCGTATCTCAATTATTTCAAAATCTTTATTTTCTATTAATTTGCTACATTTCTTTCTGGTGTTTTATGTGATCATTTCCGAATTTCTTTTCTCACATTTTTTATTATACATTTTTATTAATTTCTATAAATGACTTGCGCATTTTTCATCTGAGATTTAAAGTTAAAAAAACAATTTCTTCTGTTTTGAGGTGTAACTTCTTTTCTGAATTTGCTTCTCTTTGACAGTTCTGTTCTCATAAATCTATTTCATTTCATGTTTCTCGCCTACAATCATTTGTCTTTCCATAGATAAGATCAAATGTTATCTTGTAATCAATCATTGTTAAAGAACGTTTAATGAACAATGCCGATCGTCTAGATGGAATGCAGTTTAAGAATGGTTGTGTACAACTCTGAATAAAACAGAAACAATCTGTAATTTTGAATTTTTGATAGAAATAAAGGAACAGTGATAAAGATATAGACATGAAAAGATATCGTTCTAAAGATAGACACATTCATATCGACATAGCTCGTCTCCTTAATATCTTATTTTACAAGTTCCCGAAGACATTCATTATTTGTGAGTAAGAGTTAAGAATACCGATTTGGTATCGCTGTCATGGAAATATTAATATGCAATCAAATCCATTAACAAATTTCGAACATCGATTATTAGTTATGGGGACTGATTCTTGATTTGTTCAGATAGATCGGTAGAGTGAAACTGATGGATACGGAAATCCATTAATGTGTACTGGCGTCCATATTTGGAATGATAGATAGTTACATAAACAAGTAGATATTTTTGTTTGTTTTTAAATAAATTATGCTGTTGGTCGACAGTACTGCTTTCAGTGAGATAATCAACATAACTACATTTTCCTATCATGTTTTAATGAGACGCACTAATGGATTTTCTGACAGTAGTGCCAAATGATTGAGTAAAGAAAAATTTACGAACGTTTCACCGATTTTAACAAATGTTGCCAGATAATATGGATTTGGAGTTTCGTTTACAGTTCACTTGTTTTGGGGTTCTGATATTGCACTCGGCAATGAGAGCCACGTACTTCATTTAGAGACTGAAAGAAATAAAGACGATGAAATGCAAGTTTAGGGAGAGTAAAACAATTTACGAATATAAAAGGGAAATGTAAAAGTAATCGGACTTTTATCTTTCGGCTGAATTAGTTTTGTTTTGTGGGGATTTTAATTGCTTTCATTTTTACCACTTTCCAATATTTTTTTCAGCATGTTCGCCTACATTTTCTTTGATTCGTTTTATTCTTCTCTCTTTTCTCGCTCTCTCTCTCTTTTCTTGCTCTCTCTCTCTTTTCTCACTCTCTCTCTCTCTTTTCTCACTCTCTCTCTCTCTTTTCTCACTCTCTCTCTCTCTTTTCTCACTCTCTCTGTGTCTTTTCTTGCTCTCTCTGTCTTTTCTTGCTCTCTCTGTCTTTTCTCGCTCTCTCTGTCTTTTCTTGCTCTCTCTGTCTTTTCTCGCTCTCTCTCTGTCTTTTCTCTCTCTGTCTTTTCTCACTCTGTCTTTTCTCACTCTCTCTTTTCTCGCTCTGTCTTTTCTCGCTCTCTCTTTTCTCTCTCTCTCTTTTCTCACTCTCTCTCTGTCTTTTCTCACTCTCTCTCTGTCTTTTTCTCTCTCTCTGTCTTTTCTCACTCTCTGTCTTTTCTCACTCTCTCTTTTCTCACTCTCTGTCTTTTCTCACTCTCTCTTTTCTCCTCTCTGTCTTTTCTCCTCTCTCTTTCTCTCTCTCTCTCTGTCTTTTCTCACTCTCTCTTTTCTCACTCTCTCTGTCTTTTCTCCTCTCTCTGTCTTTTCTCACTCTCTCTTTTCTCACTCTCTCTCTGTCTTTTCTCTCTCTCTGTCTTTTCTCACTCTCTCTCTGTCTTTTCTCACTCTCTCTTTTCTCACTCTCTCTCTGTCTTTTCTCCTCTCTCTTTTTCTCTCTCTGTCTTTTTCTCTCTCTCTGTCTTTTCTCCTCTCTCTCTCTGTCTTTTCTCTCTTTCTCTCTGTCTCTTTCTCTCTCTCTCTCTTTTCTCCTCTCTCTCTCTCTTTCTCCTCTCTCTCTCTCTCTCTCTCTCTCTCTCTCTCTCTCTCTCTCTCTCTCTCTCTCCTCTCTCTCTCTCTCTCTCTCTCTCTCACTCTCTCTCTCTCTCTCTCTCTCTCTCTCTCTCTCTCTCTCTCTCTCTCTCTCTCTATCTGTCTTTTCTCACTCTCTCTTCCCTCTCCCCTCTCTCGATTGCTTTATTTTTTCATTTATATTTTATATCTTTATCCTTAAATTTAATGTTACACACACACACACACACACAAAAGTTCATTTCATGTCCAAATCATTTTTCTCCCTTTTAAATCCCTTATATTGTTTTCCGTTTAGGTCTTTTTTTTAATTTTATTCGCTATACAGAACTGAAAAACGTTCATGAATGGTTCTCTCTTAGTATGATGATTATTCTTACCACGGCAAAGGCTATTAGGAAATCGTTTATTAAAACTATGAACATCTCTGTTATATCAAGTATACACATACAGTTATCAGAGCCCATCTTATAGCCATTATTCCTAATTTCTATCAATTTTTTTTAGTCTTTCATAATTCAAATCATTTTTCTTTTTACTGCATCTAAATACAGTTACTGGTTATTTTTAATATAGGGATTCATAATGGGAATTGTGTATTCTCTTATTTTCTGTAGAACCGAAAGTTAGGCAATTCTTTGTTTTCTTGTAATTTACTTTCTCCCAGCTTTTTTTGATTGAGTCTCTAACGGAAAAGGCGGTTAGCGCTCCATTGATAATTTCAATATTAACTTAATTTCTTATGACATTTATTCAATTTTCTCTAATCCTCTGATCGGTTATGCTTTTATATATTTTTAGTTTTTATATGTCTCTGTTTATGGCTTTTCTCTCTCTCTCTCTCTCACTCTCTCGTAACATGTAAAGGCATGATTAGAATTTCCAACTGAAAAGTTATTTCTTCCAACATACAAAGCTGTTAGTGGTAAACGTTGAAACATTACCCATAATTTTATTAAATAAATCGATTTGTGAGAATTACTATATTTTCACTAATATTTTTTCATCTTATTTTCAGTTGTTCTTGATTGCAACTATTCAGACTGTAATTCAGTGACCAATCCTTAGTGAGGAGTGGGAACAAAGAATCATTAGACTGACACCCTTTTTATTGTTAGAAGCTTGTCTATATATGATAACCGCTCTATCATTTGAGCTACCAGAAGTAATTGTTGCAGAAGATTAACTCTAGCCTTATAAACATCCTACTTGCCTTCCTTAATGACTATACAGTATTATGTATAATGTGATTGTTTTTCTTAGTCTGTCAGTAGTAGATGATGTATTGTTAGTTAATGTTTATACTAATATTTCTTTCATTTTAACTTTACTTACTACTTATTGCAACTACGGCCGTTAGTAAACAAACCTGAATTACACGATCCCAAAGAAGGACCTGATATTTGGAAAATTAATAAGCCTTAATAATTATATAGGCTACAGTAAATATAATTTTCAGTTATACATATTTGCTTTTCGGTTTCGTGACCTTAAATAGGTTGGCGTCTTTTAAGGGCTGAGCGGGGAGAGTCAACCCTGCCGGATGTCAAGAGGTTTTGAATAATGAATTTTGAAGTTTGAATGCCGCGGCAGCCAAGGTGACTTGAGTATATGCAGATATTTTGGATTATCATCAATTGGATATTGTAGTCAAATTTCTTTACGCGACCTGAAAGTATTTTTAACTGGCCCCACCTGCAACGATACTTGTCTACATATCGCGCACATTTGACAGTGAGGAATGTACCCGGTATACAATTAGACTGGGTATCATCGTATTTTTGATCTTGTCTACATCACTTTATTGGCGTACTGCTTTCGCATGATAATAAAACTATTGGTTCCCAATACTGATTCTCATATTATTTCAGTATTTAGTAAGCTGAAATTCGTATAGCACAAGGCCAAACTAGAAGATCGTGTTTTGCCAGTTTTTTGTCTTTGTGGATAGCTTGTACATTTGGAAATTCTGCATTTGAAATTGTCTACTACCTTGATCTGAACACCAGCCGCTGAAGCCAGTAGAAAATAAAATTACTTCAACCACAAATACAACCTGAATTCAAAATTGCATGAATCTATTTCTATCACTTAATTCCAATAGATTTTATCATTGGGAAGAAAGACTGATTTTTTTTTCCTTGTATTTTGTGATTATGTCGTAATGAATCTTGTCAAGTCTGTCATGTAAATCTTTTAATCAATGGCCTGTCATTGTAAATAGAGTACGCGTTTTATAATCTCGTCTTTCGACGAACCTTTTTGCTGAGAAGCTTTTATATTCTGACGAAAAAAAATGAATGAAAACTTTTTCACTAATCATCCCATCCGAATATTTTGCCTGATAATTTTACTTTATCTATTACAATTAAGATTTTTTTTTTCTCAACAACCGATCAATTTTAAGTTACTTTTTAATTTCTGTTTCTTGGTCTTGTTAGAGTTCTTTCGTTGATTTTATAAATTATTAATGCTTGTAATATCACTTTTATATACCGTTACTCTCATGACGTGGGCGATCATGTTTCTACAGTTTCCTGTCTTCTCTAAAATTTTAATCTTTGTAATCCTTCTTTGTTCTTCTCTTGCTTTCAGTATGTCTTGAGTGCTAAATTCTTCTTCTTTTATGTGATATCTCCCTTCATGGCGTGGGATTTCATGGTCCTCCTTATCTTCCTGTCCTTCGTATCTCTTAATAAGTTTTATGTTTTTGTCATTTTTTCCCAAACTCTATTCTGCCATCCATTTGCTCAAGTATGTCACGTGTTGCTTTCCCCGGTTCCTATTTCCTTCTTCCGTTCTGTGGGTGTCAGAATTTCCAAGCTATCCATTTTCATTATCTGCTCCAGAAAACTTAACTGTCTCTTTTTATGTTAATTATAAGTTTCTTTTTGTTTCCATTGACTCTAAAACATCGTCGTTGCTCACATGATCCGCCCATAGTATCCTTCTGTAGAACCACATTTCTGTTTCGAGTCTCTTCATCTTTGGAATGTGTCTTTGGTCATCTTACTACGTTTCACTTTTCATCCTCTGTTAGAACACTTCTCAGATATTTGAATTTCTGTGCTTGATTTTAGTATTCCTGCTCTGTAATTTGGGTTCAATCTTTTTTTTCTGACTGCCATGCATTCTGTCATCTTGTATTTTATGCTTAGTCCTTTCTTCTCGCTTTCCTTCGCGTCAGTAGGAGGTTTTGTAGTTTCCTATCCGTGTTTGCTATCAGAGCCTCTGCATATATTATATTAAGATTGTGGCTGCCAATGATGAATCCTAGTAGGATATGTATTTCTCTCAAAATTGCCCCACTGTATAGGTTGAATAAGTCCGGCGGGAAGACGCATACTTGTCTTATACTTTCTGCTGAACTTATATTCTGCCCGTATGCAGGCGGTTTGCTGTCAGTATAGATTCTTGATTAATCTAATGTCTTTTCCGAACATGTCAAGGTTGCTGAGCAGCTCTAACAGATCTTTGTGACGTACTTTGTCAAACGACTTTGCGTAGACGACAAAACATTGGTACTCGTCCTTTAGCGTTTGTATTGCGTTTTCCATTGACGTTCTGGGCATAAATATCGCGTTCCGTGTCTTTGATGGACCCACACAGTTCTAGCCTTAACAAAACTTATCATCCGAGTTCTGATGAATAGGGCGCGCAGCAGAATCAGGCCAGAAATAGGATAAGAACAGTGTGGCTTCGTCGTGTTAGATTCACCAGACCTTATTTCGGTATGTGCTCCAGGAATGTTGGCCGTATTTTCTTTGTAAATATCACTATTGTAATTATCATTGTCATGATGGACTGTTAGTGATGTGGTGTATTTTTAATTGATATCCAAATCTGTCATTGACACGTTAGCTATTGGCCAAGGTCTACTCGAATAAATTTGTCGAGAAATCCAGACAGGTGCTTTTTTTATATATTTCCTTCTTTTTAGATAATATTTTAAAATATATATAGAAAATCAAAATTTACTCATTTACTTTGTATGGTATCGAATTTAATCTCTATGGTATCTAACTATGAAGTGATTTTCATTACTATAATATTTAATGTTTTAAAAATCCTTGTGTTCATCAATAGTCCTTCATAAACTACACCCGGCATCCCGGCCTCTGATAAAGGGGGATTTGAGATTATGAGGAGCATAGAATCAGGTCTTAGTTGCTGTTCTTACCAGATCCACCCTGACCTGGGGTGGTAGCTGTTAGCGGCCCAACTATGGGCGAATAATTAACCTCTCACGCAAACAAAACCAAAGTACTATGAAAGTATAAAAATACATTTTTGTAGTAAAAATACCAGTAGTATATTTTTTATATATAAAAATGTTACTAACAATACAGTTTATAGTAAAATGACGAATACATTTTATCTGTAGTTGAAAGCGTTCAAAATATTTAGTTGAGGCCATAAAAATGTTCAAATTAGTTAGATTTCGGTATTAGATAACCCAGAGGCTGAAGTACTACTAAAAAGTCAACCAAATAACCAAATTGAAAGAACTCTTTCATGACATTAATCAATATAATATCCTACGATTTCTTAAAGAAATCAAACTGTATTCTAAAATATAACTTCAACAAAACACATATCACCGCCTGTAGTAATTATGTCCAAACAAACATGTACATACACAAAAATTGAGTATCCTCACCAAGTATTCAATTTTGAAAGCAGAATAACCTATACCATTTTTTGTTACTTCAAAGTCCCCAAGAAAATGAAATTTCAGCATTAAATGACACATAAGGAGTTGATATATCGATAAACAAACAAACAAACCATCATCAAATTATTACCACCTCCAAATTGGCAAAACATTATGTATCCGCCCATATTTGTGTAGCTGAATGTCGGCTATTTCTGAAAAAATAATTATTACAAAGTTTTATTACAGCATAATCACGGATTTTTATATTTTACTTTTAGTGTTGACGTTGGATGCATACGCGCCCTGATTTTTTATTTTTTTTGTTGTTGATGTTGTTTCTTCCTTTATTGCGTGGATCTTCAAACTTTTGCAGGCTGCTTTGTCTTTTTTTTTTTTTTTTTTTTTTTTTTTTTTTTTTTAAGGGGCTTTCAGCGTTATTTGGGATCGTTCCAGTGTGTACTGTTGTGATCTTAATATCATCTTCATACAAGGGAGGTTGGCAATAATTACAGGAGGTTAAGTGATAGCAAGTCTTTTCAGTTATGCAGGAAACTTTGAATTATTTCAAAAGCGTCCTGATATTTCTCTTTTCAGTTTTTATCTGGATCGCTAATACTTTTTTCTGTTAACAAGGACAATTACGAGAATCGGGAATTCACATTATTTACTAAGTCTAAGCGTCAATTGCAAGAAGACGAATGTATCGTTGTTAGAAAAAAAGGAGTCTAATATGCAAATTACACATTGATACCAAAATTAATCAAGTACAACAATTTAATAAATTGGAATTGTTTTAACAGTGCGACACTGGAATCCGAATGCGCAATGGGATATCGAAATACACCTTCCAAAAACAGACATACTGATGGACAGAGGAAAACAACGCATAACATACCTGGCGAGATTGAATAAATGGACGTCAGAGCCGAGTTAAGGAGAGAAAACAAAGACAAAATTTATTAAGAGCTGCAAAGGACAGGAAATTTTAGAGGGACATGATCGCCAACGTCCTGAAAGGACACTGCACATAGTTAAGGTAGGGGTTGGGGGTCATAAATCTGTGTTGTTTTCTCGCAAGTTAGAATATTGTATTCATTTTTTTTTTTTTAACTAGGCTTCAATGTTGACTAGTGACACTGATGAAAAAAAAATCTGGCTTTCAGTTAGGTAGCAGACTCAAACAATAAGTTTATTATTTGCTTTTTTTACCCCGATACTTAGATGTTTCAGAAGGAAATGATCATATCTAGGCTCTTACCGACACAACGCATGAGCAGTGCTGTTACTTGCGCACTCATACTTGTAGAGGTGTACAATATAGACCTCTTCATTATTTCATGCATATGTATAATTGCATCAAATATGTGGTGGTTGCTACTTTGGTGGTGGAGATCAGAAACGTTTCTGGTAATCCTTTCTCAGTATCGTTGCCGACTTCAACAATTCCGTAATCTGGGAATTTCTATTCTTCATTGAATGTCTAACCTATTTTCCTTATATGGATTTTAATAACTTTGAAATTTTCTAAGTGCTTCAGTAAATATCTTATGGCTAAATAACACTGAGAGAAATGGTTTCCTTTACATCATCGAAGTTAGGCAATAATGAGCTTGCTCAGCAATTAGATGGGGTAACCATCGAGGTAACACAGAGGCTGTAGCAATCTGACATGTATAGCAACAACATAGATTATCGAGAGAACGTCTCTAATTTTAATATTCTATAAGTTTCTGCTATGTTCACTGTTCTAATTTATTCAGAAACAATGACATTCATGTTTGGATGTTAACAATATTATTATTGTTGAGAAATGTTCCACTGTTTTTGCGCCTATCACCAATTTGTCGTGTTGTTAAAGCAAAGAAAATTCGGTGTTTGCGCTTATTGCAGCCTTCCAAGTAGTTTCTATGACTAACTATTATTTATTATATCTCACTTTACCGTACATTTTTATTAGTATAGTTATTTACTAAGCGAAGCTTAGATGTGACAAGGCCGAAATATGGAGAATCCTGTGAGGATCGAATTCGGTACTCACTAGTAATTGATCTAGTGAGACAAGGTTGTTATTACACCACGTTGAAGTGTCAAAACTTTATTATTAGTATATCTCTGTCATAGAAACAAAATGGTCAGTAATTTTAAAGATCATGACCCTAAAAGAATAGAAAACATTTATTGCGTTTTCTTAACAATCAAAAGAGTCTAAATGTTTTCTCTTCTTATTTTCACTTTATTAGAAACTTTTGTAAATATGTCGTATCACAGCCAGAATTCTGATTAATACAATGGCGGATGTCATTTTCATCACAACTGTTAATTATTATCACCATTCTTTATTTGAATGTTTGTTATGAGTAGGTGTATTACTCTTCATATTACTACAAATATGAATAAAAGTATAATAATTTAACAATATCCTATGAAGAATTTAAAAAAACTTTTAAAGAATGTTTATAGTAACGAAAGTAAATCAGTTAAAATACTACTAAAATGCATATCCTTAAGATTTAAGTCGCGCTCGAAGTAGCAATGTAGCTGTGATACGCCAATCTTCGTAGCGTTTCGAAGTCTTTAGTTTTCGAGCTATGGTGCAATCAAAATTCGAGAAAATACGTAACTCTTTCAGTCGCATTTTAGGCCACAAGGCAGACAATTCCTTTTTTATATACTCGTAGCATGTCAAATATTGACAAAACTGTTATTTACTGTGAATATATTACTGTTTTGTATTTTGTTTTAGAAATATGACCTGCTTATTATTATTACTATTATATACCTGCTGTCGCTTATTTGGTAGTTGCAGGAATTTACATGGCTGCTCAGATTGTTTTCTTTTTGATATTTAACACAAATTTCTTGTATAATTTGCAAAAATAAATTCAGCAGTTGCTATGCATATTATTCATGTTTATTTTTTAAGCAATTATTTCTTACCTCATTATTTGCCGACTCCGCTAACTGACTTTTAATTTTTCTTTTCCAGGTAAGTTGCTTAGTGTGTATGGAATGGCAAAATGAACGAAGAAATGAGTGTTGGGAAAAAAATCAAGAACGCAAGGGTGGCGCATGCGCACTGTGGGTTTGTATTAAAACTAGTTCGCAATTCTATGCATCTTTCTCTTAACAGATATCGATCGGCTGAATACTTAGTCATAATCTATAAATATGCCCGCAACACGCAGATCTCCAAACGTAAGACGAGAGTTACAAACACAACCACCACCACCACCACCACCCATCCAGCCCAGGATACGATTTAACAATAGTGTAGAGCGTTTCACAAAGCTGATCTGTTCTGTGAGCGCATTTTGGCTAAGTCGGGTAATTTTATTCCTGTTTAATTTATCTACATATTTTACAATCCCCACCCTCACTTCTGACGTAACACGCTGATGTCTCAATTTTAGAAGGTTTCTCAACGCGTAGCTCTGAAGCCGGAAAAATTGCGGGTCTTTACGAGAAGAGTAGACAAACAGGATATTTAATATTTGTATTCGTCAAGTGTTAATTGTTTTAGAAGCTTGACATCTTAGAATGTTATCGAGACATAGAATTTGAAGAGTTCTCAGAATTCGAACAGGTATATTATATAAAAAAACGCGTTTTCACACAAGCAACACGCACATATTCACACACATAAATAATTTTTTTTATGAGCAGGTGAGCATTAATCTGACGAAATGGCGTTTGGCATAAAATTTCCTATGAAGAATTGTCATCGAGGAAAAAAATAACCCACATTGACGTTCACTGCGGTTTGATGAGCGTTTACAGAAACCAAGCAATGAATGTGAATACAGTTATTCGGTGGGTAATGCATTTCAGAAAATGCGACAGCGATCTATATGACAAGCCACGTTCGTGCACGGCTTGCAAGCTTTCGTTCATCACTGGTGAATAAATTCATACCCGGTGTTGGAAAAATAGCCTCATGAAGACATGCTCTAACCAAGGGCTATCTGTATTTCTTGTTTCCAGGTAATAAATAGGAGGTATTACTTTCAGAGCGCCCCTATATAATCCTTGGTCTCTGTAAAGAGGTACAATGAGAATAAGATTTTTATTCCAGTTGCAGAACCTGGTAAGATTCATGAAAAACCAGCTCCCGTCCTATGGGATGGTAATTTTAATCTTCACCTTAAGATGTTATACTTCTTAATTTTAACTTCATGTCCCTTTAGGACGTAAGCAATCATGGCTCTTGACAATTTCCTGTCCCTTGTAGCTCTGAATAAACTTTGTCTTTCTGTTATTTCTCGTAATCCCATCCACTTATTCAAGCTCATTGTTATTCATTGTTTTCCTCTGTCCTTCCTGTCATCTGTCTCGTGAGTATCAGATTTTTCAATCCCTCCATCCTCATTATCTGCCCCAGAAAACTTAAATGTCTCTTTTTTATGTAAAGTATAAGTTACCTTTTTGTTTCCATTTTCTTTAAAACTTCGTCGTTTCTCAAAAGTTCAGAGAAAGTTGATATTTCCGATTTTCATCGTCTCTTGTTTTAATTGTTCGTATTTCAATAATGTATATCACTAGAAAATATCGAGAGTAATAAAATGCTGAAATTTTGAGAAATTAATTTGAGTAAAATATTAAGTCAATCAAATGAAATATAAATTTGGAATCGCAATAAAATGGATCGTATTCTGACTTTTGAACCACCATTTCTCTATAAGAATCCATAGTTTAGGTAGTAATTAGCAGGTTTCTCTCGCACATGATTTCTGGTACAGTCATATCGATTCTAGGTGGATCCCAAACTTATGAAAAGTGTTATACTAAATTAACATAGATTGGTGAGTCTCGGAATACGGAAGTCTAAATCAATAAAGTCTCGTAGGATATTTCTATGT
Source organism: Acanthosepion pharaonis (assembly GCA_903632075.3). Lineage (NCBI taxonomy): Eukaryota > Metazoa > Mollusca > Cephalopoda > Sepiida > Sepiidae > Acanthosepion > Acanthosepion pharaonis. The sequence continues at coordinate 1,442,187 of CAHIKZ030000762.1, forward strand.
GCTTTCTTTCTTTTTTTTCACACATGTTAGCATTCGGTTTCACATTTATGCCGTACTTTATTTATTTTGAGTAGATTTTATTTTTATCTACTGAAACTGATAGTTATGCTTTACATAAAGAATCTTCCGATGATCCTTGCTTTTGTGAGCACTTCCAAATGTAAGTAGCTGTATTCTCCTCGTTCTTCCGTTTTACAGCCTCTTTTATCAATATCTGATGGAGATCCACTTCTGATCTCTAGGACAGATTTTAAAACGCTTAAATCAATTTTGAGCAGAACATTCATATAGTGTTTAATTTCCTTCCACTCTCCGATTCCTGGAAAGCAGTTTCCTAGGCCTTGATGACAAGTTTAATATAATGCCTAATATATATTTCTTCATACAAAAGAAATTGGCAAATAGTTCCTAAAATCACGTACATTTAATATAGTGATATTAGGTAAATTATCTAGATGTCTGCAACAAATAAGATTTGGCCTTTAGTTGAAAATGTTTATGAATAGATAAACACATATTTATGATAACTGCTCTTTGTATTTAATATGCAAACGAGAAAGATTATCAACATCTGTTTCAAACAATACCGTATTTCCATATAAAACTGAACTATCAAGGAATATTAAAGATCGAACATTCCACTTAGCTTCATTCTTACATACATATCTTTAATTATTGTTTTACTCCATTTAATCATATTTTATTTTGCTGTCATCATGGGACGACTGTAATAGACTGAAATCTAAATATCACTCTTTTTGATCGATAAACTCTACCATCAATTTTTAAAATGTGGTTTGTTTTTTTTCTTTTTATTTATGCAGAATAGTAATGCTAAAATTTACAGTTTCCATATAGAAATTCGGCATCCGTTGACTAATGTTTCTGTAACTGGAGTTTGAAATTTATAAAATATTATTAAAACAGAATTTGACACGAATCTTTGCTGTCAAGAAAAATTAAGTATGAAGTATTGCTACCGAATCCTTAATTTCCAGCCTTGATAGAGCCCAGTGCCGTTTTCATGACCTTGTGAAGACTGATATTTCCCACCCTGCCGCCTCTTTCCCACAAACACAACATAGCAAGTCTGTCGCTACTCTTTTTATAACGAAATATATTAAGCATAATAAATGCTATCGCTCTTTCTAGTAAAAATCGAAGTTTCCTTTCAAACCTTTTGTTTTTATCACTAGGGAAAGTTAACCGCTTCACTGTAACATGATTTTATCTTCCAGCTATCTGCAAGACATTTTGTTGTTGCGCTTGCAAGCGTTCAGTTGATTTTTTTTCTCATTTGGTAAAGCTCTTTGCTTGTAATTTTGTAGCGTCAATTTTTAGGACCTGATGATGGATTGTCTTTAAGGGATTTTTGTACGGTTAAATACACGATATTAATTACTGGCCAACACCATGTTTTTTTCAGACTGACTTTTAACCTTTATTCCAGAAAATAGACTATACCTTCCCGTCCAAAATAAGATGAAAAATAAACTAGCATGGTAATAATAATAACAACGACAAATATATTTCTTCTGAGAAAACCGGATGTATTTTTTAGACTGAAAACGGATTATTCATCTCTTAAGATGCTTCTTTTCCGAAAAAATCTGACTTAAAATCCTAGAAATGATACCTACTTTCTATGACATTTTTTAGTGGTTTGAATGTACAAGTGAGTTTTGAGTTTCCATATTAAATAGGTGCTTCACTTTAGGCTAATTATACTTTGATATTTTCCAGCTTACACATTCTTATTTCGGACCCCCACTTATTTTATTTTTCACTGTGTTTATTGTAATCTACTTTTTTTTCCAAAAACCTGAATTTTCTAATCTACCCTTTCATTCAAGCCTAACCTCTTATTTCAGAATTAAGAGTAATCCTCTGACAGAGCATTAGTACTGTAGAGCATTCAGTCTTCATTAAGAACTTGAGGCCTTTGTCCTCGTTCTCGACTAACCTAAGCTTAGAAACCGTTCTTTTACTTAGACTTAAATCTAACCAGCCATGTATTTACTGACAAGACTCATTAATGAAATGCTGTGCTTAGCGGATGAACCGTGACGCCTACGATTTATTTAATGCCAAGGAACATATTGCCGGAATAGATAGAAAAAGACGTGGCAGACATTTCATGAAACAGCAAAGCCTGTTGGCTATCTGACAGATTGTTAATTCTGTTGTCCAGTAACATTTTTCAAACATGGCTGCGTAGGCATTTGCTAAATTAAGTCCTGATGGTATTCTCAGTAATGTTTATTTCTACATTTATTGTTTTAATTGTTTCCTTTCATTTTATGTTTACTGATTCTTATATTGCAGTGATAATAAATATAAAAAAATAAAGGAAATCAGCTACAATTAAGAGTACTGAAAATGCTATGCAGTATTTCTGTGTTCTCTCATATCTAAACGTTAGAAGACCCACCAGACTGCGTTCATTGAGGCGAACCACCTTCATTCCCTGCGTTACCAGCCACTGCAATCTCCTCAGGTCTAAGGTTTATCGTTATATTTCCGGCCTAACCACGTAAACTATTCTCCTTACTCTCACTTCTCACAGAACATTCGCCTTCAGTAACCCTATACATTGAGTGGTCCTTGGGTCATATCTAGGATAAACATTAGAAAAAGTTACAAATACCGATATTTATCTTATACTTACCATATACACTTTTTACTTTTTCTTTACAACAATGTCACTCAGTAATTCTTTACCTTGAGTAGCCCTTGGGCCTTGTATTGCTTGGATTATTAGTTTTTAAAAAATATTACTACTAGGTGTAAAGAACAATATGTAAAATAAATCGTATAAGAAAGTTTTCATACTGCCTATTGGATGGTGTTCGAAGTTAAATCCTTAAGATATCGTCCATTTCGGATGAAATCCTTTAGGTTAAGTTTTTATTTCCGATGCAATCACCCTGCTTAATCGTCGTAGTTTAAAATAACTAAGCTTTGTGATAAAAGACAGTCAAAATAAAATGTAAGGCAAACTAGTTAGAAAATTTGTTTCATCTTAAAAAAAAAAGCAGATAATACTATATTAGATTTTACTCAATATAAAAGCGATGTTTTTTTTTTGTGTTTTTGATAAAGCAATTGTAATCAACTTGTTGAATCTTGAGCAACTAACGTCCGTGTGGCTTAAGCAACTATGCCGAATATTATAGTACTCTGTTTTCGCCCGCCTCGTATGTATTGCAAGTATACATAATACAATAGGGACTACGTAAGTTGTATTATTGTGCTTACTATTTCTGTACAAAACCACGACTAACCGTGTTTTGCGATATGTGAGAATCATCCGAAATATACCAAAATATATTTTGATATCATGAAATTGAGAAAAAGTTTGTAATGCCAGCCTTGTTATCACAAGGGAGATTCATAGGTGCCAAAATTGAACTCTAGCGTAACTTTTATTCCTTAGAACGCTGAGGGATTCTGAGAGTTGACCTTTGTAAAAGTCAGGCGTCTTTACGTTAGAGAATATATAAATTTAAATTCGCCTCGAAAGTAGCAAGATAGCTTTCGTTTTTATTGTGAGGGAGAATCTTTTCCCTACAAGTTTGGACTCGGTTGTCAGATGAAAGACATAAAAATACGTTTACATCAAGAGGAGGAGCAATAGCAGCAGCAGCCTTTGCTGAAAACAATTACTCATTCACGGCTAAACATTCTCTTACTATTCTACCTGGTTTCCCTGTACCAAAAGGTAAACTTTTTGTTAAAGCAATTCTGGTTTTCTACTGTTTTTCGATTATAACTATTTCTTTTAACCATTTTAACTGTAATGTTAAAATCTGCATCTGCTACGTTCCGTGTTCCTGAAAGAAGTTGGGGATCCTGACAATCCACAATTTCCTGTCTTTTGTTGCTCTTAAATGTTGTCCTTCTGTCATCTCGCCTAAAACCTGTTCAGTCATTCATTTACACAAGCTTGCGAGGTAGGTTATTTTCCTCGCCCCATTGGCCTTCAGTCTGTTCTGTAAGGAAATTGTTTTGCATTTACTAGCATATAGGAGAACTGATATTATGTAACAGTTAAGTACTCTTTTCTTTGTTCTTGACATGATTCTTTTATCTTAATAAATTGCTTAGCTTTTAGAAGGCATCATTCGCTATCCTAATGCGTCTTCAGATTTCAGTGTAACACGTTCCGCCCTCTGTTAAAACAATTTTTGGATATTTAAATTTTGATTTTGGTATCTCCAATTTTTAATTTCCGTTTGGGATGTTCTTTTGGCTAAGAACCATGTATTCTATCAATTGATATTTATTCCTTCTTTTCTTGTTTTCATTCACTGCTTTTGTAGGAGTTCTTAATTCCTTCCTCTTTCTACTATCACCTCTGTGTCATCTGCATATCTTATTTTAAGATTGTGGCCACCAATAATGGATCCTGGTAAGGACTTCTAATTGTTGTAAATCAAGTTTTGATTTAATTTTATTTGGAGCAACCAAAGTACTAAACATTTCTATCTGTCTTTAAATTTCCGAAATGTAAAAGTTTATACAAGTTTTGTGAAAATTGAGTGTTAAGGAATTCAATAAGCAGTTGCGCTATAGAGAGGTTTCAGCCTGGGTGGGGAATATTAATGTTACGAGAGAAATATTGTAAATTGATCCACCCCAACTAATGAACTATAGGATCTTCTTTCCAACTACTTTCATTACTGTTGATGTTGTAGAACAAAGTTGCCAGTAAAGACACATGGTTCATCGGTTACAATAAAGATAACATAGATGAGGCGTCTAGATCAAATAATACACAAAATAACGACACTTATAATTTCAGACTAAATATCCTTTTCACTGAATATACAATTGATCCTCAATTTTCTTAGTAGAAAGAAGATAAGATTTGCGGATTTTGAACAATTATTCGCATTTTAATTAATTTCCGAGTGTAACAGCAAAATGGTCCACTTGTTAGATTAAGCTTTGAACCACTGTATCTTAGAAATGATTAAAGATATTTTACGTGTATTCTCAGGTTTTATAACACTATTGAACTCTATTTTGAGCAATACGAATCTATAATTACTCTCCAAGCTTAACAGAAGAATCATGATGAAATCGATCATAAACGAAAATGACATGTTCATCATTAATTAATCATTGCTAAGGATCGGATTCTCATGAAGGATAGAAATTAAGTTCATATATTATTCCAGGATCATTTTCCAACTTATTTAAGAACATCTTCGCCCTATCTAAATTTCTTTCCTGGAGTAACACGGTGCCTCAGAGGTTTCATTTTCAAGTCGTTTTTCACTGCTCTTTAGATTGTCAGAAGTGAAACGCCTCTCTCACGTGCAAAATGTCTTATGAGTGGAGTTCGATCTTTTCTAATTGATGTCTTCAGCTCTAAGTTGAAGTGATGATTCCTCTTCCTGTTGTGACCTCTTGATCAAGTTTTCCTCTCTAATGTTCCCTCTTTTTGAGGATGGAAGTTAGGGTATGAATGTTGGTACCATTACTGAGGGCCTTAATGATCATTTTTCTTCCTCTCACCATTAGTCATTTTGGAAGGCAATGGGGCTGATGTGAAATGATATTATTCTATTCTCTTTCTAGCTGAATAACTCAAAGGATTTTTCAGTGATTCTAACGATAGATGGCTTCAAGATGGCTAAACAATTTATTTGAAAACTTGGGAAAATAACTCGATTATTTTAGTGTTTTTTTAGATATTAAAAATGTGTGGGATGGACAATTATACTGTTACAGGATTTGAACAATTTTGCTGTTACACTCGGTATAATGCCAGTTAGTGCTGCGAAAAGCGGGTGTTTCGCATATCCTTTCAGCTGGGACCTTTTCCTTGAGAAACCGCTTTCAAAATCTCAATAAATTTTGTTCTTCAAGCGAAATTAAAGCTCGTCACACTTCTTTAAACGGAAGTGCTGTCCAAAGCGAAAATATAATTGACTATCAGAATACTCTGTAAATACTCGCAAATCTTAGGGTAACTTACAAGATGCAACCACAAGCACAGCAGAAGGTGTTTTTTAGGAATTCATTCATCTGTTACAAGTAATTGAAGACATCTCTACACGTAGACACTATATACGTATCTGTTTTGCTTCTACAAACACGACAAAAATCTTTTCGTAGCACTGTAAAAAATATATTTGCTTAAAAAACTTTTCAATATAATATTAGAATTTCCTTACCTACAAGTCATATATTCATTAAATCATTTTGCTGACAAAAAATATCTGCTTAGTAACTCTCGACTTACTATAAGTTGAATGATCCTGCAATATCTATCAGTACTGATTGAGAAATATAAAAGCAGTATTGCGACGCATAGAGCTGTGTGGCTGTGAACATTCTAACAAAGGCCTTGCACAAACAGCCTTGGGGGCTAGCGGCGTCTTCACATCTGCGCTAGTCGACGCCATCTTAATTACATCAGACTTCCCGCGCTTGTGAGCGCTGCAAAACTGGCGCCACTGAATCACGTGGCATCACGTTCTTTCATGTTGTGCTATAGAGAAAATCCACGATATTAATATAATTTAATACCTTTTGTAATAGTAGCACCTGGTAGCTATTTCGTATTAAAATCCGAGTCACAAGGACGTATTGCAGTGTGCATTGATGTTGTTAGTGGAACCTGCATTGCCTCTTGTTTCTTTCACTACGGTACTTTACTATGGGGTTGTGGGTGTAGTGTTGCTGTCACTTCTTATTTAATAGTGACGAGAGATGAGGGAAAAAAGTGAAATTTTGGTCGTGATCGTTCGGTCATTATAAAGATCTAATGATCCATTGATTTTGTCCCCTGATGCCGCATCACTCAATAATATTGAGTCTTTATCGCTTACTTTGATTTTATTCGATGATTTTTTTTCTTTTTGTATTTCTATAGTGCTTCCTGGGTATGACGATAAACTACATCCGGTAGCAAGGCCTCTTTTTGGGAGGTTTTGAGGAACGTGGAACCATCTCTTGTTCCCAGGTTCAACTTGACTCCGGGTCGTAGCACCTGTTAGGCTGCCAACGATGGGCAAATAATACCCACCCACTAAACTGGGGTTAACACACAATGAAATTATAAACATTTTTATAGTAACATTTACCAGCAATACATTTTTGTAAAAGAAATTACTAATGCTTCAAATTCCAGTCAGGTTCGTTATATTCACATTTGTTGGCTATAAATAACCTGCTAAATTAAGTACCTCCACGAGATCGCTAAAAAAAAAAAAGAGCATAGCACGAAGAAAAAGACGCCAAACTTGACGAAAAAATAATTATCTTCTAAATGTTTGTTATTATTGAGAGGAAAGATCAAAGTATTTTGGGGCTATATTTTTACATTTTTTAATCCTTCCTAGCACGTCCGAAATTTTCGTTAAAAATCTTGTTTTTTTTTTTTTTTTTTTGACTCAGCAAAATTGATCATTTTTTTTTTTTTTTTTTTTAATTTTATAAAAAACAGAAAATCTCCCTTTGAAATTCTTTTAAATATCAATTATCATTTTTTTCAAAACTTATTTTACTTAAGTCAGAAATTATTATGTTTATTTAAAATATTTTGAAGCAAGCTTAACTTGAAAATAAAACAAGGCAGATCATAAACTTTCGCGTCACTTGACAGGTGATGAATGACATATTGACTGATTCCGTGAGGATAATTTGTTCTAAGGAAGGAGAAAAGTGAAATAATTTACATTTTAGTGAAAAAATTATTTACCTCATTATTTTTAAGGAAAACTTTCATCGCTCTATTTTTTTTGTGTTTTTTTTGTACTTAGCTTTCATCTTTTACGTTTACGATGCTTTATAGAAAATATATTATAAAGAAATTAAAATAAGTCTGTTAAGAGTAAGATCAAATTTCATATTTCATAAGGAAGGTATCTAATTAATTCATAGGTACCTTTCTTATGAAATTTTATCAGAAATGTACATAAAATACTATAATTTTATGTAAATTTATCACATTTCATTGTGTTATTTTTATTTCCATTCATTTTATTATTAATTTTGATATTTCATTTTCATTTATGGAAAAATGTCATAACTGAGATTAATATAAAAATAAGATGATATAAATTTCATAAGATGATACTGATATTTTCTCGATTGAAATTGAAAAATCAAATTAACTTTTCTACACGTGTTTCGCAAAAGTAAAGGCCTTAACAGCGGAGAATGCTTAACTCAAATAACGCAATTGTATTCTGGTTGGTCTTCCGTACTTTATAATTACAGCCCGATTATAAACACAAAATTACATTTCTTAATTACTGTGGGTCTTCTGATTAGTCAAAATGATACAATTTACAAAACAAAAATCTATCTCATAAGGAGACTTAGGAAACCCGATGCGGCTTTTAACTAATTTTATAATATTTTAACAGCCTAAATGTAAAAATATATTATAATTTAAAAAAATAACAAATAATTGTATTAAAAATTCATTTTTCATCGAAAAATTTTTTTGCTTTCAGAAAATATTGTCCATATTCATAAAAACAACTAAAAGCAAATAAAAGCATTTGAAATTAAATAATATCTTTGTTTTATTGAGTTTTGTATGTTACAATTCAGAGCTGATTTTCAGGTAGGGGGGGGTCCAATTAAAAACAAAAAAAATCATGATTTGCATACCTTAAAGTCTTGTGCTTTTAATTATTGTAATCAGTAAACCTGACGCGATCGAATTTCTAGCGTTTTCATAAAATTAGTTATGGGAGGGGGGTAATAAATATAAAAAAAATATTTCTGCCATGACTTAAATAAAAAAAAACACATTTATAATAATTCGATCATCTGTGAATAGTTTCTGAAAGTTTCATTAACATCCGACAATTATTTTTGCAAGATTTTCCAAATTAATGTGTCAAACACAAAAAAAAAACGTGATAAAAATTATACATATTATTTTACTATAGGGTCATCCCATAAGTTCTGTCCGAATTTTGAATAAAGAAAACAAGTGACCAAATTTTACATTTAATTACAGATTCAATCAACAATGTATTTTCCCTGATTATCTATGACTTCCTTCTATCTATTAACAAGCTCACTAATTCCATTACTGTAAAATTCTTTTGGATTTAATTCGAAGAACTCACAAATGTCAGTTTTAACCTCTTTCTGTGTTACAAAAGCTGTTTCTTCTAAATGATTCTGTATGCTACGAAACAAATGGTAGTCTGAAGGAGCAAGATCGGGAGAATAAGATGGATGAGGAATTTTTCTCCCAATCAAGTTCTTCGATCTTTTGTGACAAGATTCTTGTTGTGTGGGGTTGCACATTGTCCTGATGAAACATCACCTCTTTTCGATTCACTAGAGGAGGGCTTTTTTTCCTCTAAGCTTGGTTTGCTGAGAGTATATTTGAGCATTAATTGTTGCATTAGGTGGTAAGAATTCAAAGTGGATTATTCCTTGGCGACCTCACCAGATTGAAAGAACATTTTACCCATGAAGTTCCCATCTCGGCTGGGTCGGGGTCCTTCCCCTTTACCAAGCCACTGTCTACGACGCTTAACATTTCGATAAAAGATCCATTTTTCGTTGCCAGTCACAAGTCTATCCAAAAAAGGTGAAACAAGTTGGCGAGAATGGATAGAAGAGCAGATGTCAACTCGGGATTTGAGGTTGTTTTCAGACAATTCATGAGGCACCCATTTTCCAAGTATAGGAACTTTTCCAAGTTGTTGAAGATGACTATGAACAGTTTCCTTTCTTGAACTCATAAAGCACTATGTGCCTCAAATGATTCTTGGGTACTTCCATGTTAGCAGGGTTTTAATCAAACAAAATTTAATTTTATTGTTCTCTGAAATAAAATTTGATCAGTTTAAATGCATCTAAACATAAAAATAATGTTCAGCTCCCTTAGACATTATAAAATACTCTTTAAATTTCGTTCATTTTAACCAAAAGTTAAAATTCGGACAGAACTTGTGGGATGACCTGATAGTTCCGGTGATACAAAGAGAAACAAAGTTTTTTTTTAATCAAAATTTAAAATGTCCTCAAAAGAAGGAATTTTTTTTTTTTAAATAATTAAAATAAACTTTGATTTTTTTTATCTTAATAACAATATAAACATTTATACGATAAAATTTTGTTTTCGTTAAATTTGGCGTCTTTTTCATCATGCTATACTCATTTTTTTAGCGATCTCATGGAGGTACCTATAAATGTTGATAAGCTGTAAAAAGGAATTAATCATATAATCGAGCAAAAACTAGTAATTGCAATTCCCAAAATTACAAATGGGTTTGTGCAAAATATTTTTAATATTCCGTGAAGTAAATTGACTTTCTTCATTTGAGTTTTGTTTTATTTGATGATTCGCAACAGTACTTTATTGATTTTAGTAGATGTGGTATTAAAAATAATTTAATAATTTTAACAAGCAAATAATTTAATTTCAACTTTTTTTTGTAACTTATTCTGGCCATCAATCTACTAGAAATGAAGAGAAGTGGAATAGAAATTACTTAAATATTGCCGTACTATTTTCTTGCACCAAATTAATCTGTATTCATGTTTTTTATCTGGGAATTATTACGAAGTTTTATATCTATTGAAACTTCTGAACATTTTGTATCAGAAAGCATATTCATCAATATGTTTTAATGTGTTTATTGATATATAGAAAAGAGGGAGATGTATTTAATAAGCTTTCACACTAAGCTTAGTGCGAAAAGCAACTGGCGAGAGGGATTGATTGATATTTTTCCAAGTTGGTAGAAACTCACCACTTTGGAAAATCAGCATTTATTATTGTAACTGTTTCAATCACAATAGTTTTTCGTGTACATCGAAGCAAGAAAGAGTGAGAAAAATGATTGTACGTTTTTATAAGAGAAACGTAATTATTTCTCTCTAAAACTTAAAGAATGCGCCTATTTGCTGTTTTAAACTTTGGCTAATTTTCTTTTATAGTAATGAACCGTAACCAATTATGTCTGTCTCTATTGTCAATAGTGCACATGTAAAATCTATTATTTTACAATAGAAAAACTAGTTTTATCATTATGCGACAACTGATTGGCATATCGTATCTGCACCACACTCAAGTAACCAAGTCATGTTCGATTCGTCTCAGACAGATATTAATTGAAAAATTAAATTAATGAATTGAGAGAAACTGCGCAATTTAATTAATCTTTTTTAAATCCATTTTTAATGAGAAATTGTACCGATTGAGTCTCATGATTTGATTTTTATATGCAGAATTTTTATTAAAATGTTCTGTTATTTCTGATTAAGACATTGTTTAAAAAAAGGGTTAAATTTTCTTTTGACTTCAATAAAAGTTCGTTCAGGTTAAATAAGTCAATTAAAAAAAATTTTCTTCGATGACTTTATTGAACTACTACTTTACTACTTTGCTCTTTTCATTCTTGAGAAAGAACTTTCTCATTTTGTTCTAGTTTTCTCACATTTGTCAGGAGACTTCATAATTCTGCTCTTTTGTAGCTTTTTATTATTCTTGGCAAAAGACTGCTCCATTCTATTACATGGTCTTCTCATATTTTCAAGAAACTTTATAATTGCTCCATTTTGTGCTTTCTTACATCTTTCAGACAACATCGAAATGTTATCTTCCCAGAATTTTTCTGGGAAATAAATTGCTCGAGAAGCCTTTTGCTGTCGTTTTAGGAAACTAGTTATATCTGACTGTAAAGACTATAATAAATATCTATCCGAAAGTTCAATATGTACACATTACATTGGATAAGAGGAATTTGCCTAGATGATATGAATAATTTTTGTTTGCTCTCCAAGGAAAAGCCTAACTTCATGAAATATTACTAACTTTTCTGTTGCCTATCAATATAACATGTCAATTTAAGTGAATATATGTGTCCTTTATTCAACATTCGCTATGCACATATTTTCTTTTATTAGAATTCAGAACTTATTTTTAAGTCATGTTTAATGAACTTCCTGAAGCTCTTACTTTAAACTAAATGCAGTAAATTCTTTAACCTTTCAAAAACTTTGAGTTTTTTTAATTGCTTACCAAAAATTTCTAAATTAGGTACTTTGATCATTGGCGTCTGTTTCCTTTCTTTATTTTTTATTTATTTATTTATTTATTTTTTTAACTCTAACCATGCCGAAAATACAAGACATTTTCTGTAATGTAGTCTTTGAAACTATAAAACAGCTCATATACTTAGCCGGTGTCGGGGAGGGGGTCATTTGAACAAATGTGATATGTAAGACGTCTGCGTAAACGTCTTGTACACTTTCTCCTGAAAATGGATAATCATTATTTTGTATTAACGAGAATGTTTGCTTTCTTATATTTAATCAGATACCGAGTCGTAGAAATTAATTCTATCTGCAGACTTTTTATTAATAAAAAATCTTTGTTACATGTTTTTATTGACTTTAATATTATTAATTTGATTACTTCTCTATAGAAAAACCTTCCAGTCTTAACTCTAGTCTTCTTAATTACAAAACTAAAGGCCCTCAACGTTATAAAATAACTGTTAAACTAATACAACCAAATTATTCTCTTCTCTTAAAGCAATTATCTACAAAGAACAATATAAAACCGTCATAATAAATGGTCTTCCAAATTATATGCTTGACAAAAATATAATGTAATAGTGTAAAATTTAGTGTCAAATAGATTAAGAATAACAGCATTGATTTCATCATAATCAGATATATTCCAATTATAAAAAACGAAACTGGTATAACACTATATTCAAACCATAAATATATATATATATATATACACCACAGATAAAATTAAGCGTTTACGTTATAATCTCTTACTAAATGGTTAAATATTCAGTAGTAACTAATAATACCACAATAAAATAACACTCTCTATACAAGGCCAAAGTTCTTTACAAATTCATTTGACTTATCGATTGTATCTCTGAAATAAAAGAACATTCTATATAATCACAATTCTGTCCTGTTTGATCCTCTGCTTGATTAGAATATTGTTATACTAGAACATACCTATTCTATTGTAATAGACTCTCCCACATATAATAAGTAGTAGCAGTCGCCAGGGAGCTCAGAGTGAGTTGGTGAGTCAGTCGATGTCGGACATTAACGTATCAACCACCACAACTAGATTGTTGCGTCATTAACTATTATAACAAGTTCCTAACGTTTTGTACGTCGAACCCTTTTAGGACCGACTTAGTGAAATACAAGCCTCCACTGTGAAAACTACAACAAATATACAGAAACATTTATCTTACATACAGTGATATATAATGTTGGTTTGTCAAAAATATTGCGTCCTGTTTAGGGACGATGGAAGTTACTGGTCAATTTTATTTAATAACAAATAGGCAACACTTCAGATTGACGGCTGGTATCTTGCTTTCACTTTTGCACGAATAATTTTGGGAAGAGCAAGAATCCATTTATTCTTATTTTAGCTATAGAGAAGATAGCAGTGTAGACTGGCCTCTCCAGACTTAAGCGTTAGCTAGTCGAAGTGGGAATACTGGGGAAAGTAATGACTGCCTCCATCATGAAGGAAGTTTGCATTGCAATAAATGTCTTTAACGTTTTTTTTTGTAAAGAGTTATCACCCCTTTAATTGGCGATTTATTGATGTATTTATGAATTTAAAATTTCCTATGTGACAAATACTTGTAAATACTCGCATGTGAAAGAAATTCCAGTGTTAAAGACTGAATAAAGTCTGCATTTATCTTAAATTGTATGAGTAAACGAGAAATAATATAAGATTTTCCCGACATAAGTTGTATCGATTTTCTGTTATAAAATAAATCTAATTAAATCCCATCAGAATGATTAGATCAAACCATATAACTCTCAATGTGAATTTATTTATATATTTCCTGTTCCATCTATAGTGAGAAAGGAGCTAAATCCACTCCAGTTAATAAATTTATGAGTGACTGTTTCCCTTAGTCGTTTTAATAATTTATACAAATAAAATATTTATCTTCATTTAGACAACATTAATTCCCGAAGAAAATGAACAGTTTAAGTTGTTCCTTTACTCGTCAGTTAGCAAGATTATATTATTTGTTCAAGCTTTTCATGTGAGGTACTCTGATATCTTGTCTACTAAGAGATCGTCTTGCTTCAATTTGATTTTGAAATAGGCTATGTAGCTTTATTTTTTAATGAATAAATACTGAATTTTGCAATATATTTTATTTAAACATTTTTCTATCAGTTATAAATTGCGCCTTGAATATCAGGAAAAACATTATTCATCATTGTTTGTAGATATTCATACAAAAGGATTTTTAGTTGGCATGGTTTTCATTCGTTACTTTGTGTGCATATGCGGCTCGTTGTTCGAATGCGTTTTCGTGCGCAACCGTGATAACTGCAGTCCGTCTTGGATATGACGTTAAACTACATCCGCGTCCTGGGTAAGGCGATAAACTACGTCCAACAGAAATGCCTCTGATCAGGAGGATTTGAGGAGCGTGGAACCGCATCTTATTGGCTGATGTTCCCAGGTCCAACCTGTCAGAGTCCCAGCTATGGGCAAATAGTTAACACCCAAACTCGTGTAAAATAGGTTTTAATACCAGAAATAGTTTTTAATTAAAAAAAAAATTATTACAGAAATAATTTTTGAAGGAAAAATTATTATCAGCAATAATTTAAAAAAAAATACCAGCAATACAAACAGTTATAACTTCTTTGAAAAAATTTGACCAGCTATAGATTTCTTCAAGGAAAAATATTCCCAAAAATAGATTTTTGAAGAAAAACATATTACCAGCAATAAAAATCTTATCTGCATTAAATAACCCATTGATATGCCGTAAAACAAAATAAACCAGGACTGCAGTGAACTTCCGTTGAGCATTCTCTGTGTATGAGTCTTCAAATTTGGCTTGTTGCCGGATGCAGTAAACAAACATTGGCTGAATACAAAGACGGAATATCAAGGAAACCAATTGGATTGTTCAATGGAAACTGAGAAGTACAATCAATTTTGAAGATCATGACTGCATATTGGAATTACAAGAAAAAAAAGGAAAATCAGGTGAAAACGATGTCAAGAATCAGAAAATCTGAAAAAGAATGTGATATTTCAGGATGAAGGCGATCGTGACTCTCTATAACTTTCTTTTCTGTCAATTGCTATATATTCTCGGTGAAAGATAACAGCATGGTTTAACTTTTAGCTTCTCCTTGCTTTTAAAGTCACTGTTGCCCTACTCCTGCATCCCGAATAGACGGGCCTGTCAGCTTTTCCTACTTACCTACTGTTATTCCGCAATCCCATTCATTTTCGTTTTATCTGTAATGTTATTTGACCCTTTACATTTATTCTAACCTCCTGTCTCTTCTATTTTGTTTCTAAAACGAATTAATTTTGAATTAAATTTAAAACTTACCATTTATATTCCGGTTTTTAAATACTGGTTGCCAAGTTAGTCCAGTGAGCTAAATCTGCTCTGCTATTAAACCCATATCTGCTGAGAGCAGAATTGGATACTTGCCTTTCCCAATTATATTAGTGTGAGATGAACATTATCAGAGGAATGATGAAGAAGAAACGAAAAACTAACAAAGTACACATGGTAAACAGAATAAAAATGGATATGTTGAATAATAAAGGAAAGTAATTATTGTTTACAAACCTTCTTTTAATTACGCTATCACTCGCCCCTTTAGCCATGTTTCTTCAAGATGCGTGCTGTCAGTTTTGAACTACTTCGTATTTTCTGTTACTTTGAAAAGAGCTCATACGGAAGCCAGAATTTCAAAGCCGGTTCCTACATAGAGGGAAATCTTTTCTAACACAATATTTCTAAAAGTTTTTTTTCCATTTTTCTTGTGCCATATTAATCTAAGTTTAAAGAAAATATAAACGAGAAATGAATAATTACTGTTGTCATAAGCTTATTACGGTGTAATTATCTTGCAAGCAGTTGAGATTGCTCTCGATCCTAGATTAGCAAAATCTTACTTTCTCCAACAAACGCCAAAACAGTTTCGGTCCAGGGGCGAATTCAAATGAAACACCCCAGAGATTGAAAACCGGAAGATATTAGAAATAAACAAAAAGAAAGCGATGTAAGGGGAATGAAAACAAAAACATTTACAGCAGAAGACATTGAACGAGACGACGTAGTGCTTATGCCAATGATAATATTTATGTCAACGTTTAAAGAATATATAATGATTCTAAACGTGTACGTTGAAGCGATGCGTACGCATGTTTCGTATGAATGAGTTCAGATATGCCAGTCCCTCGGCGAGTGATTTTTGTTGTTGTTGCATACCTTATGCGCATGTGTGTGAAAATACATAAGCGCGAGTGTAAGGTTTTCACGATTAACGGAGACGCCTGTTACTTGAGACTGCTTTAATGTGAACGTGTGGGTGTCAGCCTTTCCGAACTGGTTTGTATGCCTGCGAATGAGTTGAGACTATGGAAGAAATAGAAAACAAAAACTGACAAGTAAAACAAATCTTTATCTTAAGAGAAAGAAATTGAAAAGAATCCGGTGACACACCAGATAAATAGACAGATAGAAAAGAAAAACATTTTGGATTAAAAAAAAAAGGAAGACTTTGAAAGGTTTCAAAGAGAAACAGAAGAAAAAATAAAGGAAAAATCGTGAGACTGTAAAAGAGAAGAATTCTTAGAGCAGTTTGATGGCTGTCTGGAGGAATAATGGTTGGGTGTGGATAGAGAAAGTAAGAAAAAAATAAATCATATGGGGAATCTAAATAGAATAGAAATCTATAAGGAAGTTTGGAAGAATAGGAAAGACTAAACGCTATGAAGCTACTCGAAAAGAACGCGTAGATGAAAAAAAAGATTTAAGTAAACTTGAATCGAAAGAAAGATGTGAAAACAAAACTAAGAGAAGAATTTTAAGAAATAAGACACGACTGAAAATAAGGGAAAACAAAAATCGAGGAAAAGATTTTAAAAAACGAAGGAGAACAGAACAGGAAAATGAAACAGAAAATGCAAAAAATGGAATTTGAAAGAAAAAGAAAGACGCCAGACGATAAGAAAAACAAAGGAAAATGTGAATTTATCTGAGAGAAAATCGTCAAAGACTCTCCTACTGCTTCTCTTTATAAAGAGTTAACTTCTAACTGAAACAAAACTGCATCCAGTATCAACAATATACATCTCCTGCAAATGACAAATTCTATATGCGTTACTATCGGAAAATAAGGTTAGTCCATCTTTTCCGTGGTCAGTCGCGGTTTAGCTTTCATGCAAAAATGCATCGGGAATAAATCACAGAATATGATTTAATTATTATACAATTTTATTCGTAGTGAATTAATAAAGATCTATAATATTTTTCTCATTTCCACATCCGTGTGTCAGTTTAGGTTTCATATTTACCTTAAGTTTATAGTAACTGTCTCAATCATATGTTAAACATTTGTTAACACGGCTGTCGATAAAAAAGTATTTTAAATAAACGGGATGTAATTTGGACATGAGTATAGTGTATGCAGTGTATATAATAATGAATGATTTATAAAATGATTATGCTTAATGGATATTAACGAATATGTTAATGATTTTTTTTAAATTTTTTGTTACCTTAGTTTTTGTGGACCAATATCATACTAAGCACTCTAACGATCGAACTAAATTAGAAAATATGGTCTAAGACGAGCTGATGAATTATAGCTGTCAGGCCTCGTTTAAATTAAAAAATGGAATGCTCTTTCAAGACGTAAAAGATATTAGCTCTGCACTACCTTCTTTTACCTTATTATATGTGAATTTCCATTATTTACTAAAGATACCAGAGTGGTGTCCCGTTGCTGTCTACGTTTTTGAGTTCAGAATGGTTTTTCTCAGACTTTCTTAGACTCAAGGCTAGAGAGCCCAATCCATCCTATTATTTAATCCATAGCTGGGAGATGGATGAAATGGATTCCTGTCTTTCACAAGGACATTTTTGCGGAAGTTAAACTGAAAAGCTGTTAGTCTTAGATATTACAAACCTTAATTACGACTGACACGAGTTACAGTACACCGTGAGGTTCGAACTCGCAACACAACCGATATGACCAGCGGGAAGAGCTTACTAATCTATCACTTCTGTTTCTCTTGTAATTTTAGTAAATGCCTGTAAAACCTGCAAGAGACAGAGGAAGTAATTAAAGTGAAACCTGAGAAGAGTTTGGAAAATTACAAGATCATGTTTTCACTTTCCTTACGCTGTATTTGCAAATGGAGTATTGGCGTGTTATTATGCTGCGAAATCGGCGGTCGACTTGCTCAGAAAAATGTTTTCTTTTTCTCTCTTCACATGTGACATTTAAACGAGATGACATGGCTCTAATTCCTCAAAGACATCAGTTGTCAAGTTCTGAGCTCTTCTTTTTAAATTTCTGAGATAAAAGATTTTATTTTAAACTGCGTATATTGCAACTAAAACGGGTTTAAGCTTAGTGCACAATTACAATAAACTTCAATGACTGGTTGCGAAACATTTGCGGCGTTATTTCTAGATGCAGTATAAACCGTAGTTAAATCTCGAATGGGTTTTATGATTGTCCTTGAAACCAGAATTATTAAAGTTCCTAGAGAGCGTGACATTAGAATTCCTATTCAAAATGGGGGTCAGATGCTTTTAGTAGTAGACGTGTGCTCGAGTGACTTGTGTCAAAGAGAAACATAGAATTAACAATTTCTTTTCATCCATATTTATTAGATCTTGTATTATTTCTTGTCGCTGATACAGTGGTGTCCAGTCGAATGTATCACATTTATCATAGGAATAAAAACTTAACTGCCACGATAAATGCCATGAAGGACTCTGATTGGTACACCAACGATCTACTAGTTTAAGTGGTATAGAATCAGTTTACATTTGTTTTTTATTTTACTTTTTAATTCATCATTATCAGAAATATCCGTCATTAACAGGGAAAAATAAGTTAAAATGTAACCAACGTAGAAAAATATCATTTGAATATACTTTTTACACAACTCTAAATAGGTTTACACTAAGCAAGAAAACCTAACACTTACTGAAAAAATGTTCTCATGCACAAAGAAATTGATAAATGTTGTAGACCCTTAGGCTGACAGTTTTCTGTGTACACAATATCAGTGTCACTCCCATCAGGTTCCACTAGGAATATTTTATTTGGAGTTCTATCCTTTGAATAGCTAATATAGAACTGATCCTCGGAAAAGCACAAGTAAGTTGGCGATCTTGAAAAATTATTATTGTTACTTGCAAATGTAAGCCACACTAATGATCAAGTTTGCTTGAATTCAAACTATTTTGGAAATATATCGAACCGGGGAATGAGCATATCCTCCTGGTTGCTTCGATAACACATGTGTGTATGAGCTACCAGCTGACATCTAGGTAACTCTCAACGCATAACTTTGGTGTATCGAGACTTTTGAGAAACACAGTGGGCACTAAACACATTCGATGCTTTTCACTTTTCTGGTGATACTTCCAAAATCATTATTCCGAACAATGGGAAAGAGCTTGTCAAATCATGAAATTTCTTCTCAAATGACCTTACATTGTGAATTGTCTTCCAGCTAGACCCTGGGCTGGTATTCCTGGCGGAAAGTGGAGAAAAATCAGTCATAATCTGTGTGGGGTTGCTTAAATTATTGATGAACTTTCATGTTCACCAGTAACATGCACATTGATTTGAATAAACACAGTATACTCTTTCTAGAGAGATGTATCTTTATTTGAATTTTTGCTCCACAAACTGTCCTTTCTTGACGGCACACAGTAAAAGAAATAATCCTCGACACATCCACCGTTTTGGCACCGAAAAAACAAGCAATTCTAGTTGCCATCTTTGACGGTGCTTGAGGATTTTCAGGTCAAAATAATATCCTTTTCTCCATTGGATTTTTCTCTACCGCCCAGCTCATTGTTGATATGACCGTTGAAGGCTAGCAAAAGTATTGGGCAATGAAGGACAATACATCTGTTCTCAATAGTGAGCCCATTAATTCGTCCAATTCCACCTTTCATCTTTAATGTGAGAACCATATGTTCCCTTCCGCTTATATATGATATAAACATAATTACCAGTTGGCATGTCCGCCTGATAACCCTTTATATAAGCCAACATTTTTCTTTCTCTCTTGAAGTAAATGTCCAAAAAGATTGATTAAAGAACCTTCGCGGTCGATGTAGGTAACGGGATTCTCCTGATGGTAGCATTAATTCAAAGAAAATCGATACTGACTAGACATCTTGTCTTCAGACGCATTCTTACCGACCTGACATGGCTTTCCTCTATCTTTTCTACAAATATTTTCATGGCTACTACTCTGACGGCCCTTTTTCCTGTTGCCCCGTCTACATGAATATAAGTGTGCTACTAGATTAACATTTAGGTCTCATCTGTTTACTGTTGAATTAGCTAAATGCTACCGCCACTTCTACTCCAACGGCTTTTCTCGCATTTCTTACCTGTGGTACTCCCTTCCGTTTACTTGCTTCACCGATAACTACAACCTTCAAAAATTTAAATGCAACATCAATCGCCATCTTATGTCTTCTTGAATCACGTTCTGTCTCTTCCTCAATGCTCCCTATTCTCAGTCTTCTCTTTCACTTTCTGTAACCCCCTGTTTACTAGTTGCGTTCCTGTCTTGTTTGGGGTGAAATGATTAAAAGTATGCATACTTAATGCTTGAAATTGAACTGATCTAGCCATGTTGGTATCATGTTTCCGTTAATATCTTTCTCAATCTGTGATAGTCACCTTCAAAATTTTGTACAGCAGAAGACATCAGAATTTGTCTCAGTAATTTGCCTTAGTCCTTTCTTTCATGATGGATGAGTTTCTCTACATTTACTTTATTCCTGCTCAATAATAACAGCAGTTATGTGAGCACATAGAATTCAAGTAGATTGATCCTAACTGCTGTTTTTTCAGCATGAATTACATCACCATAAACGATGGATTCTCAATGTCATGCGGAGTAGGCCATAAAGAGACTTGATAATACCCTTTTCATGAGGGCATCACAAAAGCGCCGTGCTATGTCTTAGTGAATATCCTAGTTGAAGTAAATTTGGAAAAACTCTTCTTAATCATGTGGCCTCGCCAGCAGGCTCCCAATCTTCTTGTAGTATGTGACTTACCTCCCGATGATTCAAGAATAAACTTAGCTTCTCAGACCATCAAAGAAGCTTGATGCATCAGCGAGTTGGCCTGAAAGTTAGCCACCATGTTACAATCCGCTCTTTACGCCATGTCACTGGCTGCCTCAGATATGTAAATATGTTGTCGATCCATGATGCACATGCTTGGGGAAAGATAATTAATCTTGAGAAATATAATCCCCCCACCACCTGAGAGGAAAGAAGAGTCTCTTACGTCCTAGCAAGATGTGGAATCCACAGGGCCGCACACTCAATGACTGATAGTAATCGAGTACGATTGGAGCAGAATAAAATGTAATGTTACCTATGAGAAATTTGGTCATGTGTTTACATCAGTCTATACAACCATAATGTCACATGGCTAATAGAGCTGCATTTGAAGTTAGTCCAGATGAATCCCCCACGATCTCTATCTTGGACATCAGCACCAAAGAATGTCATTTGAAAGAATCTGTTTTAATTACGGAGGCACGTATGGAATTGCTAACTCTTGTAATTTTCTGTTGCAAACCTGGACTTCAAGTGTTCAAAAGGATGGCTGAAATGTAGAAAGCTTATAGATGTTGCCTCCGAGTTTCGCCTCCTTTTCGAAATGATTGTGATAATTTTCTGCTACATAGTCTTTTCATTTATTTGGCTTTATTGCGAGGTTAGCATTTTTGTTGTTGCTAGGGAGTCTCAACTTTTGTTTCTTCTCTTATATACAATTGGCACTTTTCTTCTAGTTGTTCCTCTCCTGCTCCGGAGATTTTACTGTCATTCTGAGAGACACGTGAAAACTTCTATGTGAAATCGTGGTGGTTACCAAGGCCTACTTGCAAAGTTACGGAGAGCCACTTCCGGTCATGTCACTTGGGTACTCAGTGCATGTAAAAATAACAATTAAAGTTTACGAAAGAACATCTCTAAATGATATAACTTAAGAAAGCAGTGTTGAAAGTAAACAGTCGAGCGAAGTATAATTATTTTTTAATTCAATGAATAAAAAAATATAAGTTAAAATTTAAATAACCCCAGTTAACTATAAATTAATCTTTGAAAAATATTTAATAATTTTCAAGACCATTGATTGTAGAAAGTTCTTTATATATATATATATATATATATAATATTTTGTGTCAATTAATGATCGACTTTTCAAGTTACGAATAATCTTTCCCAGACATGGAGGAAATTCGGTCAGAAATTTTCCTAAGTTTATTTCATAAGAAACATACAATAAATGTGGTTCAAGTTTTAGTAGAAACAATTGGTGAATTTCATAGAGCTAGTGTGTGTTGTGATATATATATATATATATATATATATATATATATATGACAACAAGTTAAGTTATAATTATTTTGTTTTTTTTACTTACTGATGGTTGTTATTGCTGATTGAGTGCTTCAAGGATTATAAATTCTTTTTTACTATATAATATATATATATATATAATATATATATATATATATATGTGTGCACATTTCTTTCCAGTATTTAGAAGCGGATGTATTTCTTTGCAAAAGTTGTTTGACATCTCCGAGCTGTTCTTTAAAAATTTTTTTTTATTTATCAAGCATTTATTGATGCTCGAGGTGATTGAGTTTTTACATTCAAGGTATTATATTTTAAAACTTTTATAAGTCTTTGTTAGCGTCAAATATTTTGAAAACACAAAGAAGCAACTTTGTTATTTATATATATATATATATATATATATATACATACATTATTACTGACAATAATACTGATATTTATTTTGTATTAGTCGGTCTCTTGACTAAATTGAAGCACAAAGAGAAAGATTATAAAGTCCTTAAAACTATTTTAAAGTTCTCTTCGTTTTAACGACTATAAATTCTTTCTCTTCGTGCTTAATTTTAGTTAAAAGTACTATTAATATATAATAAATATTATCAAACGTATTGACAATATTGTTATTTTGTCTTTTTTATTTATCAAATTCATTAACCGCCATATATATATATATATATATATATATATATATATATATATATATATAGTCTTTGTGTGTATATATATATATACACAAAGACAAATTAATGAAAAATGTCGAGAAGAACTTTCATGCATTTTGTTCCTTAACAAATTTTATCGAGGCAAATGTATAGATTTTATTTAAACTGTATGACAGAAGTAACGTGATGACAAATAACGTTAAGTGTTCCCATTTTTTAATTAGAAAAATGCTCTGAAGTATGTTAATGAGTGAACGATAGCGAAAGCTAAGGGGCCTAATTGAATTTATGTGGTTGTTATTGATTTTTTATGTATTTATTATTTCATAACCTTTTAATATATCCAAGATTGTAATTACATTAATTGCATCTGCTCCAAACCTATATATATATATATATATATATATATATATATATATATATATACATGTGATCTCATCATTCGGTCAGGTGATAATTTACTTCGTGGGCTCCGACGTCAGTCACTTCAGACCAATTTATTCAGACACAAGGAAAAGAAAAAAAAGAAAAAATTGAGAGAGAAATGAGAAACAGAAAAAAGTTTAATAGTAAAAGGGGGAAGAAAGAAAGAGGAAGACAGATTTCAATATAAGGTTTTTTTAGGGTGAAAAGAAAGAGACATGGGGGAGGGAAAGAGTAAGAAAGGGGAAGAAAGGCGTTAACTCAATCGACAGGGTGACACAGAAAATATTTTTCCGGACTTAATAAGTTAAGAAATAAGGTGTGTCAAGGGAGTGATCATATTCAAAATAGATACATTGAAAATGTCTAGTTTTTTAAGCAGCGAAACTGTCAAATTGATGATGATGATAATAACAGTAATATCCTTAAAATATTTGACATATATATGGTACTTACTGGAAAGCACTCAATATCAGTGATAGAGCTAACATATTTAGTTGGATTGATGTGAGTATATATATATATATATATATATATATATATATATATATATATATATATATATATACACACACACATCTATATATTAACACATATGCATACCCATAAACACATTCATATAGGTCGATAATAATAGAATAGAAATAATAATAAAATTATAGATGAAGAAAATAAAATTCATAATTTAAATTATAATCAATGTAGGCATAAATATGAATACATAAACACTGTGAATGCACGTATACATATATGTTAGTACACATAAAAATATCCAACACTTCAAGTATAAAATTCTCCAAAATTAATGCCATTAAGAAAATTTAAAACTGTTCATATGCTTACACTTGAAGATATTAATTCTGTTTGTTCAGTAAGTCATCATCATTTTCGTATTTAATCACAATTTGTTTTAACGCATAGATTGCATCTGTCCCTGAAGTTGTTGGGAGTCTGGCATTGAAAAATGATCCTCCGTTTTATTTGTGGGGTGAATTCTACATCTTTAAGATTCCAATAATGTTTAGATATGGCTGTTTGATATCTTAAAGACTCGTTGGTGAAGGAATGTCAATTCCCATCTGATAACTATATGTAGACTTTCTTCTGACTGATATTTACCTTCGGATATTATAGTAGAGTTCGTATACTACATGTTCAGAAGTACAAATACCTCCAACAGGGCAGTTAGTTCCGGTTTTACAATTACAAAGAGGTTTATTTTCTTGTGTTTTAATGTCATAAAATTTCTTTAATAAAAGGTTATTCTGTGAATTAATTATACTGGATCTATTACTACTACAGGAATAACTATTTTTTTTATTAAATGTTTTTCTTAAAGGATTGTTGTGATTGAAATATTTGTCTTTTAAACTTAAAAATATTTGCTAATATTAGATAATTTACAAAAAGGTCGGTTAAACCATAGTATCTTTTTCTGTTTTTGGTTTGATTAGTTGAATTGTTTTTCAAAGTTTCCTGATAACTTAATTCTTGTTTGAAATTGATTTTTTTTATGTTAATTTATTCTCATTGAAGATATTACTGTTAGATGATAATCTATTATTTCTAGTGTCAACAGTGTTAGGGATTTGCTTAATTATGACTTATGGTGATTAGAGTTGACATTAATATAAATGAGTTTCATTTTCTTTATGAAATGGTATCTTTTTTGTGTTTCTATTTTCAATCCCACACTTCTTTCTTTTCCTTGTGTCTGAATAAATTGAACCAAAAATAACCCTAATAACAAATCTGAGGCCGATATATATGTTAAACTGTAGCAGCTTTTACTTATATATTGGTGAAACGACCGCGGCGAAAATTTCCTGAAACTGCACTGATCAATTCTTGTAAAAATGTTAGCTCACACCCTGGTGTTTTCAAATAATTTTTTTAAAGAAATACCCCTTTTTTTTTCGCCAACATATTTGTGCATGATCATAAAAAATTAAAAGAAAACTATTAACTCGTGACATTACAAATTAAATAAATAAAATATTTCAATAATTAAAAATATTAAATAAAAACGCATAAAAATAAGTAATTACTGCATAAAATATCCATAAGAACAAAATATTAACTCCATGAGTTTTTAGAATGTTTCAGAACGTTTCTTGAATTCCAAATTTGAAAACATATCCTTGTTCTTCTCAATGGTAATTCTGCGCATAAATACAAGTTACTAGATAAAATGTCTACACTTTCTTTGATAAAGTACCTCATGGAATGAAACGCCTTGGTATAAAATTAGGTATCTCCAAGAAATCGCTAAAAAAAAGAGCATAGGTTGATGAAAAAGACGCCAGCCTTGCCGAAAACAAAATTTTATCGTCTAAATGCTTATGTTATTATTAAGAGGAAAGACGAAAGTTTTTTTTTAATTTTAATTTTTCCTTTTTAGAACATTCTAAATTTTGAGTAAAAAGACTTTGTATCACCGGAACTAGTAAAATAACACATATAGCACATATACGATTTTTAGCACGTTTTTTTTTTTTTTTTTGGTATGTCACACATTAATTTGGAAAATCTTGTAAAAATAAAAATAATTGTCGGATGTTAATGAAACTTTCAGAAACTTCACAGATGATCGACATTATTATAAATATGTTGTTGTTTTTTTTATTAAAGTTATGGCAGAATTTTTTTTATATTTATTACCCCCCATACCTAATTTTATGAAAACGCTAGAAATTACAATTACTAGTGATTACAATAGCAAAAAGCACAATGCTCTGAATAATGCAGATCATGTTTTGTTTTTGTTTTTAATTGGATCCCGCACCTGAAAATCAGCTCTGAATTGTAACATACAAAACTCAATAAAACAAAAGATATTATTTAATTTCAAATGCTTTTAGTTGTTTTTATGAATATGGACAATATTTTCTGAAAGCAAAAACATTTTCTGATGAAAAATGAATTTTTAATACAATTATTTGTTATTTTTTAATTATAATAGATTTTTACATTGAGGTTGTTAAAATATTATTAAAAGCCGCATCGGGTTTTCTAAGTCTCCTTATGAGATAGATCTTTTTAGCGCATTGTAAGTTGTATCATTTTGACTAATCAGAAGATCCGCAGTAATTAATAAATGTAATTTTGTGTTTATAGTCGGGCTATAATTATAAAGTACGGAAGACCAACCAGAATATAATTAAGTTGCGTTATTTGAGTTAAGCATTGTTCTCTGCTGTTAAGGCCTTTACTTTTACGAAACACGTGTGGAGAAGTTAATTTGATTTTTCAATTTCAACTGAGAAGTGTACTTACAAATATTAGTATCATGTTATGAAATTTATAAGATCTTATTTTTATATTAATCTCAGTTATGATATATTTCCATAAATGAAATATCAAAATTAATAATAAAATGAATGGAAATACAAATAACACAGCTAAATGTACATAAATTTATAGTATCTTATGTACACTTCTGATAAAATTTCATAAGAAAGGTACCTATAAATTAATAAGATACCATTCTTATGAAATTTAATCTCGCTCTTAACAGTCTTATCTTAATTTCTTTATAATATATTTTCCATAAAGCCTCGTAAACTTAAAGGTGAAAGCTAAGTACAAAAAATAGAGCGCTGAATGTTTTCCTTAATAATAACGAGGTAAATAATTTGTTCACTTAAATGTAAATTATTTCACTTTTCTCCTTCCGTAGAACGAATTATTCTCACGGAATCCGTCAATATGTCATTAATCACCTGTCAAGTGACGCGAAAGTTTATGACCTGCTTGGTTTTATTTTCAAATTACATTTTTTCGGCGCAGAAGCTAAGTTAAGCTTGGTTCAAAATATTTTAAATAAAAATTATGAATTCCGATTTTCTTAAAATAATTTTTGAAAAAATAATAATTGATATTCAAAAGAATTTCAAAGGGAGATTTCTATTTTTTTTTATAAAATGGAAAAAAATGGTCAATTTTGCTGACTTAAAAAAAACAAGATTTTTAACGAAAATTTCGGACGTGCTTGGAACGATTAAAAATGTAAAAAAAATACCTCCAAAATACTTTGATCTTTTCTATTAATAATAAAATAAACATTTAGACGATAACATTTTGTTTTCGTCAAGTTTGGCGTCTTTTCATCATGCTATGCTCTTTTTTAGCGATACCGTGGAGATACCGATATAAAATGTTTGCCTCTTATTATTTCTTCGAGATATATAAAGTGTGTGTGTGTGTGTGTGTGTACGCGCGCTACTCTCGGGTTTGTAATAAGTTTACCCCCTCCACTTATTAATTTCTAAAAAATATTCCACACAAACCCACTCTAAACCCCACATTATTTTTGTGCAAAATTTTTCTTCTCGACTAATCCTATCACCGTCTAACATATTTACAACCCCTCCGGCTTATTAGATTTTGAAATAATTTCCATCCAACCGGCTTATTCCAACCCCTCCTTTTATTCACGACTCAAGAGTACTTGACATAAAGCAACATGTGAAGAAAGAACGCCCAAAACTTGTGCTAAATTTTTATTGTGAGAAAACATACGAAAGAAAAATGATTAAAATTATTTTTTCCAATCTTTAGAATTGGAGATTTGTCTCTTTTGCCTAGGGAAAAATAATTTCGTATATGGCAATTCTCTAAAAAATATTTTTTCCTTATAACGCAACAAATGAAAAAAATTTATATTATTTACCCAAGAAAAAAGTCTCCAGCTATTTCAAGCTATTTCTTCTTAATTAAATAGATAAATAAATGTTATAAAAAAAACAAATCTCCCAAGAAATTATAAGTTAACCTTAAAAGGAAATTGTATTTACTATTGGTACCTCCAAGCACGTTTGCCAAAAAAGGAATATGTGACAAAAAAACTCAAATTTTGCGTAAAACTTAACTTTATTACAAGAAATTATGGCTTTATTCGTAAGAACAGATTGGGTGAAAATTCTGTTTCAACCAAGAATTGATTGACATTGGAGAATTATTTTAATGGAATACTTCTGTGGTTTTTACGTATGTTTGTTTCAATAAAAATTCGTAAAACTGCAAAACTTCTGTAAATAAGAATTAGCAAAAATGAAGGACTGCCCTTTAGAATTGAAAAGAAACTTCATTTTGAAACGTTAAGTTCCCTTCCGAATTTTACAAACTTGGGGGAGGTTCTTGGCTCGTAAGTGAACACAAAAAATATCTAAATGATGTATTGTTGATTTTGTTTATATAGTTTTGTGTGTTTTTGTATCCAGGAGAAAAATATATTGTCGGTGTCACCAATTTCTTGCGGGAATGTTAGTTGTGTTTAGGTAGAAAGTACGTGTCTCCTGGTATATTTTTTGCCATAATAATTTGCGGACTTGAATGTGAGTGCGAGTAATAAATGAAAAACACAAAACTGTATATAAAACAATGTATGTATTTACAAAAGTATAAATACACAATAAAAGCACATTTAAACTAGAGAATGTGTTTGTGTGTATGAGGTTTGTGTAGAAGTCCGACAAAAAATTAATTGAAATGAATGTACCTCAGTGGTAGACACTTTTTTTTTCATGTATGACTATATCTTATTGTCTAAGACAAAAATGATGGGTGAGAATACTATTTACTATTTATGATTTAAAGAGTGCTCACTAGCGACGTTTTTTTAGTAAAGTGGGGCAACCCACAGCTTCGTAATTCTAATGCCTTTTAGAACCTGCTATTTATATAAACGCTGTCATTCGATCTGACACAAGACTGCGCATTTTATCAAAGTAAGTTCGATCTTCTCAGGGCAATTAGATCTGTGCATGTACAAACAGTAATAATAAACAAAAGACGTCCATAACTCAAAAAATGAAAGCCTACTTTGTTTCCAGCCGACAGCGTCCGTAACTGCCGGACATATTTATGATTAATTGACAATAATTCAAGTCTCCGAACTACGACAACAAATTGCCGAGCGATGAAGGATGATGTGTCCACCGAGGTTATATCACTGAGTTTCAGGCTAAATTGACTTGGTTGAAAAAAAATAAAAAGGCTAATTGAGGTGGAAGTGAGAAGCAATATGAATATTCAAATTGTTGGATGTGTCCCGAAAGTGCATCATAGAGGTTATCTGGCTTGGAAAATGTACCCCATAAAAAATAGTTCCATCAGTTCAAAATCTTATAGATAGGACTCACATGTGCTACATCCAAGGAACCGAATCCTCTACGTTGAGTTATAAGGAGGAAGATACATTCGGATAATTTCTTCGCCAAGAAATACTACAGTGTAACCCGGATATAAGAGACCCGGATATATAAGAGATTTTCTCTGGTCCCAAATTAGAACCCGTGTTAATGTAAACAAAATAGACCAAACCCGGATATAAGAGAAACCCAGATATAAGAGACTTCTTCTCCGGTCCCGACAACTCTCTTATATCCGGGTTACACTGTATTTGTGAAACCAACTTAGCGTGGGTGTTTCTATTTAACGCTACAATCTTAACCTGTTCAAATCAATCTCAATCGTTATTTATTCATCTTATCCTAATAATTTACTTCCTTCTACTTGCTTCTATATTCATATCACATACCTTACTGAGTAACCCTAAACCTTGACTGGGTCTTGAGTCTTGTATTGGCTGAATTTTAGTAAGAATAATAAAGAGCTATGAGCGTACAATTGTAGAATCGATTTGAAATCTGATGTGTTGATTATAAAGGTCGTGAAGGTGATATATATCTTCTGTTAATTTTCTGTTTCTTGTTACATGTATGTGTGTGTTATAGAGGCATTTTCTTTTTACTTTTGGTTCTCTTTTGTACCAAAGTGTCAGCTCTTAGATTTATAAATTCTTCCAACTCCTAAAATAAGCATGCGCATTCAAATAGACATTCCACTAATGTTCTTTTTCTTTTTTTTAGATAGATATAAATTTAGTAAACGCAGTAGAAAATAATCGTGCCACGAAGATTATTTGAAAAGTAATAAGCGTGCCCTCTAAAATTAATAACATTCCTAGTGGAAATAGCTTAATCGTGCCGGTACTTGCATTGGGAACACAAGAGCGTGTATATATATATATATATATATATATATATATATATATATAATGTCGGATATCTAGACTTGTAGACACGTAAGGGCAAATTGGTACCCGAGGACAAAATGGGAAGTAAAAAAAAAAAAAAAAAAAAGAAATAAAAACATCAGAACAAGGCGAAAAAATCGTCAAGTGTCTTAAGTCCTTAGTCAAAGAAAAAAAAACAAGCGAGTATAAAACAACGAAAACGTAGATGACTCAATAGGTTAAGTAGAGCGGTAAATTATATATAAAATTTATTTATTTCAGATAGTGTATCTGTAAACGAACAAAATAAATAAAGCGACAAGCGGCTAAGAATATTTTCTTGGCTCTTTTTATATACGCGTCTTAACAAGATTATATAAATATATTCGAATTTCTGGTGTAAGAAAGAAAAATCTGCTAAGTAGGAATATATATATATATATATATATATATATATATATATATATATATATATATTTTAAAACAAGAAAATGAATGTATGGAAAATGACGAGGCATATATTTTTATTTTTGAATACTTTCAAGCAATATTTCTTTTGTCAAGTCATTTTTTATAATAAACATAAGCGAATTTTATTATTTTGATTTGTAGTTTGTTTTTTTCAACTGATACAAGATTTCCTGCTTTTAAACTTTCAAGAATACAGAAGGAATTATCCCTTCAGCTGCAAACAAAAATGATAATATTCCAAATAATTTAGGGATATTTTCCTTTTTTATTGAAAAGGTAAAAAGTAATACTTGTGGGTCAAAGCATAAGCGTTGCCAATTACTGACTACTTTTTCACGATGTAAAAAAAAAAAAAAAAAAGATATGATGATAACTGATCTTCCTAATGGATAGACTTAAATTGCCCGCTCACTAAACGCCCAAAACACACAATTTTCCTTTGAAAATTTATTTTGAATTCTTTTCAGGTTGTTGTTTGAAAAACATTATGAATTATATTTTTATTTCCGGCTAGTCATTATCTAATGGTTAGCTTTAATTCCCCGCCGCTCATTATTCTTTGAAATAATCTTTATTCTAAAATAAATAAAATTCTTGGAGTTCTTTGATCAGGAAATTTGATAGAGGAATCTAACAAGGAATACAGGGTAAATAAAACGGTTGATGTAAGAAAAACGAACGATTAGAATTTACAGAAAATATGGATAAAAATAATGGCGAATTGTAATTTTACAGAAAAGAAATGGATATTTGTCTTTTATTTTTAAGTCCTACCATTTTAACTGATATCATTCATTTTCTTTCTTTTTTTCCTCTCGAGTTTACGTTCAAAGATAAAATTTAAACCGTTCAGTTGCAAAACGTTGTTCACGTTTTGTTTTGCTAATGTAGGTTTTGTTCTTAGCAAATAAAATTCCTTCCCTTATGACGCCTGCCAATCGGTGAAACATGCCAAAGAAATGCGCAATACTTCCTTATATATATGTGTGTGTGTGGTGTAATGGTTAATGCCAGGAGAAATCGGCGCGCAATCTTCGAATTCGTCACATTTCCTTTTGCGTAAATACCTTGGGAAAGGTAAGAATCTATCTGTTCTTCCCCAGCTATGTGTTATAATAGTTAACTGCGCTCTTTCGCCTTAGTTGACAACCAGACAAAAGGGGAAACACAACTCTTAATTCAAAAGCTTAAATGGGCTGATTGTGGACTTCGTGGCACACTGTGCACCAAATTCTTGTATTCATTTCTTCAGAAAAGTGAATATTTCTACAAAAGCATTCACCACTATAATCATGTGTACTAGGTAGTGTGGCTGTTCAATTTTAGGAGCAGAAAGTTTGGACCTTCATACGCCGAAGACAACGGAAGAGATTCTCACTCACTCTCTTACATATATATATCAAATATTGTGGTGCAGTTCAATTTATATTACATGAATCATTCATACAAAAAGTTGATTAGTAAAGTTAATGATATAAATGGTGAAAAACATCTCAAACAAATTTATTAAAGTTGCATTAACCTACGAATCACTCGATGAATGTTATGATCCTTGTTTCTAATAACTTCAAATTGTATAAGGTCTTTTTTTTATTTTTGCTAGTACTTTCAGCTGTTCTTACAGCCATCCTCAGGCATGGAAATTAATTTGTTTTTTTAGTAAATCCAGGTAGTAGCGGGACACGAAAGATTAAATGTTACTTATATTTTTTTTTAGAAAAAGAAAAAAAAATTCATATATATATATATATATATATATACACACACTGTGGGTGAAAATATTTTGCTTAAATCTCCCTTAACAATAGATTATATATTAGATCTGACGGGACTTTTCGCCTTGGTTGACAATCTAGGCAAGCTCTCAATTCAAAACCTATGTAGACGCACATATTTATAGAACTTATGTGTAGTTTGTCCCAATTTCATGTCTGTTAGGTTTCCAAATAATATCAACAGTAAGAGATTGCGAAATTATCTTTTCAACTATTGCTCCACTTTTATCGCCCCTCATCCTTTGTCTTTTCTCTATTTCTGCTCCTTTTTTCATGTTCTGATATATTTCTTTCTGTAAAAATGTATTTATTATCTTTAAGAATGTCTTTCATGAGATGAATATATATAGGTTGATAACGAATTTAAAACACTGTCAATGAATTTGATTAAAGGAGTGTACATTTTCAATATTATTTTAGCAGTTCCTGAAGGTAAGGTTTTGTCTACCTCTATGGTTCTGAAACCCGGATGCATATATCTCTGAGGGTGCGCCAAAGAAATTCAGCCGCAAGGCAATCGAGGCTTTTGCGCTCTCTGTACTTCGCACGTGTCATTTATTCTATTTTTGATTAGACGTTTAAAATCTTGTGCACCTTTCCTGAATACTGAGAGACATTTTGCTTTTTGCATTCACCATTCTCTTATTCGCAAACCGTTTTGACCATGAGTACTAAATAGGGGCACGTTTTGCCTTCTGAAAGGGTACGTCAACACAGTGGGGCAGAACAAACAGGTACCCAAAAGGAAAATGTTCGGAAGCATCAATGAATAATATTTAAATATTTAGTCTTTTCTTTGAAGAACTGTGATGTCATTGGATGGGAGTAATACTAATAATATAACAAACAGAATAATTGTTGTATGTGTGGCTTACTTATATAGCCTGAAAAGTCAGTTTTACGTTGTAAATAAAGCAAATGATAAAATGGAAAAAAAAAACACATTAGTGAAGCGTTTCATTCCTATAAATTTAAGTTGAATTAATGTTAAAATATTAAAAGTACACTAATTTTAGAATTCTCTACAGTAAATTGACGTCGAAGACCGTACATGTCTCCTTTCCAAGCAAAATTACGAGTATAAAAATGTACGCTATTTAAAAACAAATTCGCTTAAATTTATTTTTGAATAATTTTATGTAAAAAAGTGTAACCAGGGTTTGTTGTAAGACTCCACTCACATCTTCACCCTCACCTTATATTTATAATAGTGACTATAAATTAAACCATTATTACCCTGAAAATGCTACTCCTAAAAAAAGAAACGCTTAACTTTGGATTTTTTTCCCATTCTGTCATTAGCTTGGCCGCCATTAGTCTGATATTAAGATTTCTATATATCTCCTACATTGCTATAAAACATATTGCGCAATCAGTAAATGGACGATCAAGTTTACTCATTGATTATAT
>CAHIKZ030000763.1:0-57500 GCA_903632075.3 Acanthosepion pharaonis
TATCACTGTTCAACCGGTGGCTGAGCATCACGCCATTTTTCACTGTTCTATCACTGTTCAACGGTGGCTGGGCATCACGCCATTTTCTCTATCACTGTTCAACCGTGGCTGAGCATCACGCCATTTTCTATACTGTTCAACGGTGGTTCACGCCAATCACTGTTCCGGTGGCTGGGCATCACGCCATTTTCTCTATCACTGTTCAACCGGTGGCTGGGCATCACGCCATTTTCTATCACTGTTCAACGGTGGCTGAGCATCACGCCATTTTCTCTATCACTGTTCAACCGGTGGCTGAGCATCACGCCATTTCTCTATCACTGTTCAACTGGTGGCTGGGCATCACGCCATTTTCTATATCACTGTTCAACCGGTGGCTGGGCATCACGCCATTTCTCTATCACTGTTCAACCGGTGGCTGAGCATCACTGTTCAACCGTTTTCATTTTCTATCACTGTTCAACCGGTGGCTGGGCATCACGCCATTTTCTCTATCACTGTTCAACGGTGGCTGAGCATCACGCCATTTTCTCTATCACTGTTCAACCGGTGGCTGAGAATCACGCCATTTTCTCTATCACTGTTCAACGGTGGCTGGGCATCAACGCCATTTTTTTCACTGTTATCACTGTTCATCACTGTTCCGGTGGCTGAGCATCACGCCATTTTCTCTATCACTGTTCAACCGGTGGCTGGGCATCACGCCATTTTCTCTATCACTGTTCAACGGTGGCTGGGTGCTTCACGCCTATATCACTGTTCAACTGTGGCTGGGTATCCATTTTCTATCACTGTTCAACCGTGGCTGGGCATCACGCCATTTTTCTATCACTGTTCAACCGGCCATTTTCTATCACTGTTCTGGGCATCACGCCATTTTCTCTATCACTGTTCAACCGGTGGCTGGGCATCACGCCATTTTCTCTATCACTGTTCAACGGTGGCTGGGCATCACGCCATTTTCTATCACTGTTCAACGGTGGCTGGGTTCACGCCATTTTCTCTATCACTGTTCAACCGGTGGCTGGGCATCACGCCATTTTCTCTATCACTGTTCAACGGTGGCTGGGCATCACGCCATTTTCTCTATCACTGTTCAACCGTGGCTGGGTATCACGCCATTTTCTCTATCACTGTTCAACCGGTGGCTGGGCATCACGCCATTTTCTCTATCACTGTTCAACCGTGGCTGGGCATCACGCCATTTTCTCTATCACTGTTCAACCGGTGGCTGCATCACGGTTCAACCGGTCTGGGCATCACGCCATTTTCTCTATCACTGTTCAACCGGTGGCTGGGTATCACGCCATTTTCTCTATCACTGTTCAACGGTGGCTGGGCATCACGCCATTTTCTCTATCACTGTTCAACCGGTGGCTGGGCATCACGCCATTTTTCTATCACTGTTCAACCTATCACGCCATTTTCATCACTGTTCAACGGTGGCTGGGCATCACGCCATTTCTATATCACTGTTCAACCGGTGGCTGGGCATCACGCCATTTTCTATCACTGTTCAACGGTGGCTGGGCATCACGCCATTTTCTCTATCACTGTTCAACCGGTGGCTGGGCATCACGCCATTTTCTCTATCACTGTTCAACCGGTGGCTGGGCATCACGCCATTTTCTATATCACTGTTCAACGGTGGCTGGGGCATCACGCCATTTCTCTATCACTGTTCAACGGTGGCTGAGCATCACGCCATTTTCTCTATCACTGTTCAACCGGTGGCTAGGCATCACGCCATTTTCTCTATCACTGTTCAACCGGTGGCTGAGCATCACGCCATTTTCTCTATCACTGTTCAACCGTGGTGGCTGGGCACTGTTCACGGTGGCCATTTTCTCTATCACTGTTCAACCGGTGGCTGAGCATCACGCCATTTTCTATCACTGTTCAACCGGTGGCTGGGCATCACGCCATTTTCTATCACTGTTCAACCGGTGGCTGGGCATCACGCCATTTTCTCTATCACTGTTCAACCGGTGGCTGGGCATCACGCCATTTTCTCTATCACTGTTCAACCGTGGCTGGGCATCACGCCATTTTCTCTATCACTGTTCAACCGTGGCTGAGCATCATTTTTTCTCTATCACTGTTCAACCGGTGGCTGGGCATCACGCCATTTTCTCTATCACTGTTCAACCGGTGGCTGGGTTCAATCACGCCATTTTCTCTATCACTGTTCAACCGGTGGCTGGGTATCACGCCATTTTCTCTATCACTGTTCAACGGTGGCTGGGCATCACGCCATTTTCTCTATCACTGTTCAACGGTGGCTGGGCATCACGCCATTTCTCTATCACTGTTCAACGGTGGCTGGGCATCACGCCATTTTCTCTATCACTGTTCAACCCGGTGGCTGGGCATCACGCCATTTTCTCTATCACTGTTCAACGGTGGCTGGGCATCACGCCATTTTCTCTATCACTGTTCAACCGGTGGCTGCATCACGCCATTTTCTCTATCACTGTTCAACCGTGGCTGGGCACGCCATTTCTCTATCACTGTTCAACCGTGGCTGGGCATCACGCCATTTTCTATCACTGTTCAACCGGTGGCTGGGCATCACGCCATTTTCTCTATCACTGTTCAACCGTGGCTGGGCATCACGCCATTTTCTCTATCACTGTTCAACCGGTGGCTGGGCATCACGCCATTTTCTATCACTGTTCAACGGTGGCTGGGCATCACGCCATTTCTCTATCACTGTTCAACCGGTGGCTGGGCATCACGCCATTTCTCTATCACTGTTCAACGGTGGCTGAGCATCACGCCATTTTCTCTATCACTGTTCAACCGGTGGCTGAGCATCACGCCATTTCTCTATCACTGTTCAACGGTGGCTGAGCATCACGCCATTTTCTCTATCACTGTTCAACGGTGGCTGGGCATCACGCCATTTCTCTATCACTGTTCAACCGGTGGCTGGGCATCACGCCATTTCTCTATCACTGTTCAACGGTGGCTGGGCATCACGCCATTTTCTCTATCACTGTTCAACGGTGGCTGGGCATCACGCCATTTTCTCTATCACTGTTCAACCGTGGCTGGGCATCACGCCATTTTCTATCACTGTTCAACGGTGGCTGGGCATCACGCCATTTTCTCTATCACTGTTCAACCGGTGGGGCGGTGGCTGGGCATCACGCCATTTTCTCTATCACTGTTCAACGGTGGCTGGGCATCACGCCATTTTCTCTATCACTGTTCAACCGTGGCTGGGCATCACGCCATTTTCTCTATCACTGTTCAACCCGGTGGCTGGGCATCACGCCATTTTCTCTATCACTGTTCAACCGGTGGCTGGGCATCACGCCATTTTCTCTATCACTGTTCAACCGGTGGCTGGGCATCACGCCATTTTTCTATCACTGTTCAACCGGTGGCTGGGCATCACGCCATTTTCTCTATCACTGTTCAACCGGTGGCTGGGCATCACGCCATTTTCTCTATCACTGTTCAACGGTGGCTGGGCATCACGCCATTTTCTCTATCACTGTTCAACCGGTGGCTGGGCATCACGCCATTTTTCTCTATCACTGTTCAACCGGTGGCTGGGCATCACGCCATTTTCTCTATCACTGTTCAACCGGTGGCTGGGCATCACGCCATTTTCTCTATCACTGTTCAACCGGTGGCTGGTATCACGCATCACGCCATGTTTGGCTCTATCACTGTTCAACCGGTGGCTGGGCATCACGCCATTTTCTATATCACTGTTCACTGTTCACGCCAATCACTGGTGGCTGGGCATCACGCCATTTTCTCTATCACTGTTCAACCGGTGGCTGAGCATCACGCCATTTTCTCTATCACTGTTCAACCGGTGGCTGAGCATCACGCCATTTTCTCTATCACTGTTTCAATCACGCCATTTCTCTATCACTGTTGGGTGGCTGGAGCATCACGCCATTTTCTCTATCACTGTTCAACGGTGGTTCACGCCATTTTTCTATCACTGTTCAACCGGTGGTGGCTGGGCATCACGCCATTTTCTCTATCACTGTTCAACCGTGGCTGAGCATCACGCCATTTTCTCTATCACTGTTCAACGGTGGTTCAACTGTTCGGGTGGCTGGGCATCACGCCATTTTCTCTATCACTGTTCAACCCGGTGGCTGAGCATCACGCCATTTTCTCTATCACTGTTCAACCGGTGGCTGAGCATCACGCCATTTTCTCTATCACTGTTCAACCGGTGGCTGAGCATCACGCCATTTTCTCTATCACTGTTCAACGGTGGCTGAGCATCACGCCATTTTTCTATCACTGTTCAACCGGTGGCTGAGCATCACGCCGCCACTGTTTGGCTGAGCATCACGCCATTTTCTCTATCACTGTTCAACCGGTGGCTGGGCATCACGCCATTTTCTTATCACTGTTCAACCGTGGTGGCTGGAGCTTCACGCCATTTTCTCTATCACTGTTCAACCGGTGGCTGAGCATCACGCCATTTTCTCTATCACTGTTCAACCGGTGGCTGAGCATCACGCCATTTTCTATATCACTGTTCAACCGGTGGCTGGGCTTCACGCCATTTTCTATATCACTGTTCAACCGGTGGCTGCCATTTTTTCTATATCACTGCATCACGCCATTTTTCTATCACTGTTCAACCGGTGGCTAGGCATCACGCCATTTTCTATATCACTGTTCAACCGGTGGCTGAGCATCACGCCATTTTCTCTATCACTGTTCAACCGGTGGCTGAGCATCACGCCATTTTCTCTATCACTGTTCAACCGGTGGCTAGGCATCACGCCATTTTCTATATCACTGTTCAACCGGTGGCTAGGCATCACGCCATTTTCTATATCACTGTTCAACCGGTGGCTGAGCATCACGCCATTTTCTCTATCACTGTTCAACCGGTGGCTGAGCTTCACGCCATTTTCTCTATCACTGTTCAACCGGTGGCTGGGCATCACGCCATTTTCTATATCACTGTTCAACCGGTGGCTGAGCATCACGCCATTTTCTATATCACTGTTCAACCGGTGGCTGGGCATCACGCCATTTTCTCTATCACTGTTCAACCGGTGGCTGGGCATCACGCCATTTCTATATCACTGTTCAACCGGTGGCTGAGCATCACGCCATTTTCTATATCACTGTTCAACCGGTGGCGGTGGCATCACGCCATTTTCTCTATCACTGTTCAACGGTGGCCATTTTCTCTATCACTGTTCAACGGTGGCATCACGCCATTTTCTCTATCACTGTTCAACCGGTGGCTGGGCATCACGCCATTTTCTCTATCACTGTTCAACCGGTGGCTGAGGATCACGCCATTTTCTATATCACTGTTCAACCGGTGGCTGGGCATCACGCCATTTTCTATCACTGTTCAACGGTGGCTGAGCATCACGCCATTTTCTATATCACTGTTCAACCGGTGGCTGGGCATCACGCCATTTTTCTATCACATTTTCACGCCATTTTCTATCACTGTTCAACCGGTGGCTGGGCATCACGCCATTTTCTCTATCACTGTTCAACCGGTGGCTGGGCATCACGCCATTTTCTATCACTGTTCAACCGGTGGCTGAGCATCACGCCATTTTCTATATCACTGTTCAACTTCACGCCATTTTCTATCACTGTTCAACCGGTGGCTGAGCATCACGCCATTTTCTATATCACTGTTCAACGGTGGCTGGCATCACGCCATTTTCTCTATCACTGTTCAACCGTTGGCTGAGCATCACGCCATTTTCTATATCACTGTTCAACCGGTGGCTGGAGCATCACGCCATCACTGTTCAACCGGTGGCATCACGCCATTTTCTTATCACTGTTCAACCGGTGGCTGGGCATCACGCCATTTTCTCTATCACTGTTCAACCGGTGGCTGGGCATCACGCCATTTTCTCTATCACTGTTCAACCGGTGGCTGGGCATCACGCCATTTTCTCTATCACTGTTCAACCGGTGGCTGGGCATCACGCCATTTTCTATCACTGTTCAACTGTTCATCACGCCATTTTCTCTATCACTGTTCAACCGGGCTGAGCATCACGCCATTTTCTATATCACTGTTCAACTGCGGTGGCTGGGCATCACGCCATTTTCTCTATCACTGTTCAACCGGTGGCTGGGCATCACGCCATTTTCTATATCACTGTTCAACCGGTGGCTGAGCATCACGCCATTTTCTCTATCACTGTTCAACCGGTGGCTAGGCATCACGCCATTTTTCTATATCTTTCTGTTCAACGGTGGCTGGGCATCACGCCATTTTCTATATCACTGTTCAACCGGTGGCTGGGCATCACGCCATTTTCTATCACTGTTCAACCGGTGGCTGAGCATCACGCCATTTTCTCTATCACTGTTCAACCGGTGGCTGAGCATCACGCCATTTTCTCTATCACTGTTCAACCGGTGGCTGAGCATCACGCCATTTTCTATATCACTGTTCAACCGGTGGCATCACGCCATTTTCTATATCACTGTTCAACGGTGGCACGCCATTTTCTCTATCACTGTTCAACCGGTGGCTGGGCTTCACGCCATTTTCTATATCACTGTTCAACCGGTGGCTGGGCATCACGCCATACACGCCATTTTATCACTGTTCAACCGGTGGCTGGGCATCACGCCATTTTTCTATATCACTGTTCAACCGGTGGCTGGGCATCACGCCATTTTCTATATCACTGTTCAACCGGTGGCTGGGCTTCACGCCATTTTCTCTATCACTGTTCAACCGGTGGCTGGGCTTCACGCCATTTTCTCTATCACTGTTCAACCGGTGGCTGGGCTTCACGCCATTTTCTATATCACTGTTCAACCGGTGGCTGGGCTTCACGCCATTTTCTATATCACTGTTCAACCGGTGGCTGGGCTTCACGCCATTTTCTATATCACTGTTCAACCGGTGGCTGAGCATCACGCCATTTTCTCTATCACTGTTCAACCGGTGGCTGGGCATCACGCCATTTTCTATATCACTGTTCAACCGGTGGCTGGGCATCACGCCATTTTCTCTATCACTGTTCAACCGGTGGCTGAGCATCACGCCATTTTCTCTATCACTGTTCAACCGGTGGCTGAGCATCACGCCATTTTCTATATCACTGTTCAACCGGTGGCTGGGCATCACGCCATTTTCTCTATCACTGTTCAACCGGTGGCTGGGCATCACGCCATTTTCTCTATCACTGTTCAACCGGTGGCTGGGCATCACGCCATTTTCTCTATCACTGTTCAACCGGTGGCTGAGCATCACGCCATTTTCTCTATCACTGTTCAACCGGTGGCTGAGCATCACGCCATTTTCTCTATCACTGTTCAACCGGTGGCTGAGCATCACGCCATTTTCTCTATCACTGTTCAACCGGTGGCTGGGCATCACGCCATTTTCTCTATCACTGTTCACGCCATTTTCTCTATCACTGTTCAACCGGTGGCTGGGCATCACGCCATTTTCTCTATCACTGTTCAACCGGTGGCTGGGCATCACGCCATTTTCTCTATCACTGTTCAACCGGTGGCTGGGCATCACGCCATTTTCTCTATCACTGTTCAACCGGTGGCTGAGCATCACGCCATTTTCTCTATCACTGTTCAACCGGTGGCTGGGCATCACGCCATTTTCTCTATCACTGTTCAACCGGTGGCTGGGCATCACGCCATTTTCTCTATCACTGTTCAACCGGTGGCTGGGCATCACGCCATTTTCTCTATCAGTGTGTTCAACCGGTGGCTGAGCATCACGCCATTTTCATTTTCGGTCTATCAC
Organism: Acanthosepion pharaonis; assembly: GCA_903632075.3. Taxonomy (NCBI): domain Eukaryota; kingdom Metazoa; phylum Mollusca; class Cephalopoda; order Sepiida; family Sepiidae; genus Acanthosepion; species Acanthosepion pharaonis. The sequence goes on from CAHIKZ030000763.1 coordinate 7,751, forward strand.
GCCATTTTATCTACCACTGTTCAACCGGTGGCTGGGCATCACGCCATTTTCTCTATCACTGTTCAACCGGTGGCTGGGCATCACGCCATTTTCGGTGGCTGATCACGCCATTTTTCTATCACTGTTTCAACCGGTGGCTGTGGCATCACGCCATTTTCTATATCAGTGTTCAACGGGTGGCTGGGCATTCACGCCATTTCTCTATCACTGTTCAACCGGTGGCTGGGCATCACGCCATTTTCTCTATCAGTGTTCAACCGGTGGCTGGGCATCACGCCATTTTCTTTCACTGTTCTATCACGCCATTTTCTCTGTTCAACCGGTGGCTGGGCATCACGCCATTTTCTCTATCACTGTTCAACCGGTGGCTGGGCATCACGCCATTTTCTCTACCACTGTTCAACTGGGTCTGGGCATTACGCCATTTTCTCTATCACTGTTCAACCGGTGGCTGAGCATCACGCCATTTTCTATATCACTGTTCAACTGGTGGCTGGGCATTACGCCATTTTCTCTATCACTGTTACCACTCACGCCATTTGTTCAACCTCTATCACGTGTTCATTTTCTCTATCACTGTTCAACCGGTGGCTGGGCATCACGCCATTTTCTCTACCACTGTTCAACTATTGGGCATTACGCCATTCTCTACTGTTCAACCGGTGGCTGTTCAACTGGGTCTTGGCATTACGCCAATTTCTATATCACTGTTCCACCGGTGGCTGAGCATCACGCCATTTTCTATATCAGTGTTCAACTGGTGGCTGGGCATTACGCCATTTTCTCTATCACTGTTCAACCGGTGGCTTGGAATCACGCCATTTTCTCTACCACTGTTCAATCGGTGGCTGGGCATTACGCCATTTTATCTACCACTGTTCAACGGGTGGCTGGGCATTACGCCATTTTCTATCACTGTTCAACAGGTGGTTGGGCATCACGCCATTTTCTCTACCACTGTTCAACGGGTGGCTGGCATTACGCCATTTTTATACCAGTGTTCATTTTACGCCATTTTCTATCACTGTTCAACCGGTGGCTGGGCACGCCACGCCAGTGTTTTCTATATCACTTTTCAATTGGGTCTGGGCATTACGCCATTTTCTCTACCACTGTTCAACCGGTGGCTGGGCATTACGCCATTTTCTCTACTACTGGTAAAACAGTGGTCAGGGTAATGTGTTAAGAAAGTTTTTTGCTTTTAATAGCGAAAATTTGCGTAGTGGGAAAATGCGCTAAATACAGTCGGTCAAAAGGAAGCTTTAATTGACAAACACGTAATGGAATTTAGTCATTTGATTTCAAGCATTAATGCAGGCAACATCTCCCACTGGTATCTCCTGCGTTACATTAGGTAAAAGCTAAAAGGTTGAAAGTGTTTGAACGTGTAAGAACTGTCAAGCTGCAAATGAAATTTCTCTCCTAACGTGCCATCGCTGATGAGATTGGACGGAGTAAAACTGCTGGTGCAATTTTTTTAAAGACCCTTAGGAATACAGGACAAAATTTGACGGGCTGTTCGACAAGACACCGGCCGATCCTCGAGCCAGACTAAGGCCATTACAGACAGAAAATGCAGCTCAAATACAATAATACTGCCCCCTCCGAGAAAAAAAAAACCTAAATACCGTAAACGTCTTCATCGTCCACACCAGCTCGGTTAAACTTTACTGAGAATCGCCGAACATGGGACATAGAAAAGAAAACTTTGTTTCCTGATGAGAAAACTTTAAACCTGTATGATCCGGATAGCTACTAACGTTGCTGGCACGATAAGGATATCCCACCGGAGACATTTTCTACACGACAGTAGAGGAGGTTCCATCACGACCTGGACTTATTTCTCCTTTCAACGAACAATAGAGCTTCAGGTTCTACAAGAGCTTCAAACCGCTGCTGGTTACATTGGCATGTTGGAGAGAGCATCCTTATTGACTGAAGCCCCCCGCTTATGTGGAAATGACTGGATCTTTCAGCAGGACAACGTTGCAATACATTATACCCACAGGACAAACGACATTTTGCATGGCGAATAACGTGATTCTTTTAAATCTTCCAGCGTGTTCGCCCGACCCGAACTCAATTGAACTGTTTCGGGTGGATCGTAAAGGAAGTCTGTAGAAATGGATGTCAATTCTAAATAGAGCATAATCTTCGTGAAACAATTTTAACCATATTGACCAGGGGTCGGCAACTCATTCGACCCCGCAGGCCGGATCTTGTTATAATGACGGGTCGCGGGCCGGACGAAGGCTATTAATGAAAAATTAAGGAAAATTACATATGCAGACCCCTGTCAACCTAAATATTTAAAACCATGATGAAAATAAACATTGAGAAATCAGAAAAAACAAAAGAAAATCTAAAATTAAAAAACACCCAACAAAAATTACTTTTCCTCAAGGAACGTCAAAATACTTCAAAGTGAAAAAAATCAACCGAAGTGAAATGGATGAAATTATGACGTGTAGGTTTGAAATTGTTCATGAAAATTATTCCACAAATGAACCACACACACACACACATCAAACAAAAACGAAGTACATATACCCATACATACGAGTACAAATAGTTGCAAACATATACACTTACGTACGTACACATGCGGTATCATCCACACATTCATGAGGTATGTATGTATAATGCGCATATGTTTAACTGTCTTTAGATTTCTGCTACCTCGCGTGACAGTCCCTCTCTGGCCTCTTTCACTTTATCGTTCCTTTCCCTTCTGTTATCTTTTAATTTAGCCAAGGGTCATAACAAATATGTATCCATTATTTGACATTAAACGTAGGCAACGCAACTTGGTAAAATAAGTCTCATGAAAGATAACTGGCAGATAGTCTAATATTTTAGTGCACTGAGATGTGTAGACATTCTATGGAAAATGACATATAACAAATTTCATTTGAAGGTCGTCTCTCATGTTAAGAATAGAGTCATTGGTAATCAGGCTCGCGGGCCGGTCAAAATGCCTTCGCGGGCCGGATCCGGCCCACGGGCCGTAGGTTGCCGACCTTTCATTATAGAATAACATTCCAGCCATCTTTTTGCAGACGTTCATATCTGCAATGCCAAAGCGAAGTTTTGAAAGGTATTCTCAATGACGGCCGTGCAACTCACAACTGAGACGTCTTGTTGGCCATTTCCTACGCTGTTTAGAATTTCGTTTTTAGGCATCGTCTTAAGCTAGTAATTAGCTTAATTTACCAGTATTCAAATTTTCCTTATTAATTGCTAAAAAAAAAAAATTTTTTTCTTTTCTTATTTTTACTTTTTGAAGCCCTACTCAAATAAGTGTTTCAGTCTGACAACGCGAAAAGTATATTTTTTTATTTCATTGGGCGTAGGATTTTGATCAGCAGTATAATATATATATATATATATATATATATATATATATTAGCAAATGTATGTGCATTGATAATTTCTCGGAAAAACTTCTTTCCCATGGACGAAATGGTCATCTGTATGAGCTAAATTGTTTGGACGTTATTGTAATTCACTATATATATATATATATATATATATATATATATATATATATATATAAAAGTGAACATTGAAGTCAGCACTCCAGAGGCGACAGGCTGTTTTATGCTAGACGTAATCGGCCTGACGATTGTCTCTAGCATGAAACAGCCTGTCGCCTCTGAGTGCTGATTTCAATGTTCAGTTTTATATTTGTATTTACATATGGTCTATCTCTGATATTGAGCACTTTATTCCGTAAATATACCACACTTTAAAACTATATTTCTGTATATATATATATATATATATATATATATATATATATATATATATATATATATAGACTCAAGTACAAACCAGATTGATATAAACCTGACCAATATTCATCAATAGACTCTACAGCACACCCAATAAATGCTTAACTAATTCGCTTTTACGGCTTATCAACCTATTTGCATGTTATTGAAAGCCATAAATTATATTTTCTAAATGTTAAGGAATATTTTTGGGATAATATTCCTTTAATGATAACACTCTTACTAATTAACCAATAGCTGGGTTAATAAGATGTGGATTCATACTTTTCCCAAGGGTATTTGCGCGTAAGTCAATATAACGAACCCAACGGGAATTGGAACACAGCTTAACAATTCCGATTACACCACCTTCACTTCCAAGCTTACAGCACCTGGAATTTGGTAGCGGTCACCCATCTATGTACTGACCAGGCTCGACGTTGCTTAACTTGTGATTGTACAGGAATCGGAGTTTCATTATGATGTGGCCGTCAGCACACCCGATTAATGATTTCGCAGTCTCAAATATAAACCAAAAATTAAAAAAACACCTGATTAATGTTTGCCTATAGACTCTAGAATAAATCCAATCAATGCTTGCCAACAGACTCAAGAATTCACCGATTAACGTTTACCTACTTACTCAAGTATAAAACCGATTAATCTTTGCCTATTGACTCAAGTATAAAACTGATTAATGTTTACCAATTGTCTCATGTATAAAACCGGTTAATGTTTTCCTATTGTCTCAAGTATAAAACCGATTAATGTTTACCTATTTACTCAAGTAACAAGTAGATTAATGTTTACTTATTCACTCGATTAATGTTTACCTATTGACACAAGTATAAATCAATTAATGTTTACCTATCGACTTCAGTATAAAACCGATTAGTGTTCATCTATTGGGTCATGTATAAACCCAATTAATGTTTGATTATTGACTCAAGTATAAAACCAATTAATGCTTACTTATTGGCTCAAGTATAAAACCGACTGATCTTTACCTCTTGGCTACAGTATAACGCCGATTAATGTTTACCTATTGACACAACTATGAAACAGATTAATGTTCATGTTTTGACTTAAGTATAAAACCGATTAATGTCTACCAATTGACTCAAGGATAAACAGTTAAATATCTAAACTCAATCCATATTTAGATATTGACTCGAGTATAAACCGTGAAGCTAAATTGTTATCCAACTGATACTTATTTTCCTTTGGACCATGTGCGAAACCCAACGACTCTGGTTGAACAGATAGGTGTTTACTTCGGTAAGTATTTAAAAAGAGCGAGTGGAGTTATCCTTTGTATAGCCTTGTGCCAGACTAGGCAATGCTGACGAAGCGATTAAGTCACGAACATTTTCTGTTTTGTTTCGTTTATTCGCATTTTAAATCTGTACGCATGTCGCTGTCCGAGGAATTTTGTCCGTTCTAAGTGGCGTGTGTCTGGGAGCGTAAATGACAATTTCGCATGTACGTCCCACCATTTCTGGGCTCGCTTGTTAATCAGGACCATTCTTGCGAACCTGAATATATAATTCTAGAGAAACAAATGTCCTCTTTCAAAGACTGGAAACGGGAAAATAATAATAATAATAATAATAATAATTATAATAATAAAATTCAACAAAGAAATTGCGAAAAGACAGGGGAAAAAATCCCCAAGAAACTCACAGCTAACAAAATGGAAACGAGAAATTGTTTAATCTTTAAAATTTCCTTCTTCAGAAATTCACATTCAAAATTTTTATTTTAAAATTACGCCATCTTGCCGCCCGACCCGACACAACGCCATCTTACTCATCTTTCTTTTTGCAAGTGTTTATCTGCATCCACCCGCACTCCCTATAATCAATGAAGCTTTCTTGCTATGTTTGCTTATTTGTTGGTTTTCGATCTGCAAAAGACCAGACATCTGCCAAAAATCAATAAAGGATCATTTTTACCTTAAAGAAAATAAAATAAAATAAAAAAAAACAAAAAAAGAAAATAAAAAAAATTATCCGTTTTCAACTTAACTGTTTGTCAGCTTTTCGACATATTTATTTTCGATATTGTTGCTGTCACATTTATAACAGATTAAAATAAAGAAGCAAAAAGGCATTATGAACTTTAGCCGACGATAAAAACACACACGTCTTTCCTATTCTCTTTTTTATCCCTTAATCTCTAATTATCTCTCTTGCCCTTCGCTTTCTCTCTATCTCTCTCTTCTCATCTCAGGCTCTTTGTTATCCTGAAATGTGTTAGTAAAACAAGTTTACCGTAGAAAGGTTTTATTTAACAAATATTCCTGGAATAGACTCTTCACCAACTGGAGAATTCTAGTAAGGGAGATGATTACATAGAAAGAAAAATAGAGTTAGTTATATAAACAAAGAAAAAGGTATTAAAGAAATAATTGTAGTCCAAAGTGTACAACTCTTGATCAATATTATTTGCAACGTTTACATTGTTGATTGTTGTCCTCATCTTTATTGTCATATTCACAACGTTTCGGCTGCTGTACGATCCGGCCTTCTTCAGGATCTGTCTATATTTCTGAGATGAGGTATTAAGAGTACTTACGTTATTTACATTATTCGGACTGTTGTCCTCATCCTCGTTACATATTCACGACGTTTCGGCTGTTATACGCTCCGGCCTTCTTCCGGATCTGTCTATATTTCTGAGATGCGGTATTAAGAGTACTTACATTATTTGCATTATTCGGAGTGTTCTCATCCTCGTCACCATATTCACGACGTTTTGGCTGTTATACGCTCCGGCCTTCTTCAGGATCTGTCTATATTTCTGAGATGAGGTATTATGAGTACCTACGTTATTTACATTATTCGGACGGTTTTCCTCATTATCGTTGCCATATTCACGACGTTTCGGCCGTTGTACGACCCGGCCTTCTTCAGGTGATTGTAATTTCGAGCCGAAACCCTTTATTTCGTCCACCGGGGTAGATTGTTCTAGTTCCACGTGCCATGCTTCTTCCAGATATTTCAGTGTCAGTTATTTACATTTAGCAACTCATTCCCCTCCTCAAGCATTTGTTCATTTCTGCTGTGGCCAGGTATTGAACTCACAACTCTTTGGATGACTTCAACCAACGCTTTTATCCACTGGGCCCGAGACATTTTTTATGTTTATACGTTCTTTTTATAGATACAAATATTTAAGTAAATGCTCTGTTTATAATAAACAGTATTAACAACATTTACCGGCCTGAATGTCCGAGAAATTTTCATAGAAGATATGCGTCGTTGTATCCTATACGGAACCGTCATATAGCCTGACGTGCTTTTACCGATTTAGCCACAGAGGAGCGTTTTGGTTTGCAAGTTCGATTTTACTGTTTTTAAACTACAATTCTCCATAATTTTCTCTCGTACATTCATATCTGCTCGATGCGTATCCAAATGTAAACAAATGACGTCACACATTATGAAATGAACAATGTCCGGCAATTATTTTAAGACATTATTTTAGGTTTATAATTTCTGGAAGGCCAATAAAATCTTAAAAGTTAAGCAACGTCGAGTTTGGTCAGTACCCAGATGGGTGACCGCTTGGGAATTCCAAATGATGTAAACTTGGATGTGCGCGTGGTGTAATGGATAACGCCTCAGAATTGTTAATCGAAGAGCCGAGTTCCAGTTCCATTTGGGGTTCGTTATCTTCAATTACGGGAGGATTGCTAAAAGACCAAAAGGAACAAGATTAAAGATGGCGATTGACGTTGTGCTTAATTTTTTTAAAGATTGTAGTTATCAGGGAGGCAAGAAATCAGAATGGATTTCCGTGGGTGGAAAGTACGAGAAAAGAAACAGTTAGAGTAGAAGTGGCAGTTGCATCTAGCTATTTCAACAGTAAACGGATGGGACCTAAATGCCAATCAAGTCGTACACTTAAATTCATGTAGTCGTGACATCAGCGGGAAGAAAATCTCATCAGAGTGTATATTAAAAAGAAGAGAGATACCGCAAACGTTTTTGGTTGTAATGTAGATTTAAAAAAATATATATTATGCTTTATTTTCCATAATTTTACTACACCAGTTTCCGGTCTCGTGACCGTCATCAGGTAAATGCTGGAGATTTCCACATATTAAAGATAATTAATTTTTTTTCTTCTTTATGTTTTTCGATGTTAAATATTCTCGATATGAGACATTCTTTTTTATGTTAGTAATCCGAATGTCTTACTTGAACATGATGACCAAATACAGTGATCAAACCACCCACATACATGCACGCACGCTCACATGCGGGCACCTGTGGAGCACGAAACATATATATATATATATATATATATATATATATATATATATATATGTTGACAAAAGCAAGGAACAACTCACGGGCACGCACACAAACCCCACACAACTTACGAAGTACGTATATATATATATATATATATATATATTTAATGAAATGGATTAAGTCCGACAGTTATTTCATCCATTTTCTGTTTATACGCTATTTTTATAGATTATAGATTTATAGAACATTCTATCGATAAAATAACGTATCAACAGTATATATATATATATATATATATATATATATAGATAGATAGATAGATAGATAGATAGATAGACAGATTGATATTAATATGACTATCAACCTCAATCTGTTTATTTTATCTCTTTCTCTCTCTCACTCTCTCTCTCGCTTAATGTTTTCTCTCTTTCTCTCTGTTTTCCATTCCTTCCCAGTCTGCCATGTTTACATTACAAGAGCCGAACTTACCCTTTAGTAAAAATCTTTGGCGCTTCTTAAAAGCACTTAAAAGACCGTAGAAAATGTTTATTCATTTTGAATTCAATGTCTGTTCGCACTCAACACACGTAGTGTCTTTTACGTCGGAACCAGTAGCAACAAGGCACCCCACTATTTCCCAGATTCTCTTCGCTCTTCGTGCTGAATTTTAGTCATCCTATCGAATGAATGGCTTAATTAATTCTCTATTCTCCCCACACCCATTTGGAAGATTCTTCAAGACTGATTCAAGTGTTCCTAAAATGATGGGTTCACCTAACAATATCGTCTATCAAATGCATATTTTATAATCCTTAGGTCTCTTGCATTATCTTGATACACTGATATGAGAAAATTATAGAAGAATTGCATAGGGTACTATAGGACCATAATTTTGTCCGGCAAAGTACGACATCGTATCGACACCACAAGTGACCAGAAGAGCTCTGGACTGATGTTAAGCCAGTCTGTCCAAATTTACTTATTATTTGTTGGTCCAGGATCTTTCGTAGGGTTATACGCTTCCATCACATCCCATATGTGCTTGACTGGATTCATCCCGGGGGGACATTATAACTACACAATTTATTCGAAGTTTTCTGAGTGCGCTAATTCAGGGCAAGTTGAGCTTTATACACGGTATTATAATGTTACAAATGTTGGAATTTTTGGGTACCCTGGTGTACTAGTGAGCCAGCCAAAAATGAGCTGACTCATTTTATAGTTCACCAATAGAATGGTTAACCAATCAGAAGGCTCAAAATATTCAATGCGACGTGTATAAAGGCGGCCATTTTTTTTTCCCCGAATACTCACTGCCAGCCTTTGATAACCCGGACGAGGCTCCGCCGAAGGGCAGAGTCTCGTTCGGGGAGGTTGACTGCTCCTGAACCCGTTTATACGCGTTCGAATAGGGAATATTTTTGGCCGAGCCTACGGGCTCGGAGATCACACGTTAATCCCGGCCTTGTGTCACATGTAACCCTCGTGGTGGTGGTGGTGGGTGGCTAAATATCACTGCCTGCCTTTGATATCGAAGACTGAAGAATTATGGAACAGCTGTTGGTGGTATTGGCGATATAGTCAGATTCAGTAGAGTGTCTGACTCGTGAGTGTTAATCTTTAATTGAACAGATTATGTACTGCGCTGTATTCTATATTCATAGACTATGGGGAACATGGCCAACAACAAATGCCTATTGCTTTGGGGTACATGGTGTTTATGAAGAGGTACAAACCGGCTGAAAACAGTGGGATGGATTATCACCAGTGAATATTGTGTTTAGGTGGACAAGCAAACTCAAGCCACACCATACCGCACAAACACAACCCACAGCTTTGTGGAAGCACTACCAGCCTTTTTCCGTCCTGGGTAAGACAAAAAACTATATCCGTCAGCAAGGCCTCTGATCGGGAGGTTTTCAGGAACTTAAATGCTGTTGTTCCCAGGTCCACCCTGACCCAGAGTGGTAGAACCAGTTACGGTTCAAGCTACGAGCAAATAACGAAACCCCCAAACTGGGACCATAATATAAGAATATAAAAATGAATTAGAAAAATTACCACCGAACATTTTCATGTGACACTGAGGCTTTGAGGTGGTTAAAATTAATTCTTAGCAGCAAAAGGGTTAAACCTGAAATGTAATATAAACTGGAAAATAGAATCATAGGGAGGAAGAGAATGGAAGACAATTTCCATGGTAATGTGGAAGTGAAAAAAAAACACCTGGATTGCCTCACCCCTATGAATTGGAACGATGGAACAGTTACTTTGTCCCGGAATGTAGACGAAAATAGGTTTGAGGAAATGGTTTTATCTCTTTCTTGGAAAATTGGATAAAAAAAAGCACATGTCATTGGCCAGAAGAGAGGACCTCGCCAACAATTTCAGGAGTTCTTTTCTCATCAGAACGATCAAAGTGAGTTTTTCGAGCCGTATGCTTGTGTGGCAGCACAATCTCCTCGTGGCATATGATGGAGGCCTCCGTGTTTTCCTCGAGGTACTCATCAATATATTCGGGAGTTCTTTTCTCATCAGAACGATCAAAGTGAGTTTTTCGAGCCGTATGCTTGTGTGGCAGCACAATCTCCTCGTGGCATATGATGGAGGCCTCCGTGTTTTCCTCGAGGTACTCATCAATATATTCGGGAGTTCTTTTCTTATCAGAACGATCAAAGTGAGTTTTTCGAGCCGTATGCTTGTGTGGCAGCACAATCTCCTCGTGGCATATGATGGAGGCCTCCGTGTTTTCCTCGAGGTACTCATCAATATATTCGGGAGTTCTTTTCTTATCAGAACGATCAAAGTGAGTTTTTCGAGCCGTATGCTTGTGTGGCAGCACAATCTCCTCGTGGCATATGATGGAGGCCTCCGTGTTTTCCTCGAGGTACTCATCAATATATTCGGGAGTTCTTTTCTCATCAGAACGATCAAAGTGAGTTTTTCGAGCCGTATGCTTGTGTGGCAGCACAATCTCCTCGTGGCATATGATGGAGGCCTCCGTGTTTTCCTCGAGGTACTCATCAATATATTCGGGAGTTCTTTTCTTATCAGAACGATCAAAGTGAGGTTTTCGAGCCGTATGCTTGTGTGGCAGCACAATCTCCTCGTGGCATATGATGGAGGCCTCCGTGTTTTCCTCGAGGTACTCATCAATATATTCGGGAGTTCTTTTCTTATCAGAACGATCAAAGTGAGTTTTTCGAGCCGTATGCTTGTGTGGCAGCACAATCTCCTCGTGGCATATGATGGAGGCCTCCGTGTTTTCCTCGAGGTACTCATCAATATATTCGGGAGTTCTTTTCTTATCAGAACGATCAAAGTGAGTTTTTCGAGCCGTATGCTTGTGTGGCAGCACAATCTCCTCGTGGCATATGATGGAGGCCTCCGTGTTTTCCTCGAGGTACTCATCAATATATTCGGGAGTTCTTTTCTTATCAGAACGATCAAAGTGAGTTTTTCGAGCCGTATGCTTGTGTGGCAGCACAATCTCCTCGTGGCATATGATGGAGGCCTCCGTGTTTTCCTCGAGGTACTCATCAATATATTCGGGAGTTCTTTTCTTATCAGAACGATCAAAGTGAGTTTTTCGAGCCGTATGCTTGTGTGGCAGCACAATCTCCTCGTGGCATATGATGGAGGCCTCCGTGTTTTCCTCGAGGTACTCATCAATATATTCGGGAGTTCTTTTCTTATCAGAACGATCAAAGTGAGTTTTTTCGAGCCGTATGCTTGTGTGGCAGCACAATCTCCTCGTGGCATATGATGGAGGCCTCCGTGTTTTCCTCGAGGTACTCATCAATATATTCGGGAGTTCTTTTCTTATCAGAACGATCAAAGTGAGTTTTTCGAGCCGTATGCTTGTGTGGCAGCACAATCTCCTCGTGGCATATGATGGAGGCCTCCGTGTTTTCCTCGAGGTCCTCATCAATATATTCGGGAGTTCTTTTCTCATCAGAACGATCAAAGAGAGATTTTTGCGAGCCGTATGCTTGTGTGGCAGCACACTCTCCTCATGGCATATGATGGAGGCCTCCGTGTTTTCCTCGAGGTACTCATCAATATATTCGGGAGTTCTTTTCTTATCAGAACGATCAAAGTGAGTTTTTCGAGCCGTATGCTTGTGTAACAGTCGCACAGACTGTTTATTGCTGTCAAACTCTCAGTCCCTGAACCCGTTTAGGCTGGTCAGAGGGAATATTTTTGGCCGAACCTACGGGCTTGGAGAAACCCACGTTAAACTCGGCCTTGTGCCACATACATTCCTTGTGGGGGGACTGTTAAATATAACAATCTCCTCATAGCATATGATTGATGCCCCCGTGTTTTTCTCGTGGTCCTCGCCAATATATTCGGGAGTTCTTTTCTTATCAGAACGATCAAAGTGAGTTTTTCGAGCCGTATGCTTGTCTGGCATAGTGCCGGGTCCTCTTGACATAGGGTCTTCTAACAGCCGACCTCTTGACCCTGGGCAGCATAATCTCCTCATGGCATATGATAGCGGCTTCCGTATTTTCTTCGAGGTCCACATGAATACATTCGGGAGTTCTTTTCTTATCAGAAGGATAAAAGTGAGTTTTTCGAGACGTATGCTTGTCTGGCATAGTGCAGAGTATTCTTGCCAGACATAGGGTCTTCTAACAGCCAACCTTTTGACTCTGGGCAGCACAATCTCCTCATGGCACATGCTGGAGGCCTCCGTGTTTTCCTCGAGGTCCACATCAATATATTCGGAAGTTCTTTTCTTATCAGGTCGATCAAAATGAGAAATAAAAGTAAATATAATAATAATAATAATAATAATAATTATTATTATTATTATTATTATTAATATTATTATTATTTCTTTTGCATTTATTAAATTGATCCAAAAATGCAGTATATTTGTTTAGTTTTGTTTTTGTTACATTTTTTTGAACAGAGATGTTTTTTTTTGTTTTTTTTTTGTTTTTGGAAAAAAATGCTTCTTTCTGTTTTTCTGCGAGTTTTCCTGGTTCTCTTGCTTGTTTCCGACATAGAAACGGTAACAAAGGAAAATGGCCTCTGTCAAATGTCCCCCGGTTTACAAATAAAACTCTTCCGTAACGAGCGTTCTGTTTTTATTGGTCGTCCAATGAACGGTTACGGCAACAAACTCTGTTAAGTTATCGGCCATTGACGAAACAGTACACCGGACAAAATCCCAAACACACTTTCGGCTGAGTAGGTAAATCCAAAACGCTGGTTCTGGATAATTGTCCAAGCTATTGCAAGTTCTGAAGCTTCGTAATAAAAATAAAAAAAAAATGTTTATACAACATACATATTCACAAGGTTTCCATCAATTACTCAGCTCCAAATCGAAAGAATACTCTGTTTTGTTGAGATATCAGGCTTATGGCCACATCACACTGAAATATCAATTCCCATTCGATCACAGAAGAAAAGAAATGTTGAGCCTGGTCAGTATTTAAATGAGTGAACCCTTAGAAATGCCAGGTATTGTATGATTGGGGATGTGCAGGTGGTGTAATGGAAAATATCTCCGTAGGAGATATTGAAGGACCGAGTTCAAATTCGAGTCGGGAATTCTATATTTCATTATTCAATTCAGTTCGAATTCGAGTCGGGAACTCTAGATTTCATTATTCAATTCAGTTCGAATTCGAGTCGGGAACTCTAGATTTCATTATTCAACGTTGGCCAGTGACCTTGGGGCTTTCCCCGAACGTAGATCCAAAATAATCAAATTGTGCCAGAAATTGGATACAAAATAACTTTTATTAGAAACCAACATTCCTAATAACAGTTTAAAAATTCTGTACCCCAAACCATCACTTGCTTACGGCTGCACCACATTGTAATACTAGTTCCCATACGATCATCGAAGTTGAGCAATGTCATACCTGGTCAGAACCTAGGTGGGTGACCGCTTGGGAATACCATGTGCTCTAAGCTTGGATGTGCGGGCGCTCTAATGGATAATGGTTTGGAACTATTAATCGGAGAGCCGAGTTCTAATTGCCGTGGGGTTTCTGATATTCACTTACGCGAATATAACCTTAGAAAAGGCATGAAACCACCTCATCCCTCCCCTAGCTATGGGTTAATTAGTAAGACTTGTATCAGTAAACCATTATTATCTATAAAGAAAAAAATTCTTGCATTCTAAAAAAAAATATTTTCTGCCTTTAAATAAGCTACAAAGGGTTGATAAACCGTACAAAACGAATCAATCAATTAAATACTGATTAACTATACAAGCATGTCTTTTAGATTTATTTACTTTCTCTGGGATATAAATGTATGGAAAGAACCGTGGCCACAAAGTGAGGGATCATTTTATATATTCATTGTAACATAAAATTGATCCCCCCACTTTATAATTTCTTGCATGTTTATCATATTCTGTTTAGGTATGAATCCATCTTCATTCCTCCAGGTATGGGTTAATTGATAAGACTTGTATCAGCAAACCATATTTATCTCAAAAACATCCTTACAATCTAAAACAAATATATTCTGGCTTTAAATAACTTGAAAAGGGTCGATAAACCGTAGAAAACGAATAATGAACCGATCAAATATGGATTAGCTACACAGGCATGTCTTTTAGATTTATTTACATTCTCTGGGATATAAATGTATGGAAAGGACCGTGGCAACAAAGTGAGGGATCAGTTTATATATTCATTGTAACATAGAATTGATCCTCCACTTTATAATTTCTAGCTTGTTTATCATATTCTGATGAGGTATGAATCCAACTTTATACTCCCCAGCAATAGGTTAATTAATAAGACTTGTATCAGTAAACCATTATTAACACAAAAAATAATTCTTACGATCTAAAAGATTTTTCTGGCTTTTAATGATTTGCAAAGGGTTGATAAACCGTAAAAAATGAATCAGTCCTTGTCTTCTATCTATTCCAACCACCCTCCCACCCGCCTTGTGGACGCTAGGGTATGATTGGTTTTGTATGATTGGGGATGTGGCGGTGGTGTAATTAATTCTGGCTCGGAAGCTAGTTCGAATTCTAGTTTGGGTTCACATACCCATCGGAAAGGGTTGAAGCCTCCTTTTCTCTCCCCAATTATGGGACTAATTAGTAGGACGTGTATCTGGAATAATCATTTTAATCTCCAAAAGAAATTGTAAATGCAATATTCACTAGTAAAGAAAGAAGTATTTGTACAGTACACACTATGTTTCGGCTTTAAATAAGGCACATATGATTGACAAACCGTAAAAAATACAAATCAATGAACCAGGAAGCATCACGGGAAGGGTAGTGAAATTTTTTATCTATGTATTTAGCTCGAGGCACGGTGGGGTAGCGGCTCAGATTGGGCAAACTTTCGGTGGCATCCTGTCAAGAAAGAAATGTTCAGTGGCTGACCATGAAGAAATGATACTACAGCGATGAAATCTTGCATACATTAATTTCAGCGCTTATCAATAACTGCATTGCTTCTTTCTAGGTACAAGGGAGGGCTGAAAGGTTCATAGGCTGACTGTGAAAGAATGAAGCTCGAACTGTGAAATTTTCATGCATTAATTTCAACTCTTATTATTAATAAATGCATTTCTTCTTTCCAGGAAAAATTGTGGGCTGAAAGGTTCATAGGCTGACTATGAGAGAGTGAAGCTTCTTATTCTAGGTACACGTGTGGGCTGAAAAGGTCACAGGCTGTATATGAGGAGGTGACGCTAAAGCTGTTTCGTCTTGGCTATATCTCTGAGATGAGGTAATTTTATTACATTGTTCGGAGTTTTATCTTCATCTTCAGAGCCATATTCACAACGTTTCGGCTGTTGTGCGCACCGGTCTTCTTCAGTTGATTGGAATTTTGACCGAACACTTTATTTCGTCTACCGTTCTAGGTTCACCGTTCTAGTTCAATGCCTCTTTCGGTTCTTCAGTTATTTCCCTTTAACTCAATTCTTCATATTTGGTTCACCGCTACTGTGGCCTGGGACTGAACTCACAACCTTTGGGTCTAGTCAATGGATCTAACCAGTCTTTATCCAATGGGCCATGTGTCCACCGCAACTGAGACTGTATATATATATATATATATATATATATATATATATATATATATATATATATATATATATATATATATATATATATATATATATATATATGTGTGTGTGTGTGTCTGTGTGTGTGTGTGTTTGTCTGTCTGTCTGTCTGTGTATGTGTGTGTGTGTGTATTTGCAGAATGTCATTATTAAAGTATGTGTTGTTAAAGATTACTCAACATTTCCGTTTAATAATCTTTTTTTCTTCCTCGCGAGTTTATATACAGTTCTGTTCGATAAAAGTGACTCACCTTATCCTTTGAATTTAGCTCAACTTTTGTTTCATCGGAGAAGAGAATATTCTTCCAGTCTTCCAAGGTGAAATTTTTGTAATAGTGAGCCCATTCAAGTCTCTTGGCTTTGCTTATTGGCGGCTTAAACCTTCGTGTACAAGATTTGTAGCCTTATTCTAAGAAGATTTGTAACCTTGTTCTAACGAACTGTAGAAGAGGCAAGACTAACACCTTGCTCTTCGCTTAGACTGGCTGCAATTTCTTGGCTAGTTATAGTCCTATTCTTCGCAACTTCCCTCTTGATTACCCTGCCAGTTCTATCATCAATCTTTTTCTTTCGTCCCCTTGTTTCCTACCTTGGAGCAGGAGTGGCATCATTATGTGCCCTAAGCACTCGAGAGACAGTTGATTGTGAGGTTATAGCAATTTCTGCAATTTCTCTCATAGACTTGCCTGCTTTTGAGAGAGCAATAATAGATGCCTTAAGTGGTTCTGATGTGTGTTTGTACCATTTCATCTGGTTGGTGACTTGAGTGGTTATTTCAAGCTGTTTTTAATACTGTATGAGGCTTTCTGGAATATTCTGGAATACTCTAGATTTATTTTAAGCTGTTCTAGAATTCTCTAGAGTATTGTTCTGAGTGTATTGTAAAATAGTTTTCAATATTTTATCAAAAGTTCTTTAAATTTACCAGTTTAATCATTAGAATGCGATATCTGAGTCACTTTTTTGCACAGAGTTTTTTCCTGAATCTCATTTATATCCAAATTTATAATTATCAATAGAATACCTTAGGGTGAATAAACTTTTTTCCTAGGTGGTCGGGAAGGGGTCTTTATATTAGTAAGATTAAAAATTATTTTAACCCCAAAAGCAATAGACAAAAAATATTTTTAGTAAAAGAAATCTGGTGAGTCACTTTTATCGAACTGCACTGTATATATATATATATATATATATATATATATATATGTGTGTGTGTGTGTGTGTGTGTGTGTGTGTGTGTGTGCGTGTGTGTTTGTGTGTGTTTGTGTGTGTGTATGGGTCTAAGTTGTTGAAATAAGACCCTAGTATGAGTAAAGTTAACTTTTATCGAACTGCACTATATATATATATATATATATATATATATATATATATATATATATATGTGTGTGTGTGTGGCACCATGCATAGTTAGAAAGCTGAAAAGAAATATTCATAAATATATGATTTGTTTTTTACGGTTAGTCAACCATTTGATAATTATTTAAGGCTGAAAAATATTTCGGGGTTAGGAATAATTATTTCTTTACATTCAAGCAGTCTGGGAGAAAGAAAGAAAAGAAGAAGAAAAAGAAAGAAAAAAGAAAAATATAATACGAAAACCAGGTCATAAGCGAACAAACACACGCTCCATTGATACATAACAGATGTTGGAAGATATCCCGGTCAAGCACCTGACCTACTTCCGTGTCCACGAAAAATGGAAGTTTGTTATCAATTTGGTTGAAGTTTAGAGACAATGGAAAAAAATATGATAGGTAACAGGTGGGAAGTTTATCTAAGGACATGAAGGCAAACCATTAGATATGAACACACAGGCAATTCCAGAATTGAAGGGAGGGCCACACAAGATGATGTTGGCTGAAAATATTTTTTGAGATAATTAAGATTTTTGTTATCAAGCTTCGAGCGAAAGAAAAAGTGAAATATTTTGATTCGTTCACGAAAACGCCACCCAGTCTGAGAAATTTCTTTCTTTGATCATATCCAATTAGCGATAAACTGTTTGACAAATACCGCGTGTAAAAAAAACCGAGAGCGTCATTTCGGTCACGTACGAAAAGGGCAATTTGAATTTTTATTTTTTTAAGCAAGGTGTTTCTTCCCCCAGAACAAAGCCACGGATTGTCCATGCCCGACTAAAGACGCCATTGGCTAGATGGGATCACGTGGCGCACGAAGGAGGAGGAAAAATACCCGACCAGGACCTCATTGGCCGAGAGCGGCCACGTGACGCACGAAGAGAATCGGTCGACGCCCCTGTCAGAGGTGTAAGTGTGAGAAGCCGATAAGAAGAAGCGGGGAAGCGGGTATACGCCCTCAGAGACAAAATAAGGAAGTAGGAGTGAAAGTGAATTACCGAAAATGGAAAATCCCTAACCAGAAATAAGAAGGGTGGATACGTATTTAGAATTATCAAGAAAACCCGCCGACAGACCCACCCCAGTGTTTGACTGCGTCAATAAAAGCGGGACCCCAACCGACAGAAATCAGAGTTTGCGCCGCGGATGGCGAGAGAGAGTTGCGCCGCGGACGGCGAGGGAGTTTGTGCGCGGGCGGCGGGCCCGGTTCATTCGCCCGCTTGCGGTCAAGAGAAGCCGAAGTGAAGCGGTCCGTTTGGCCTAAGCGGAGAAATTCGTCCAACCCAAGCCGAAGTGAAGAAGCTCGTCCAACAGAAGCCGAAGAGAAGAAGTTAATTCGCGCAACAACGGCGGAGATGAGTGACCAATAATTCAGACTCTGAAGAGAGAGTTTGCGCCGCGGACGGCGAGAGAGATCAGCCGTGAACGACAAGCAGAGATCAGCGCCCAGTGCTGAAACCACATCAAGATAGCTAACCAAGATTCACGCACACTTCTGGACTCTTCTTCAACCAAGAACAAGTAGTTTGAAGAGCGACTTAGAATCAGACCACAAGAAATGTTTTTTTTCGACTTTCGTCCAAGGACACGCCGAAACACAAATTTCTTAGAGAGCAGACAACTAGAAGCCTTAAAGTTGCCTAGTAAAAGCATTGTGCCACATTCCACAGAACGGGTCGGGAAGTAGACATAGTCCTATGTACCGAGCAAATAGACATAAAAGTTTGTTACCTTTTTCTTGATACGTTGGACCTTGTGAGTTGTTATTTTATTTCTTTTTTTTTATTATACATAATTGTGTGATATCACCCCCGTTAGACTCAACTTGCTAATGCCCCAAGCCCTGTTTGATCTCGTCTGTCTAAGATCAAGTCACAACGTGGGTAGGCAGACCGGAGATCAGTGCAGTTACCCTGTTAACCAGGCGTTGGAAGCAGGTTGGGAACGACGAGGCTGGTATCAATCTAACCAAAGGGTTAGAACGTCACGTTTGGAGCAGCGAGGAGCGAACAGCTGACGCCGCGGCAAAGACGTCACAACTGGTGTCGTGACCTATGATCAGAACCCTGGACCACGTCACGTCACAATTGGCGCCGCGAACGAGATCGAACGACACAGTCGACGCTGCGACCGGGGGATGACGTCACATATATATATATATATATATATATATATATGGGTCTAAGTTGTTGAAATAAGACCCTAGTTCATGATGTTTTGCCGAGCGCTTTCGGTTATCGTCAACCGTTATCATGTTTGTATGATTTGATTTGAAATAGGTGGCTTATTATTTTAGTTTTATAGATAATATTTTGGGTATTTAGACAATGTGTTTGGATTAGTTCATTATTAATAAAGAGGGGGTTGGTGCTTATTATTTGGAGGATTAATTACTAAATATGTTTAAGATGTTTCCGCCAGTATTAAATGCTATTTTATTTATGTAGGTTTTTAATTACGATGTCTTCAAGAATCCGTAATCGTTTTCTGCATTTGTGTTTTATAGAGGATTTAAGATTTTTTTTCTTATTTCGGATGATTTGAATATGGTACTTGTGGTGCAATATGTAGTTACAAGATGATTTTTTTATTGTGCTGGTGTCCTTAAAATGAGTCTCCTTGAGAGAGTTGTGAAAAAAGATTATTAAACGGAAAAGTTCTGTAGTCTTTAACAACACATGCCGTCTGCGTGCAATCTGTGTAGTCAACCTTCAAGATAGGACACCTAACGTAGACCTGTTTAACAAGTTTAATATTGGAAGAATCGAGACTTTTATCATACAGTCTCAGTTACGGTGGACTGGTCATGTCTTGAGAATGTCTGATGACAGGATACCCAAGATCCTAATGTACAGCCAGTTAGATCAGGGCGACAGGAATGTAGGACGCCCATGGCTAAGATACAAAGACAAGCTAAAAAGCAACTTGTCAGCAGTCAATATACCACATAACACCCTTGAGCGCTTAGCCTTGGAGCGGGTAGAATGTAGATCAACGTGTTTTAGTGGACTCAGCAATTTTCAATCTGCTTGACTGGATCATCTTCAAGAAGCGAGAGCAAGATCTAAAAGGTCAGCCGATCTAACAGTGATCTCATCTCACAATCCTCACACTTGCTCCCTATGTGGCCTCCTTTCTAAATCACTAGCGGGTCCTAAATGCCACTTAAGATTATCGCACAAAATTCCATAACTGAATCAATTAAGCTGTCAGATCCTCATACGTCGAAACCAACGGGCGAGTCCATTATATATATATATATATATATATATATATATATATATGTGTGTGTGTGTGTGTGTGTTTGTGTGTGTGTAATGAGACCCTGGTTAGAATTTCTCAATTATGAGGGTAGATTAATGGATAGCATAGGGGTAAATGTGAGGAAGGGGGCTTCCAGATAATGTCGAATTAAAAATGTTTGAAAATCTTTCAACGTTCTGGAAACCCTTTGGTTGGTAAGGCTGAAGTGTCGGGAAGCTGTCGACAGTTGCGATGGCACGACGTCACAAGTCATCGTGATCGAGGCTTTGAGTGTACTGGCCTTGTATAAATACTACCAGCTCATGAGCACTTTTTCTGAGAAACTGTTACGAAGGTCCGCATCGGCGGAGTTTAGCTCTGAGGGCGAGGAAGAATTACAAATGTGCCTGAGCGGGGGTGTCCTGGGTATGACGATAAACTACATCCGCGTCCTGGGTAAGACGATAAACTACATCCGTGTACTGAGTAAGACGATAAACTACATTCGCGTCCAGGGTAAGACGATAAACTACATCCGCGTCCTGGGTAAGAAGATAAACTACATCCGCGTCCTGGGTATGACTATAAACTACATCCGCATCCTAGGTAAGACGATAAACTACATCACTGTCCTGGGTAAGAAGATAAACTACATCCGTGTACTGAGTAAGACGATAAACTACATTCGCGACCAGGGTAAGACGATAAACTACATCCGCGTCCTGGGTAAGAAGATAAACTACATCCCCGTCCTGGGCATGAGGATAAACTACGTCCAACAGCAGGGCCTCTGATCAGTAGGTTTTGAGGAGCGTGGAACCACCTCTTAATTGCTGGTGTTCCCAAGCCCAGCCTGGTCGGGTGGTAGCAACTGTTAGGGTCCTAGCTATGGCAAATTGTTAACCCCAAACTGGGATCAAAATACCATGAAACTGTAAAAATAGGTTTTAATACCAGCAATACATGTTTGGAAAAAAATTATTACCAGCAATGAATTTTTGAAGGAAAAAATATTACCAGCAATACAATATTACCAGCAATACATTTTTGGAAAAAAATATTACCGGCAATACATTATTACCAGCAATACATTTTTGGAAAAAATATTACCAGGAATACATTATTACCAGCAATACATTTTTGGAAAAAAATATTACCAGCAATACATTATTACCAGCAATACATTTTTGGAAAACAATATTATCAACGATATATTTTTGAAAAAAAAAATATTACCAGCAGTAAAAAATCTTGTCGGCATTAAATAACCCACTGAGGTTAAAATGTCGTAAAACAAAACCAAAGAAAGCCTGAGCGGGGTCCTCAATAGGGATTGGATAGTGAGCTAGCTAGGCACCCTGGAAAACAGGTATGCACACATACGAACGGCAGCAATATATATTTTATATATAGTTTAGAAATATTTTTAGATGCTTGAATTTTTATTTTTTTATGCAATTTATTTTTTCTTTATTTGATAGGCACGTTGTTAGGGCATCCTTAATTTATAAGCGATTCTATAACGTTTTTTGTGCTGGAATGAAGAGATAAGATGGAATCCATTAATAAGTATTTTTTTTTTATTTGACAAATGCTATCTTACTTCTTTACAGACATTCACTTTTATAATTGAGAATGGCAGGAATTAACCTTGGAGGTCTTTGGTACTTGGAAAATTGTGGCTACGAGTTAGAGATGACGAAGAATTCTGTAAAGTGGATTCGGTTTTAATAGACTCATAAAATGAAGGACGGAATTGTTTTCGAATGCAGCTTTTAGGCGGGAAATATTTAGGCGGGAAATATTTTTCGATACGATATCTAACTTCCATATATTTTTAACAGCGACACACACGAACATGTATGCATATATATATATATATATATATATATATATATATATATATATATATATATATATATATATATATATATATATAAAAACGTAAGCAAACACAACGTTTGGTATACAAATATAAACTATGGAGAAGATTTTTGTTTTATTTTTACTTAGTATTGCAAACTCTTTAAGTAGAAAGATCGGGTTGTGCAATTCCTTCAAGTGGAAGCCATTTTCATCTCGAGCAGTCAAAATGCGATCATTAAATAAAGGTCGAATAACGTAGACATAAAGATATCTATATAAATAAATAGATAAATAAATATTAAGAGAATGATATGTATATATATTTGTCTGCGTACAAAATATGATAGATATATGGTTAGACATGAACAAACAGATAGAGATGGAGAGATATATACATAGGAACAGACATAGATAGATAGATAGATAGATAGATAGATAGATAGATAGATAGATAGATAGATATAAACAGGCTGATTGAGATATATAGATAGATATGGTCAAACTGAAATAGATAGATATGAACAAACTGATATAGATAGCTAGATAGATATGAACAAACTGATATAGATAGATATACAGATAGATAGATATGAACAGGCTGAGATAGATATATAGATAGATATGGACAAACTGAAATGGATAGATAGATAAATAGATAGATAGATATGAACAAACTGAAATAGATAGATAGATCTGAACAAACTGACATAGATAGATAGATAGATAGATAGATAGATATGAACAGGCTGAGTGAGATATATAGATAGATATGGACAAACTGAAATAGATAGATATGAACAAACTGATATAGATAGATAGATAGATAGATACGAACTAGGCTGAGATAGATATATAGATAGATATGGACAAACTGAAATAGATAGACAGATATGAACAAACTGATATAGATAGATAGAAAGTATATTGAAGATATATACAAAACAATAGAGTTAGTAATAAGTAGATTAGCACTCCGTCTATTACTCCACTCCACTTCACACTCTTCGGTCCCGTCCGACTCTCGCAGTTTGTATTTATGAGCGAAGGAAGAGTTCATTATGCTGTAAGAGGGTTTACCACAATAGATAGATAGATAGATAGATAGATAGATAGATATGACCAAACTGAGATAGATAGATAGATAGATAGATAGATAGATAGAAACAGGCTGAGATAAATATCTTTGTCGCTCACTCGTTCAGTTACTCTATATGTAGGTATGTATCTATCTGAGATATACACATAGATGTAAACAGATACGAACAGAATTATATATATATATATATATATATATATATGTATAGATGGGAAGAGAGAGAAAGAGAGAGAGAGAAAGCGAGGGAGATGAAGAGAGAGAGAAAGAAGAAGAAACGTAAATAAACTGAAATAGATAGGTAGATAGAAAAGAATGACATCGTTACGAATAGACTGTTATAGATAGATACAGAGATAGATTTTTATGATTGAATGATATATATATATATATATATATATATATATATATATATATATATATTGATAGATATAATTTGAAATAGATACGGACGGACTGAAATAGATAGATAAAAGTTTTAGACGTACTTTTATTCGAAGTGCCTATGTATACGTATTTCTTTCTGTAAGATAAGAATTACATCTCTATATATAACAGTTAGGACGAAAAACGTATTCCTTCGTATATATATATATATATATATATATATATATATATATATATATATGTATGTATTGTAGGAATTTAACAACAAAGTAAGTAGATGTTGGGTAGGCCTAAGTCGGTCTCTATGGAACGTTTACAAATGCATTTTGTGTTTTCTGCATTATTTGGTGTTTGTTCGTTAGTCAAAGAAGACGAAAGTAAAACCAAAAAATTCCGGCAAGAACGAGAAAAATAATGGAAGAATCGTAAATTAGTACTTTTCGGAAATTGAAACAATCAGCACGAATGCAAGAAGGAAAGACAGAAAATAATTGAGGATAGGGAGAAGCCTGTAGGACAAAGGTGGGGGAAAGAATAAGAGAGAGACAAATATTCGGTGTGTTTCGTTTATAAGTCGAACACAGATAGATGGGTATTTCTGTGTGAGTGTATATATATATATATATATATAGAGAGAGAGAGAGAGAGACAGAGAAAGAGAGAGAGAGAGAAAGAGAGAGAGAGATGTGTACATATGAAGACGCACAAGCAGATAGATAGATAGATAGATAGATAGATAAACAGAGCGCGTATCCACTATAGCTAAGTTTTATTTATTAAACTCTCTCGGTTTAATAAAGAAGAAATCCATTACTACACACACACACACACACACACACACACACACACACACATATATATATATATATATATATATATATATATATATATATATATATATATATCTGGTGAGGAGGACCGTGTGAGCTTGCGTGTTGTTGTATTAGAAACACGTGTGTAACTCCTAGTAGAATATTAAAAAGAAAATGACCGGACTCAAGTTAAGTCCAACTGAAGATAAAGAAGACAAACAAGTCCGATATCTATCTATCTATCTATCTATCTATCTATCTATATATATATATATATATATATATATATATATATATATATCGGACTTATATATATATATATATATATATAATAAGAAAAAATGTAGTGATAACCAATTTCTCCCCTTGACACAGTCAGCAGCAGTTTCCACGGACAAAAAACGAATGAGGCAGAGGCTTAGTTCAACTAGAACTCTCTTGAAAGCGCACAAGCAGATAAATAGATGGATAGATAAAGAGAGCGCGTATGCACTAAAACTAAGTTTTATTTATTAAACTCTCTTGGTTTCATAAAGAAGACACCCATTACTTACTTTCACACCCATACACACTTACACACACACACACACACACATATATATGCACATATATATATGCACACACAAGCACACACACACACACACACATGTATATATATATATATCATATTGTTCATAAGTTTTTATCTATCTATCTCATTCTGTTCATATTTAATGCG
Organism: Acanthosepion pharaonis; assembly: GCA_903632075.3. Classification (NCBI taxonomy): domain Eukaryota; kingdom Metazoa; phylum Mollusca; class Cephalopoda; order Sepiida; family Sepiidae; genus Acanthosepion; species Acanthosepion pharaonis. The sequence continues at coordinate 33,336 of CAHIKZ030000763.1, forward strand.
TCGATGGCCAAGCAAATTTGAATAGTGCCTTTAAACACACATTTTTCTCTGACTGTTGAAAACGGGCATATCTACTCAGTAAAGAAAGGAATGGACGCGCACTCTCTATTGGCCTTCAAAGATACCTGGAAACTACAGAAGACTTGATAATGATCTGTGTCAAAAAACATGACAGAAGTAAAAAAAAAAAAAATATTCAGGAATAAAATAAGCCGAGAAGTTTAAAATGACGTTTCAATTGTGTAAAGAAATGCTAGCAAAACATAATATATCGATTGCAGCTGCACGGAAATGTCGAAAACCATATTATACATAAATCACACCAGAGGCACTGCCATCTCGAACCGCCTGAATATCCGACGAGGAATCTTGCAAGGTGATTCCTTGTCACTTCTTCTGTTTTGTCTGTCCTTAAACACCCCACCCACCACTTAGAGTGAGATAGACAATAATGGCTATGGTTACAAACTAAACAAGGAAGTATTCAATCACCTACTCTAGATGGATGATCTCAAACTCTTTGCCAAAGACGACAATTTGTTGAAGGGCCTCCTTAATACTTAATGTTTCAGAGATGACATAGGTATGGACTTCGGATTAGATAAACGTGCAAAAGTAACATTCAAGAAAGGGAGAATTACAGAAACGATCTCGTTAAAATTAGCTTAAAGGTCGCCCTATTTAAGCTAGCTCCTGTGGAGGGCTCTTAGTTGGGTCTTCATCGCAATAGGTAGAGAGGACTAGGTTTTGAGCGCAAGGTCTCCTCGGGAAGTAAAAGAATCCCACCACTATATATGAACACCGGAAGGTAGAAAGAATGGTGAAAGGGGGCGGGAAAAACAGATGGGGAGAAGGAAAAGGAGAAAAGGAAGAGAAAAGATGTGGGCGGGAAAAAATATTCATTACGTTCATCCGGGTTAATACATACCCAAAAGATACTTGCTCAAATGCCTGCATTTAGATAAAATCTCAGATCTCTCGTTAAGCAGCACATCCTTGTTAGGATATGTAGCGATAACTAACTTCTCCCTTTGACACAGTCGGCAGCAGGTTCCACGGACACTGCCCAGATTCACCTAATTATACTCTACTTTATATTCGGACATCTGCCATTCATGTCTCTTAACCTCTAAATGCAATCCGCGTGTTTGGTGTTCCCCCACCCCGTGGCTCTCCAGTTTAAAGAAGGTAGTATGGTTATAAAACCACTTCTACCCTCGGTAAAACCAGTATATGTCTTATTAAGAGGGCTGCCGTCGCTGGCCTCCGCAAAATAAACAACTACCTCAGCTTGACACTCACCGCCAAATGGGCAAAAATAGTCGAAAACTAAAAAAAAAAAAAAAATAAATAAATTATACCGGGAAAGGCTTTCCAGTATGGCAAAAAAGGGCTCAATAGCACCACGATAAAGGAGCTAAAGTTGACCATGAGACCCGGGTTCGAATCTCACCATGGTCGATTTGTCAGGAAGGAGACTTCTTGATGTTATCGGAATCGATTGAGATCGATAGCGTGCAGCCCCTTTGGAAAATACCACATCTTGACCCATGCCTTGTGAGTGAAATTGGATAGACAGAACTCTTGAAGGCCGTCGATATCTGTACTAGAGCAAAGCATTTTGGCCGAGGAATTGAGCGTGCTAGCATTGTTTGTTGGGCTACGGCCTCTGGGAGTAAAGTTGAAAATAGGGAAAATTTTATTTTGAAACATTGTATTTCAAGAACAGTAATTTTTTCATTTGAACATGAGCTATTGAAAGTAAGAGTTGTGTCGCTTTAATTGTTTTTATCAGGAGAATCCAAAATGGCGGAATCGAAAAACAATCGCAGTAATGAAATCTTGAGAATGCAAAATTTCAGGATTTTGTGGTCCAGTTCCGGCCAGGAATGTTTATAATTTTTTTCACGGTGTCGGCCTGATTCCAAAATGGTATGACAATTTGGGCTACGACCTCTAGGAGTAAAGTTGATAATTGTGACACACTGACATTTATTTATTTATTTATGGCATATATATATATATATTTTTTTTTTATAAATCTAAGTTATAAATATTTTTATAAATCTAGTAATATATCGTTTCTCATGTATGCACAAATGACATGGGCCATTAAATGACCTACATATTCTAGCTTTTCTTATAAATTTCCATTTTACTGTAGTTGTTTTATTAGTTTCTTTTAAGTGTCAGAAATATTTCCATAGGGGCGTCTGATTTCGGTATTTATTTATGCTAAATGAACTTTGATGTTGATTGAATCTTTTCTTGAACTCATGGCTTGTGCAACCTATATAGATTTTTATGTCGTCGGGATCTTCAATAGATGATATATTCCATTGGTATACTAATGATTCCGTGCGACATTTATTTTGTAGAGGACATTTATGAGGATTTCTGCAGTTACATAATCTTTGTTTATCTTCATATCTTTTTATTTTTATACTGTCTAAATTTCTTTGGTTTTGGTCTAAGTGTTTATTCAAGATATAAGTATTGTTTCTTAAGAATTTTCTTTAAGTTTTCAGTACAGCTGTAACTTAATTTTAGGGTATTTTTTATTGAAAATAGTACTGAATTTAATATCTTTAGGAAAATGTTTAATGATTAATGCAAGGAATTTTTGTCCAAATTTGTTCTTTACCATTTGTGTTATGGGGGTGTATACTAAATTATTTTTCTACTTTTTTCCCCTATTATTTTCATTTTTTATATAAGTTAGCTTTGGGGTTTTGTAGCCACTATCTTTTAGAGCTTTATTATAGAAATTAATATGTTCATAGAAAATCTTCTCATTTGCTGAATTTGTACTTATTCTTTTTTCGATAGATAAAGGTATATGCTTAATTATAGATGGAGGGTGATTAGATTTAGGGTGTATATACAAAGGATTAGTATTGTGTTGTTTATAAGGTATACATTTTTCATTAAATCTAATGTTATATCAAGGAAACTAACTTTTTTCAATTTAGTGCTTACCGTAATTTTTAAGTTAAGACATTTAAATCCTTTATATAATAACTTTTTAATTTTATCTATTTTAAAGTTAGTAGAGTTCTTTATAACCATAAGTCCATCGTCTCTGTATAAATCAAAGTCAGTTATATTAATTTCACGGTACGCTGTAAGATTGTATAATATATAAACCTATAAGATCAGAAGACTCTGCTGAGTCTAGTGATCCCATTGTGATGTCAAAGTGGTCGGATGATTTTTTTTACTATATATATATATATATATATATATGATAAGATAAAGTGGAATATTTTTCGGAGAAGAATGAAGAGGGAAAATGAGGGAGAGTTTACAAAATAATCAAGCTGGTGGGTGGGGAGAGTGATTGAAAGAGACGATTGCTGAGATGTGAAACACTGGAATGAATGGATGGTAAGAGATAGTGATGTTTGGAGACACAGAGATGTGGCAGGCTTGATAGGTAATTTTGAAAGAGTGAGCGAGTGAGTGAATCGCTGACTGAGTGAGTGAATGAGAGAGAGATTCAAGGAAAGAGTGCAGGCAAATTTTTATGATGGAATAAGATAGAAAAAGAGAGAGTGGGAGAGAGATATTCAGGTGAATGTCATTGTGGGAGTAGGGAGGCTTCGAGAGAAAACTTAGATTGAATGCAAGAAGAAGAAGGAGGAGGAGGAGGAGGATGCGAAGAAGAAGAAGAAAAAGAAGAAGAAGAAAAAGAAGAAGTAGAAGAAGGAGGAGGAGGTTGAGAAGAATAAAAATAAGAAGTAGAAGGAGGAGGAGGTAGAGGAGGAGGAGGAGGCGGAGAAGAAGAAGAAAAAGAGGAGGAGGCGGAGAAAAAGACGAAGAAGAATAAGAAGTAGAAGAAAAAAGAAGGAGGAAGAGGTGAAGAAGAAGAAGAAGAAGAAGAAGAAGGAGGAGGAGGAGGAGGAGGAGGAAGCGGAGAAGAAGTAGAAGGAAGCGAAGAAGAAGAAGAAAAAGAAGAAGGAGGAGGAGGCGAAGAAGAAGAAGATAAAAGAAGAAGAAGGAGGAGGAAGAAGAAGAAGAAGGAGGAGGAGGAGAAAAAGAAGAAGAAGGAGGAGGAGGAGGAGGAGGAAGCGGAGAAGAAGAAGAAGAAGAAGAAGAAGGAGGCGGGGAGAAAAAAAGAAGAAGAAGAAGAAGAAGAAGAAGAAGGAAGAAGAAGAAGAAGGAGGAGGAGAAGAAGAAGAAGAAGAAGAAGAAGAAGAAGGAGGAGGAGGAGGAGGAGGAAGCGGAGAAGAAGTAGAAGGAAGCGAAGAAGAAGAAGAAAAAGAAGAAGGAGGAGGAGGCGAAGAAGAAGAAGATAAAGAAGAAGAAGAAGCGGAGGAGAAGAAGAAGAAGAAGGAGGAGGAGGAGAAAAAGAAGAAGAAGAAGAAGGAGGAGGAGGAGGAGGAAGCGGAGAAGAAGAAGAAGAAGAAGAAGAAGAAGGAGGCGGGGAGAAAAAGAAGAAGAAGAAGGAAGAAGAAGAAGAAGGAGGAGGAGGAGGCGGAGAAGAAGAAGAAGAAGAAGAAGAAGGAGGAGGCGAAGAAGAAGAAGAAGAAGGAGGAGGAGGAAGAAGAAGAAGAAGAAGGAAGAAGAAGAAGAAGGAGGAGGAGGAGGAGGCGAAGAAGAAGAAGAAGAAGAAGAAGAAGGAGGAGGCGAAGAAGAAGAAGAAGGAGGAGGAGGCGGAGAGAAAGAAGGAGGAGGAGGAGGAAGCGAAGAAGAAGAAGAAGAAGAAGAAGAAGAAGGTGCGTGTGATAGAATGAGGGACCTTGAAATGTAGTTATACACACACACTCACACATAGGCACTGATACATAAAGAAACAGAGAGAGGGATAGAGAAGAAAAGAGTGAAAGACAGAGATAGGATAACAATCTATCTTTAGAAAAGAAAGAAAATTATCTCCCCCCTACAATTTAAAAAAAAGAAAAGAAAAGAAAAAAAAAACAAGCAAAAAGAAAGGAAAACAAGCTAAATATTTTTTGTTTTAACGAAAGCAACGTCGAGACCGGAGAAACGTAGAACGAAAGCCATATTTGGCGACGTTGGGTGGAAGAGGCTGAAGCGCAAGGGAGATAGGATTAAAAGGGTGAGAAAGATTTCATTCTGTTAAGAAGTAGCTTCGAAACGACAACTGGAGAAAAAAAAAACAAAAGAACTTAAAAAGGAAAACAAAAGAAAACAAACAAAAGAAAACAAATCTCTCATTTTATTTATTTTCTTTTTAAAGAAAATGGAACGTAAAAAAAAAACGCGAAAAGAAATAAAACAGTTCATTATGTAGACAAATGAAAAAAAAATAAAAAATAAAAAAAATCGAAAAAAATTATTCGTCAGGTCTCCGTCAATTAACCGCCAACGTAACTGACTGTTAATCATGAGTTAAACAAAAGGTATAGATCTGATTTGAATATGTTTTACTGTTAAGGGAATCTGTATATTGTGTAATATCGCTGTTGTATCTGCCAACACACATCAGAATGAATTTAAGCCATATTTAAACACACGCGAGTATGGCGGTTAGTGAGGGAGGGGGGTCGCTCTCGCACGATCCTATTGAAAGAAATATAAAAATTAAGTAGGTCACCCCACAAAAGAACCAAGATTGAAAGACGCAAACAAATAGAACTCCCTCAAATTTGTTTAAAAAAATCCTTAGGGGCTAAATTACCGTATTCCGGCTTATAAGACGCTCTTTTTATCTTAAAAAATACCCTAAAAAATACTTGTGCGTCTTCCAAGACGAATGTAAGGCAACGTCCAGGCTCAAGTAAGCTTGGAAGGTCACCTAATTGGCTTGACTGATAGGGACATAGATTTGTATGTTGAGTCATTACACTATAATGTTAATTCAGCCTTTTATATCGTAGTGGTGTAGTTGTTTCAGACGTTGAAGTTACCATTATTATAGTTGCTTGAGAATAAGAACGGACAATTGTAGATATCTGTTTGTTGATAAGGATAGATGTTTGTTTACGGCTGCGTGAATAACATGACCACACAATTTATATTAAACGTAAAATACCACAAAACAGAAAATACAAGAAGGAACAAAATGGTTTTAAATACATAACATCTATATTTATTTGTGTGTTGATGTACATGCGTAGAAGTTTAAGATCTGATAGAGTCTCTTAGACTGGGAATATTATTATCTGTACTCACAAAAGTTCGATTAATTATTAAACTGTAGTTTTAGAAGAATATTTCAAAGAGAAAAGTTCTTGTTGCATGTTTGGAAATGTTCTGTATGTTTGTAATGTAGGTTGGAAATGTTTGTACATACGTGCATGCGTGAATATGCTTTTAACGTCTGACCGCCCATGGTCGAGACGGGAATGCTGGAGATCACATCTTCGTAGGCGAATGAAGAAAAGAGAGAGAGAAAGCAAGCTTGTGTCTGCTATTTATAGATAATATAATCACGTGACATGATTGGAACATACCCATTAGTGTTCATAGGTACGGTATATAACGATAGATAACAATGTGAGATTAGATAGATAGATAGATAGATAGATAGATAGATAGATAGATAGATAGATAGATAGATAGATACGAATAGGCTGAGATAGATAGATAGATAGATAGATAGATAGATAGATAGATAGAAAGGAACATGAATACATAGATACATACATACATACACAGACAGACATATGACGAGACTTAGATAGATAGATAGATAGATAGATAGATAGATAGATAGATACATGGATACAGACAGACATATGAAGAGACTTAGATAGATAGATAAATAGATAGATAGATACATATATATATACATATGAAGAGACTTGTATAGATAGATAGATAGATAGATAGATAGATAGATAATGAACCCACTGTGATAGATAGATAGATAGATAGATAGATAGATAGATAGATAGATAGATAGATAGATAGATAGATGTTGTAACCTAAAAAAGGTTACTGAATGAGGAATAATCAAAACGGAGGTTGGAAATGAAATGATAATCTTTATAACATCAACAAAATACAATACTCGTTAAACCACTGCTAGTTGTGGAATACTTAGACAGCATATTACTCCACTTACAATAGTGTTCAACGTATTTAAGAGGATTGGAACATAACCATTAGTGTTCGTAGGTACGGTATATAATGATAGATAACAATGTGAGATAGATAGATAGATAGATACTAATAGGCTGAGATAGATAGATAGATAGATGTTGTAACCTAAAAAAGGTTACTGAATGAGGAATAACCAAAGCGGAGGTTGGAAATGAAATGATAATCTTTATAACACCAAAAAAATACAATACTCGCCAGCGGCGTTAAGTAGGTAAACCACCCCTAGTAGTGGACTACTTAGACAGTATATTACCCCAACTTACAATAGTTTCCAACGTATTTATGAGGACTGAGACATACTCATTAGTATTCATAGATACGGTATATAGCACAATCCAACATGGACCTGTAAAATTCGTAAAGAAAAACTATTTTGGTGGATAAAGCAGTCACACTTTCCCAATGTCGTTTGTAGATTTCATTTGATTGATTCGTTTTTACGGCCCATCAAGCTTTTGCGGGTTATTTCAAGCCAGAAAATATTTTTAGATTCTAAGAATTTTTGGGGGCGAGAATAATTGTTTAGTGACACAAGTCTTACTAACTGGGGGGAGAAGGGCTGGGTTCATTCCTTTCATGGTAAGTGTTCTGAAGAGCTTTACTCTTAGTATCTTGACGAATTTAAAGGCAGTACTAGATTGGCAGTTACGTCTCATCATTTTAATGCTGAAATTGTTTGATTTGACCGCAAGTTCCATGCTAACAGTTTCTTCTTTCGCACTTCTCGCTTGTGGAACTCTCTTCCGGTCGATTATTTTCCAGTTAACATTCTTTTTAAAAATATTTAAATGCAACGTCAATCGTTATCTTTTGCCTGCTTAATTCCTGTTACTCTATTGGTTTTCTTTTTCTCCTATTCTTTCACACGCAGTAATCTTCTTGTGCCATAGTGACTTTATTACCTTGCTTGAGGTGAAAGGACTAAAAAATATACACGACTCAAGAACATGATTTAAGTTGACTACGTCAAGGTACGACACAATAATAATAATAATAATCATCTTGTAGCAGGTTGTACGGTAATCATCTTGTAGCAGGTTGTACGGTGTTGGCACCCACTGAATATAAAACCCGACATGACAGAGTGGGCCAATATCTGCACTGGAAAATCTGCAACTTCTACGGGAAGAAAACTGAAAGAAACTGGTATGAACACCACCCAGACCCGGTTACGGAGATAGGACCTGTTACAATTCTATGGGACTACACAATACACACTGACAGAACAATCAAGGCCAACCGCCCAGATATTGTTATTAAAGACCACAAACAAAATCGGTGCCTCCTTATTGATATGGCAGTCCCTGCTGACTGCAATGTATCTTTGAAGATATTCAAAAAGTTGTCAAAGTACAAGGACCTGGAAATAGAAATCTCGAAAATGTGGCATATGGGAACATCAACAATCCCTGTTGTAGTTGGAGCCCTAGGACTGGTTGGAAAAGATTCCAGTAGACTAATTGAAGGGATACCTGGAAGTCCATGCCTCAAGGAGATACAAAAAATTGTTCTGACAAGTACAGCCCACACCTTACGAAGGGCTTTATCTATGTAATCTTTTTTTTTTTTTTTTTTTTTTTGTCAGTGGAAAGTGTCATGACGCCATTTCTAACCTTAGGTCCCTGGGCGGGACCCGGAAAGAAATGTGTAAACGCCAGAAATCAAAGAAAATAAAAATAATAATAATAATAATAAATTCGCTGATGCTACACCAAGTACGGCTCTCATGGTCTTCGGTGTTAACTGACTGGAGATGTTAATATATACGTGTTAACCTCCGTCTTCAAAAATTTAAATGCAATATCAATCGCCATATTTTGTCTTAAATCCTCTTCTTTTATTGTTCTCTCTCCTTAAATATTTTTCTGTTTTCTCTTATTCATTCACACTCAGCAATGCTTTTGCGTCTTTGTGGATTTATTCCCTTACTTTGGGTAAAATGATTAAAAATAATGCGTTTTTCTTCTCCCTTTTCTTTAAAAATTCATCGTTACTCATTCATCCAGTAGTCGGAGGATGTCTTCCGCGAATTATGTTGCTTTAGTTTCGACAAACAACTTCTCGTATTTCATCAGTTTCACAATCAAACATTTACATCAGATCCAAAAATAGATTAACTCTGCCTAGAATACAGAATCTTGTGATAAATAATAAGTGAAATCTAACGAATCAAAATACAGAATCTATTGTTAAATAATAAGTGAAAACTAACCAATCAAAATACAGAATCTAGTAATAAAAATAAGCGAAAGTTAACCAATCAAAATACAGAATCTATTGTTAAATAATAAGTGAAAACTAACCAATCAAAATACAGAATCTATTGTTAAATAATAAGCGAAAACTAACCAATCAAAATACAGAATCTATTGTTAAATAATAAGCGAAAACTAACCAATCAAAATACAGAATCTAGTAATAAAAATAAGCGAAAGTTAACCAATCAAAATACAGAATCTATTGTTAAATAATAAGCGAATGTTAACCAGTCAAAATACAGAATCTATTGTTAAATAATAAGCGAAAACTAACCAGTCAAAATACAGAATCTATTGTTAAATAATAAGCGAAAACTAACCAATCAAAATACAGAATCTATTGTTAAATAATAAGCGAAAACTAACCAATCAAAATACAGAATCTATTGTTAAATAATAAGTGAAAACTAACCAATCAAAATACAGAATCCACTGATAAATAATAAGCGAAACCTAACCAATCAATATACAGAATATATTGTTAAATAGTAAGCGAAAGTTAACCAATCAAAATACAAAATCTATTGTTAAATAATAAGTGAAAACTAACCAGTGAAAACACAAAATCTAGTGATAAATAATAATTGAAAACTAACCAATCAAACCACAGCATCTAGTGACAAATAATGAATTCAAACCAACCAATGAAAACAGTTTTCATCAGCTAAGAAACTGCCTTTGTTTGCGCATATATTATGAGTCATAATGCGCTATTCCATGTTTTTTTTGCATTTTCCATCTGACTCGGAATAATTAGATCTCATCTATTGTCCGGTATGAATGATCATTTGCGTGATACCATTGTAGTTAAATGCCAAATCTTGTCCTTCGCATTCTGCTATTGACCCCGTCCGATATCTTACTGCCAATGTTCACGCCATAATTCTGCCAGGAGTGGCTTCCGGGTGCAATGCCTCGCTAAAAAGCTATCAGTGATTCAGATACGGTTTCGAGTTTAGAATTGACCTTCTCCCAGTCCTTTTGCCAACCACAGCTAGTGAACCCAGTTTGCCGCCAGTAGATGAGAGAAGTCATGGGTTCATGCCTTTCTTAAGGGGATTTGTTTTGCGAAAGTGAGTGTAAAAAATTAAAATGGCTTCCACGCAAAAAGGAAAATAGAAGAACATGTATTTTTGTCGTGATTGAATATCGTTACCATTTGGCCATTTCTTATAATTTATGTTTGTGGATATTGCATATTTTATTTGCAGTACAATCTTCTTAAATATTCACGCATCCTTCTTAGATCCACTACATAAATGTACACAACTTACAAACACAATCGAAAGAAAACGAGCAGAAAGAACTAAACATCAATTTCAGTAGATCGAGTATATTGATTTTCTAAGCGTTGCTTAGATATGGCACAAGGCCGAAAATATGGGGGACCCAATGAGTATCGAACTCACGATTCAGTCGTAATTCCCTTAGCAAGACAAGTTTGCTAACCGCTACACCATGCCGAGGTGGCTAAAATAGATCGAGTGTATAGTTGTCAGTAAAACGAACAGTCTAAAATGCAAATTACAAATTGGAGATACCAATATCAAGCAAAGAGAACAATTTAAATTTCTGGGAAGTGGATGGAAAGCATGGCACCGAAACCCGAAGACACATTGGGATAGCGAAAGACGCCTTCGAAAAGCTAAGCAAAGTATTAAGAGACAGAAAAACATAAGTTACCTCTGATTTTTTCTATAAATATTTTCATGGTAATTGTTCTGAGGAATTTTCCATTATGGGACCTAGACTTCAGGAATTTAAGCGCTGTACTAGATGGAGAAGTGTCTCATCAACTTAGCGTTGAAATTGCTAGAGGCAACCGAAAGTTCTATGTTAACAGTTTCTTCGCTCGCATTTATCGCTTGTGGAACTCGCTCCCGGTCTCCTGCTTTCTAGCCAACTTTGAGCTTCAAAAATTTAAATGAAATGTTATCTTCCTGATTAACTTTCTTCTTTGTTTATGCTTACTAATAATGTTTATCTTTTTTTTGTTTCTTTCACACTCAGTAACCCTTTGTGTCTCGGTGGGTTTACTGTCTTGCTTGGGGTGAAAAATTCATAACAAATAATAAAAAAAAAACAAATGTAGACGTGTGATTGGTATCTATCTGTATATGAAATGTATAATTGTTAGAGTTATTTTTAAAACGACAACATGCGTCCTGACTGTGATGGATGCATTTTGGGCAACAACGTTTTTCTATCACGACGAACCAATGTAAAAAAGGCTGAGCCTCGTGACGAAGAAGAAAGGGGTCGCTGCCTCGTTTTATACGCCTTATTGAGCGACTGTGTTTGGCTCCACGATAGACTACGTAATGATAAAAAAAAATCCCTAATATAACGCACTCAGAAAGCAATCATATTATTGGTCGATTTTAATCACATCTTATACAAAACTAATTATGAAGAGAGTCCGCATTACCGAAGCACTTATAATAAACATTAAAACTCATTAAATGGTATATCCTTCATCCAAAGAAACGGTTTTTTGAATATGATCAATAATGACAGAAATATTTATTTTTAAAATTCCCGGTTACATGGAAGAAATATACTGAAACTGAAAGTAAAGATTTCGTTGATTATTGCAATGACGTCTTCTGGCGAAAATCCTTATTTTTTTTTCTTATACAAATGCTAATACGATTTATAGCTATGTTTAATATATCTCCTGACAAATAGCATCATTATTTTATTCCTGATGATCGCCAGCGATTGGTTAAAAGCGGCTAGAAGCGACGACAAGAATTATGGATAATTCTTTCAGTTTTCAACCAACCGTTCATTCTTCCGTAAGAAAATAAGTCAAATCATATTAAATTTAACAAACCATTCCTTGCCTATCGATAAAATATGTATAAATAAAAAAAAATAACTCTCTCTCTCTCTCTCTCTCTCTCTCTATATATATATATATATATATATATATATATATATATATATATATATATATATATATATATATTTCAGACTCGATGAATTACTTAATTATAATGATCAAATCCTCCTAATAATTTCTATCATTTGTATATCATTGCTTGAACCGGCTTCCTAAGGCTCAAGTTTGAGCGGCTTGGTGATAGTAGTCGTGGCTCCTAAAGGCACAGTCCTATGGTTATAGAGAAACTCAGTTGAGTTCCACCACGGAATATGTGAGCGAGCGGCACTATATTGAGTCTGATTTGCAATCTCTTCGTCACCGAGGCCCCTTGGAACAGTTGGTATGATGTTGGTTTGACAACCTAACTGACATGCGAATTGGACGAGACGGCCGTCCAGTGCATTCTGTTGAGGTTTCTTTCAGACTCGATGAATTACTTAATTATAATTATCAAATCCTCCTAATAATTTATTATATATATATATATATATATATATATATATATATATATATATATATATATATATATCCAAGTATGTAATTGGTATATACGGAAGGAATTCCAACAATTACTATTCTTGAAAGAGTGCTCAATACAAACTAGAGCAGATATAATTATTATTTATAAAAAAAATTAAAACATAAGTATGTTATAAAATCACTACAAAAATAGCCATTTTGTTTCAACACCTTCGGTGTCTTATCAAGTGATGATATTGAAAATAAAATAAATGGTTTTAAAAGTTTCAGATTAATTAACGATCCTACATTAGGGGGGAAACATTGTTACAAAAGCTAGAATAACCAATCAAAAACCAAGTATTGTATTTTTTCTCATCTCAATAATTTTGTAGTTTTTAAACTTAATAGTGATTAAATTTGGATTTTAAAATTGCCAGTTTTTAATTTTAATATTAAATTTTATCATATAATTTTATAATTATTGGTTAGTATAAATTATTTTTAATATTACCCGTATTTTAAAGATCTGAATAGCTATTATAACATGATTTCGTTGTCAAGCTTTTGAATCTTTCTAGACTTTGTTCTTGTAATGTTAATCGACATCTCCAGTTGTCTTGATCTATCCACTAACCTTCTCTTCATCCTTTCCTCTATCACTCCTATCTGATCTTGCTCCAAATCTTCTGTAACCCCTTGCGTCCTAGTGGCTTGCTTGGGGTAATACGCTTAAAAAAAAAAAAAATTACCTGCTTTGTGTTCATGGCATTTCTTTAATATTTGCCATTTCAAAATGGGGTCTTTTTTATAATCCTGTTTAATTTTCTATATGTAAGTAGATAACGTAGTATTATGTTTGGATTTTTCGTTATTAAAGCTACTAATATGGATTTATAATAATGTTCTTGAAAATTATTTTATTTATATATATATATATATATATATATATATATATATATATATATATATATATATATATATATATATATTAATGAATAAGGAATCCTTAAAATCTATCAAGTGCTAATAATTTGTTTCATAGGATATTTCCCAATAATCCAGATCAAAATTACATCCGTAAATGGAGTTTAATTCATCCAGACACGAGGAAAAGAAAAAAGAAAAAGAAAAAGAAAGAAGAGACAAGAAAAAGAAGGAAAAAGAAGAAAAAAGTGAGATAGAAATAATTTTTAATATTAAAAGGGAGAAAGAAAGAGATTTCAATAAAAGGCTTATTGGAGAAAGAGAAAGGGAGATAGATAGAGGGAGGAGGGGAGGTAGAGAGAGAGATGGGGGGATGGTAGACAGACTGACCCAGAATAGATTTCGGGACTTCACACACACACACACACACACACACACACACACACACACACACACACACACACACACACATATAAATATATATATATATATATATATATATATATATATATAATGAAAACGAACACTTAAAAGACCATAGTAATATTTACTTCGTTAGAATCTAACATTCTATACCAACTCTTCAGATCATATATATATATATATATATATATATATATATATATATATATATATATTCCAGTCTGTTAATATTCTCTCGAACTGTTCATATCAACCACAGTTTGTTTCTGTATATGTTAATCTGTTCATCTCTCTCTATTTTTACATTTATCTGTCTCTTGCTCTGTCTATTCCTCTCAACCAATTTGACCATGTTCATCCTAATCTTTTTATCTCTCTAGTCGTATATATATCCTAATCTTTATCTCTCTCTAGTCGTACTTATATATTAACAGAATATATATATATATATATATATATATATATATATATATATATATATATATATTTTGTTAATTCTATCTATCTATCTATCTATCTAACAATCTATCGAATTCGACGTATGAGGGCCAATCAGATCAGTTCCTAGGAAAACGACAGCCCAGACACCTGCACATGAGATTTGAATATAGTGGTGAAGGCTTCGTGCAGAACCGCCCACACTTTTTGTAGGGCCGGAGACAGACACTTGGTGCACGACGTGTCACAAGGTCCCCAAATGACCTTCCGCAGGTTTTGAATTCAGAGTTGTCCTTCTCCTAGACCAGTTTTCCATCCAAGGCTATTGAACCCAGTCTGTCCTGCTATTTAACCATAGCTGGAGGGAGAAGAAGAGAATTAATACCTTTCCCAAGGGTATTAGCACGTAAGTGAATGTAATGGATTCGACAGGAATATATATATATATATATATATATATATATATATATATATATATATATATATATGTGTGTGTGTGTGTGTGTGTGAAAAGTGTATATAAATATAAATAAATAAAAGTATGTATAATTATTTATATATTATATGCGCGGTACTTTTATTAGAAAGCGCTCAATATCAGAGATAGAGCTAACATATTTGGTTGGATAGATGTGAGTTTGTGACCTTGGGTTTCAAATCGTTTGTCTGACGATCGCTAAAGCGTGAAACCCAGGGTCACAAACTCACATCTATCCAACAAAATATATATATATATATATATATATATATATATATATATATATATATATATATTTAGTCGTGGGCTTCCCAAAAGGAGCCATGTCAGAGTTGGCATCAAATGGAGGAGGCAATATCTATGTATAAAAAGGAAACAGTATGAATTCGCTTGCTTTTTATCCTGTTTATTTTAGCACTTGTGGCGACACGGCTTCTGGGAACGTACGCTAAACAATGACGCTGGGCTTAGAAGATCGGACTGTGACGGGAGGTCTTATTTATTTGTTCATTCCCACTTTTGGTGTTCGTACCAACCGACGTCCGTAATAAATTATCTGTTACAGTGAGGCACGTCCATAAAACAAAACAAAACAGAACTTAAAGCAAAAAGAAAAACGAAAAAAAAAACCCTGTTTATTTTTCCTGGTAGAATCTGTAGTTGACTTTAGAACAAGCAGGAACAGAGATACGATTCCCGTTACAGGTTCCCTTGTTGTGTACACCTCTTTGGGAGAGTCATCGAAGTTAGGTTTCAAAGTTAAGAAAAATAAGTCTATCTATCTATCTATCTATCTATCTATCTCTTTCTCAATTTTTTTCTCTGTCTCAATCTCTATCTCTTTTTTTATATATATATATATATATATATATATATATATATATATATATATATATATATATATGAAAAGTGTGTGTATGTAATATATATATATATATATATATATATATATATATATATATATATATATATATATATATAACTATACTCGTTTCGAAAAACCTTCGATTTTTTTGATCTGCCAGTAATCAAATCAATCTCGAAGGAAAAAAAGGTTTTAAAAAAAAAAGAGCTAGAAACATGAAAGTCTGTCGAAAAACATCGCACAGATACAGGTTTGAAGCCCAAAGAAAAAAACTCGACACGAGTAATCAACTAACTAAAAAGAACTCAATACAACCGTAGGGCAGACCTAGATAAACCTAGTGAGCCAGACAAACCTCATTATCGCCTATACATATGTCTCTTTAGCCAGCTTTCCCTGACGATCCGCTTAGGTGAAACCTGGGTAGGTATGTCTGACTCACTAGGTTTATCTATCTATCTATCTATCTATCAATCTATATATATATATATATATATATATATATATATATATATATATGTGTGTGTGTGTGGGTGTGTGTGAGTGTGTAATATATTATATATATTTATATATATATATATATTATATGCGCGGTACTTATTAGAAAGCGCTCAATATCAGAGATAGAGTTAACATATTTGGTTGGATAGATGTGAGTTTGTGACCCTGGGTTTCACGTTTCTGCGATCGTCAGAATGAAACCCAGGGTCACATACATCAATCAATCAAAACAAAATATATATATATATATATATATATATATATATATATATATATATAAAAAAGGCTTAAACACTAATATTCCATATAAAGGCTCAAACACTAATATTCCATGGTCATAATTTATTATATTGGAATCGTAAATACGATTCAATTCATCAGACCGACAAATTGTAGGAATTTGTAGGTCTGATGAATTGATCGTATTTACGATTCCAATGGAATAAATTATGACCATGGAATATTAGTGTTACTTTATTATATCCTTACTCTGTCCTGGACATTGAATTCTACCTGGATTCTATCCTCTTGGAATTTGTTTTTTATACAAAATATATATGTATGTGTATGTATGTATGTATATATATTTATATGATTGCATATGTATGCGGATATTTACCACTAATATTATCAATATATATATATATATATATATATATATATATATATATATATATATATATATATATATATATATATTCCTAAGAGGATAGAATTCAGGTAGAACTCAATGTCAAGGACAAAGTAAGAATAGAATTTGTAGATCTGATTAATTTGGATCGTGATTACGATTCCAATGTAATAAATTATTACCATGAAATATTAGTGTTTGAGCCTTTTATTTTATATATATATATATATATATATATATATATATATATATATATATATATATATATATGAAGAAAAAATATACGGAAAAAACAAACAAAAAATCCTAATGTGCAATTATGCAGTTTTATATTTTTCTTCATACTGCCGGATCTATATCCATATATTTGCTTACATATATATATATATATATATATATATATATATATATATATATATATATATATATATATTTCATACAATTGAAATTCTTAATTCCAATTGTACGAAATATTTTGCTCTGTGTAGGGAAAATAAACATTGAACGATCTTTGTGTGTGAATTTTTAAATTTAATATTTAAAATCCTATATATAGCACTCGTTTGGATTGTACCAACGGATCACTACACACACACACACTTATATATATATATATGAATAAATATAATTTTAAGGTGTGCTATATTTATGGGATAAAGTGCTCAATATTAGTTATAGAGCGTATGTAAATATAAATATAAAAAATGAACATTGAAGTAAACACTCAGAGGCGACAGTCTGTTTCATGCTGGACGCAATCGCCAAGCCGCCTGACGATTGCGTCCATCATGAAACAGCTTGTCTCCTTTGAGTGTTGACTTCAATGTTCACACACACACATATATATATATATATATATATATATATATATATATATAAAAAAAAACAGACCACTTTAAAGTACCAATATAATAATTTATTTCACCAGAGTCCTTTTCAAGGACGCCGGATCATCAGATAGCACTTTCAAAAATGAAATGAAACGAAAAATGAAATTAAAATTGATGGGTAGTGTAAGTTTTTGTAATTTAACAGAGTGTAAAAGGGATAGTTAAAGAGACATGGTACCTAATAAGACGGTTAACTTAACTTATATATATATATATATATATTCGCACAATCACATAAAATCACATCAGTGTTTTTTTTTTTAATTAAACAGTATTAATTACATTTACCAGCCTGAATGACTGAGAAATTTCATAAAAATATGCATTCCCTCACAGGAATGTAACCTGTGTCTTGCAGGAGACCACCATTTGATCTGATGTATAAAATGTTTAAATGACGTCAAAATAAAAATAACACTGACATCTCATTTTAAAAGATATCTTTCCTAAAATTACACAAGCATATTTTGAAATGCTAAATGTTAAATTTATTCAATAAAATCGCCCTTGGCTTCAACCACGACCTCCAGACGATTTCGGAATCTCCTGCAACTCTTCTCGGCGGTCTCCTTGATCAAGTTGGTGAACGCTGCCATAATCTTTGCCTTCAGTTCCTTTTTGGTGTTACAAGGAGTTTTGTTGGTCTCTCGCTTAACTGCTCCCTACATATAACAATCAAGGGGGTTGTAGACTGGTGAGTTAAACGGTCAGATGTAAGGGGTGATGTGGTCACAAAAATTGTCTCACAAACATGACTGGGTTTCTCTGCTTGTGTGGCGTTTTGCAACAGCCACCCTCTTGACCCAGGGCAGAACTACATCCTCTATACACTTGATATAGGCCACCGTGTTGAGTCTGAGGCCCTATTGGAAGATGGATGGAGGCACACCGTCTCCATCACTATTGATCACTCCCAACGACTTCGTGATCACCATTAGACTCATCCAACTCTTTTCGAATCGTCTGCACTCTCCTCAGATTGACACCCAGAGACTTTTGAAATGTTCTTATTGGACCTTCAGGCGCGAATGCCGAGTAGTACAGCTGTTTCCAAATTTCTGGCGGAGAGAATTGCGTTATGGGGTTCTTTTTCTCAAAGACGTCGCCTAACTAATCTTACCATGCTGAGCAGACGACAAAATCAAAGACAAACAACGCGCATGCGCGAAATTAAACATAACATGGCGACAATTTACCCATTGCATCCTGTACTGTGAATAACAAGAATATTTTCAGCTAATCTCTATCTATAAAATACAGGATGTGTGTGTGTGTGTGTGTGTGTGTGTGTAACGAATGCACGGCCGCAATTTTCGACGGATTTGCACCAAAATTTACACGCACATGCACCAAGTTAGCGGAAACGCCAAGACCGACTTTGCATTTCCCAACTCCCATCGATAGTGGAAATAATCGATTTTTCATGCTTCTACGGCAGTTTTCATGTAGTTTGCGGCCATTTTCTACTGACCAGAGTGAGAGCCTATAGCTGGCTGCTACGAATAGGCTGGAAGATTCTATTGGACAGCGTGAGAGCCAACAGCTGACTGACACGAATATTAACTAGCATGCTAGCATGCAAAAAAATCGATAGCTGCATTCGTCATAAGTGGGAAAAATTTAAATCTACATGGCACTTTACTCCAATTGGCTCATTCGCTTGCTTAAACTCAACATTGATTCTGATTCCGCAGAACTGGGTTCGGTGTGAAAAAGTATTTGTTGTTAACATTCTTTTTTCATTCGGTTTTTCCAGTTACGAGTCCTTTTTTTAAAGCTGATCGTTTTGTGTTCACTTTAGTTCTTTTTTCGTAACAGATTTAATGTTTAGCATAGAGCTTAGAAAAAAATCGCAGTGTGAGATAGGCAAGAAGTAAGGCATGTAGCAACATCAGCATGGCAAAGGGCATTCCTTTAAAGGCAGGGAAGGGCAAAAATATTTTAAGTCAAGTGATAGCGATTGCTGTATGAGCCGTACGATTTTTGAATCAAGCCCGGGCAACGCCGGGCCATGCTGCTAGTATGTGATAGTAGCCAGTCTGTAAAATATCCAACACTAAAGAATATTTTACTAATTTCTCTTATCTACAGGCGCCATTGATCATATTGACACAGTAAAATCATATTAGCATAGGGGTGGCGCGCTCGTTCAAGGGTATTCCTTTGGGTGAGATCCAATGTATGCAGAATTTGATTTTAAGAGATGATTGAATCGATTATCCAGTTGATGTGGATAGCCGGCGGTGTAGTTTAAGTATGGCTTGGGGACTACTTACACTGATGATCTGGAATAGTATTTCTTGAAAGTGATTAAGAAGAAAAACAAAAATAAAAACAAAAAAAAAACAAAAGACAAAAAAAAAAAAAAATACACACACGCATCCAAGGAAAGGCAAGTGCTGGTCTCAGAGTGTAAATTTAGCTCCCGTTAGGAAATAAATGGGGAGCTTAATTAGATTTTAATGACGATGTACAGTAGTGTATTTGTGGCGAGATGGCTCAGTTGGAAATGATCGAAATCATTTCAACAAAATAGCTGACTGTGCACACACACACACACACACACGGAGGCAAACACATACACACAAGCACACACACACACGCGCAGACACACATACACACATAAACACACAAACACACACACACACGCAGACACACATAAACACACAAACACAAACACACACATACACGCAAAAACACAAACACAGAAAATCAAACACACACACATATACTCACACACACAAACACACACTTACACACACACATAAACACACACATAAACACACACAAACTTACACAAACACACACACACATACACACAAACACATATACACAAACACAAACACACTGACAAACACACACAAACACACACTCAAACACACACAAACACACACAGACACACACATATACACACACAAACACAGACATACGCACACAGACACACAGGCAAACAAACACCACACACATATACACACACACATACACCCCCATACATACACACAAAGAGAGAAATAATCTCCATACTTACAATTAGTGACTTGAGTAGATTTGCTTGCTAATGGCGGATATTCTTAAATTACGAAAAAAGTAGAGAAACGAAGCCAAATTTAAAAAAAAAATGACTTAATGTCTAACTGAATAAGAGCAGCAGATAAAAGCAAACGAAAATCAGAAAAAAAAATAGGAATGGGGATAGATAAAAAAAAAACTTATTTTTAACGAATAATAGAATAAAAAGATAAAAATATATACTGGAAACAATTATTGGAACACTCACAATTAAACAGGAAAAGAGGTTTTGTTAATCTACTGAGATTAATATTTAATAATATTTAGTCTCGATAGATTTACTGATTAAAACCTCTATATAATACAAAATAGATTTTGTCTGCTATTTGGAGATCAATTGCCAGTTTGCGTCTAGCCTCGTTTTCGTTTCCGTTCTCAACCTTTTATTCTTAATATTTTTGATGCCAAATAACCATTCGATGAATAAAAACCTATTTTTTTACAAATAGTAAAGTTTAGGAATATAGAAATAGTAAATAGTATATGCTTTATTTTAAAGTAAAACTAATTTAATGAAAATAAACTCGTATTTAACAACTAAATTCTATGCAACGTTTATGTACGCAAATAAAATAACTCACAATAGACAATTTTAAAATATTTGTGTAATAAATGCATTTTACAAACGGCAGATTTATAAAATGGCATCCCTATGGTTAATACTGCTCTGCGAAATTTTTAATATTCGCTTCCATCAATGTCAATGATAGTCGGAGATCACACCTTTTCATAATATCGAGTCTATTATCATATTAATTAATTTATAGTAATACTTTATTTCATTCTATTAATATTTAAAATTAATATTCTTATTAATTATTAACTAGTAGGCTTCGCCCTCTCACTATCTGGTAATTTTTATAGGAAAAATTAGTTGTTTTTCTAACGGCTTGAAATACACTAAACGATGTTGATGTAATTTTTGTTTTTTTGCTGTAAAAAATATATATGCTCTGTTATAATAACTACATCGATCTCTCTGTGGATCAGTTTAAATAATTAAAATACTAGGATCCACCCGGATTATATAACAACGGATCGATTACCTGTACTATATATATATATATTTCTTTTCAGGGGATTAGGGAATTACTGTCTTGTACATAATGTTAGACCGAAAGTCATATTAAATTATAATACAGGAAAAAATTTTTTTTATTTATTTATTTTCTTCTTGTTCAGGGTGGTGGGCTTGGGATAATTTAATAGTGGCATTTCAACTGTAAACCGGAAAAAATTGTATAAACGTATATAGATGTAGTTTATTGTACTCAAATTTTTATAAGTACATTTATTTTGATCGGTTAATCTACAGTCATTCTGGACGGGGCATATTATTATCACTGTTTTTAATATATAAACTTAAAAACTAGCAACAAATTAACAAAAATTTCTTCCTTCTGACATTTTGAATAACCCAACTTACCTGAGCGCTATGGACTTCCCCTATGTGTATCCTGCTAGTATCGAGTACGAGTCGGCTGAGACAATTATAAAATCAGTGTCGCATAGCGTGGTACAGAAGGAGGATGCGTCGGAGCCTGATCAGCTCTGACGGGGTTGACTCAGCGAGGATGGTATGATGTTGTAAGGCCCGAAACTACCCAATGACCTGAGTAATTACATCACTGACACCTCCAGCGCAATAAAAGTGCGTATTTCTAAAGGGTATATATATATATATATATATATATATATATATATATATATATATATATATATATTTCCTATTTTCTATATATTTCCACACATATATCGGCTCCCAAATTAAGGTCAAGCACTCTGAACCTTTATTTTTTAAATAACATCTTTAAAAATATGGAAAAAGTAAATTTCGTCATTTCTCTGAAGAACATTCCACACACTGACAAACGGAAATATTTTGTTAAACTTTTACAAAAAACAGAGGAATTAATTAGAAGAATGAGATGGAAAGCATTTCTTCTCCTTTCGAGGGAATAACTCAACAAATAAAGAACACGATGTTTACGACTTTAAAAGTAAAAAAGTTGCACCATTCAGCAAAAAGCTAAATGAATTTGAAAAAACCTACTCAACATTATCAATAACATCTCCTTTCAAAAAACGAAAAGCCACTTCCAAAAACATCTAGACCAAATAGTTAAAAGCATAAATGACTGTGATAAAATACTAGTTAAGTCTGACAAAACTGGCAACTTCTATAAATTGACAGCAGATGACTACAACAACTTAAAAAAAATTTAACTAGGACTTATAAAAAAGCTTACAACAACAACATAAATATGGTTAATAGCATTAACAGAGCTAGTAAAAAATTACTGATAAATTAAAAATTAGCGATAGAGTAGGCAAACTTGCTGAAAAGGAATGTTACATAACACTTAAGGGCCACAAACAAGATTTTATGGAAAACGCTACTACAAGAATGATTAACCCAACCCAACACGACATCGGCAAGATAAGCAAAAGAATCCTAGAAAAAATTACTTGGCAAATTAAAAACCACCTTGGATTAAAATTATGTATTAATACCAAAGATGTCATCAATTGGTTTACCAATATTAATAATAAACCTGATTGCACCCTATTACAGTTCGATATTGTGGATTACTACCCGTCAATATCGAAGGATCTGTTCACGACTGCCTTGGAGTTTTCTGCTGTGTTTTCTGATCTGACAAAGGAAGAAAGGAATTCTCAGTGCAAAAAAATCTGTCCTCATTCATAATGGGGACCAATGGATTAAAAACCTTGACCATTTTGACATCACTATGGGATCTTTAGACTCTGCAGAGTCTTCTGACCTTGTCGGTCTTTTAATATTGTACAACCTGACCGCGCACCGTGAATTAGATATTAAGGACATCGGGCTGTACAGAGATGACGGGCTCATGGTAGTGAGGAGTTCCACTAATTTTAAAATAGAGAAAATTAGAAAGATTATATAAAGTGAATTTAGAAATATAAATTTAAAAACAACAGTCTGTACTAAATTAAAAAGGGTAAACTTTCTCGACGTAATTCTAGATTTAATAAACAACACATACCTACCTTATAGAAAACCTAACACTAACCCCTTGTATATACACCCTAAGTCAAGCCACCCTCCATCCATAATTAAACATAAACCCTCATCAATAGAGAATAGAATCAGCATTAACTCCGCTAATAAAGAAATATTCCAACAACACAGTAATTTTTATAACGCAGCCCTAAAAAGTAGTGGATACAAAAATGTTAACATCAATTATAGAAACAATTGTACTAACCCCTCCGTTCAACCAAA
>CAHIKZ030000763.1:62500-92500 GCA_903632075.3 Acanthosepion pharaonis
TGCCCAATCCTTGTTTTCCAGCCCTGATAAACTTCAAAATTGTTTACGGGATGATGACTTATCTTCCACTCTACAACCTCTTTCCCCACAGACGCAAAGTTGCAAGGCGATCCTTATTCACATGTCAGAGGTTCGGTTGAGCTCCATTCTGTAATTCTACTTAAGCTTCATATCTAGGACACGCCATGTTGCGTATACGGAGCCGAATCTGCTACATCTCCTCCGTATTCTATTGGTAAGGGGGAATTTCCGTTTAACATTCGTGAACTGCTAATCTGTGAAATAAACTGCTGCGTAGATGATTCCCTGTACACCATAATGTCTCTCTAACCCTAGAACACTAACCATGGGTGTATAGTACCCAGCGCAAATTTTCCTATTTTTAATTTCAATTTTTAGTACCTGATTTTCTTACCTAAGTAATGTTTTTCAGTTCCTATTAATATTAACTCAAAGTACAAAGTTTGAAGTGTTTCCATGTAAAATATTTCAAATAAAGATTTATATTTAATATTTTTTTGATATGTTCAAAATCGGGTATGATATACCCATGGTTAGTAATGGTGTAACTTTAATTGATGCTTATTGTCCTAGGGTTAAGTCATGGCTTTATCCTTTTATCATCGCCATTTTTCTTCTACCGCCTTTTAAATGCATATCACACACGACATTCACTAACGCATACCTACACATTGAGTGGCTCTTGTGCCTTGTATTTAAGCTAGCTTCGAATTCTGATATGAAGAATGTTTATAATTGTATAAGTTATTCGAACTTGTAACCTCATCACCAAATCCTACAATAATGTGGAATATACCGGGTGTACCAGCAAAATTGTCCCAATCGTGTAATTTAAAATTGCCGAATTGTTGCATTAAGCTCTGAACCGTTGTTAATAAGAAAGGATTAAAGATATCTTACTGGAATTCTCCGAGGTTTTTATAACAACTATAGAAATCGAGAAATAAGAATGTATAATTACTCTCCAAGCTTAACAGAATAATCGTGATGACATCGATCATAAAAGAAAATCACATGTTCATCAATAATTAATCATAGCTAAGGATAGGAAGCACATGAAGGGTTGAAATAAAGTTCAAATCATATATATATATATATATATATATATATATATATATATATATATTATTCCAGGAACATTTTCTAACTTCCTCAATATGATCTTCGCCCTCTCTAACCTTCTAACTATCTGTCCTGGAGTTACAAGGTGCCGCATATCCAAAACGAACGTTTATATATATCTTCTGTCTTCTTGAATCCGTATAAAAGTGAACATTGAAGTCAACACTTAGAGGCGACAGGCTGTTTCATGCTAGACGCAATATATATATATATATATATATATATATATATATATATAAAGAAATATAGTCTTAAGGTGTGCTATATTTATGGGATAAAGTGCTCAATATCAGAGATAGAGCGTGTGTAAATTGCTGATGATTGCATATAGCATGAAACAGACTGTCGCCTCTAAGTGTTGACTTCTATGTTCACTTTTATATTTATATATATATATATATATATATATATATATATATATAGATAGATAGATAGATAGATAGATAGATAGATAGATAGATAGATATACCTAGTGAGCCAGACAAACCTACCTAGGTTTCACCTAAACGGATCGTCAGGGAAAGTCAAGCTAACGAGGCAAAGAGAAACACATATTTATAGGCGATAGCTAAAATCATACCACGTGACCCAAAAACCACAAACACAAACCTAAGGGGGGGGCAAAATATTTATTCAACGAAAATGGGGGAAAAAAAAACCCCCAAAAAACAACAACACACGAACATTAAGGTGGAATGTCAATAATGAGAAACTGTCTCATTTAGTAGCCAAGATTTTTTATGTCTACATACGTTAAGGATTTCAGTTTTGGAGTTTAATAGCTGGTTAGGTTGATCATATAAAGCTATGCCTAATTTCTCCTCTCGCAACGAGTCTAGTTATCTATATCTATATCTATCTGTCTATCTCTCTCTCTCTCTCCCTCTCTCTCTCTATATATATATATATATATATATATATTTGTGTGCGTGTGTGTGTGTGTACTTTGAAAAGTACCTGGAAACCATACCAGGAGTTGACCCAAGAGGGAAATAGGGTAGACGGAACACTGGAGGTCCGTCGGTGGTATTTGCCAGCAAGAATTCACATGTAAGCGAGGCTTTCAGCTTGTTAGACGTGTTCAGGCTTGACCACGTTAGATAACGCACTCTCTCGCAGAAACTGTAAGTAATGTTTCAATACAAACCATCTGTAAATATTGAGCAAACACCAATGTGTCCGAGCGGGAGTAAGCAGTGAGGAATTAGCTAACCGTAGACGAATACTTGTATACGATATATATATATATATATATATATATATATATATATATATATATATATATATATATATATATATATATATATATATACTACTGATCCTACTGCTATTAACGCATTGCTCTTCAACTGATTTGAGTTCTCGAGCCACTGGCGTATTTCGTATAGAAAACGTTAAAATTTCCCTTTCTCACTCTCGTGCGACTATACCCAATTGGTAGGGTCTCGATCCCGGCTTGAAGCAATCGGACGTCTAGCTGCACTGAAGTGCTGTGGTACAGCAAAACAGTCTGTCTGTGGATGACTATATAAAAATATCTGGAATATATATATATATATATATATATATATATATATATATATATATATATATATATATATATATATAGTCGTAACTGGAATCTTTTAAATATTAATAATAAATATATATATGTATTTTCGTGACTGGGATCTTTTAAATATATATCTGAAATATATCTATGTATAGTCGTGACTGAAATCTTTTAAATATATATAATAAATATATTTATGTACTTGTGATTAGACTCTTTTAAACATATATCTGGAATATATATATATATATATATATATATATATATATATATATATATGGAATCTTTGAATATATATATAATATATATATATATATATATATATATATATATATATATATATATGCATTATCCTGAACCTTTTAATATATATATGTATATCTATATATATATATATATATATATATATATATATATATATATATATATATATATATATATATATAGACGTATCTCAAGTTTTTTAAATATATATCTGGAATATATATATATTTTCATTTGTCTATATTCATATTGTCCTTTTACAGATATATTTTAGTTGTATATAAAATTAAACACGCGCACACACACACACACACACACACACACACACACACACACACATATATATATATATATATATATATATATATATATATATATATAGTCGTGACTTGAATCTTTTCTACTCGGTTGTCAGTTTTCTGAAAAGAATTTCTTTATTTTTGACGGGTATTTTCTTTCTTATCTACATTTTAACGGGCTTAGAAATAACTAAAACGTCATAAAATTATCATTTTTTTTTTAAAACTAAAAACGTTCCTCGGTAAAGTGAGCTTAAATTAATCTCCTCAAAAGAATTATTTTCGCGGTTTAAATGTTCCCCCCAAAAATCGCTTGCGTGTTGGCAAAGGTTATGTTTCTTGCGTGAATCTCTCGAAAGAAAGGAAACTCGGTTCTACTAAATCATTTTTAATTTCCAACCACGATCGACAAGCAGAAAACAAAACAAAACAAAGCAAAGAAAAGAAATTCATTTAAACCGCCATTAAATTCTTGTGATACGTGACACTTTAAGAGAATAATTTACAGACTGAACCCAAGCTTCTTACCGCGTGTCAAATGGAATCATGGCAAGCAAATAAAGTGTATTTATTTCTTAGAGTGGACGCAGGAAGGGTTTTTTGTTTGCAAGCCAAAATCTGTTACCTCGGGAAGGGAGCTACTTACAAGAGCCGCTGTTAAGGTTTCGAAAAGAGATAAACGTTTGTTTTCGATATTTACTTTCCTGATCAACCTACTTACTTTGATCAGATTAATGTGTCATAAGGTAAAAAAAAAAGAAAAACAAAAACTAATGCTATATTTATTAGATCTTTAAGCGTTGGTCCCAACAACGATTACCTTGTCATGTTGAAGTATAATAAACGCCATGATGGTTTCCTAGTCTCGTTAAATATTGAAAGTTTGTTTATAATATTCCTGTTCAAAAAACCATGGAAATAGTAACAGAAAAAAACATATAATCACTCTAAGCTCACACCTTCTAATGTTAGAGCAAATATTTTATGTAAACTCCTATTGTGCTGCACTACACAAGTATCGTATTACAATTGTTATGGTAACATTTACACGCAGACTAATGGTGTAGCAATGGGATCACCTCTGGGTCTTATTTTAATTGTACATGTAGAAAACAAGGTTGAAGAACCCATTTGAAAGGTAAATTTAAAGCGGGCAATTGATAAAATCAGAAATGAGTCGTCGATACTAGGTGAGAATTTAATAAACTCAAATGTTTCAACATGGAAAAGCAGGAAGATCGAGCTGGGCTTTAGAATAAAATATTAAATGGAATTCCACCATTGAACTAAATACTTAAACAAAAACTGCAATTAAAAGCACAGAGAACAAGACGATATGAAAAATCTTGTAGGTTCTATCGACAAAATAAGATATTCCAAACAGACCTCAAGAATTTTTACAGAGAAATCCGAAAAGCTGTTATAAAAGTTAAAAAGCTACCATCTATTGAAGAAGTACAAAACCTCTGGAATTAAACCAAAATGAAATTCCGCTCATCAAGGAAATACGTAAACGGAAACTGCAATTAAAGGCACAGAGAACAAGGCGATATGAAAAGCGTTGTAGGGTCTAGTGACACAGCACATAGAAGAAGACGATTGTTACTAATAAATGTAATATAGATGTAAATTAAAACAAGTACTAATTACTGAATAATTTTCCTTAGTTCTTTCATGTAGTTTGACACGAATCATCGTCCAGTTTTCTGTAATTTTATAGCGGGGTTGAATATTGGGTATGTGTTACCTCGTTGTTATATGTATTTATAGCTGATAGAGGAACACAATAGGAGTTTACATAAAATATTTGCTCTATGTGCCGTGTCACATCAGGACGTTGGCGATCAAAGCTCTCCACAATTTCCTGTCTTTTCGCCATCTCTCCCAAACCCTGTTTCGTTACTCATTCAGTCAAGATCGCCGGGTAGTGGTGAGTGTTGCTTTCTCCTGTCTTTCTTGCGTTGGATCTCTTCTGTGAGTATCAAGTTTCCAAGCCCTCTTCCTTAGAAATTTCAGATGTCTCCTTCCGATGTTCTCTTTGCGACACTGAATCAATTGCTTCATCCACCGCAAGGAAAGTTGGTTTCTTGTGTCGCGCCAGAAAGTTTTTTCTCGCCCGAGTCTATCCTTCAAATCTATAAATCAACCATTCGCCCTTGCATGGAATACTGCTGCCATATATGGTCTGTTGGCCACGCTGTTTGTCTTAAGATCCTCAACAAAATCCAGAGATATGCAATGTGATTGGCCCTGATCTGGCATTTCGTCTACAGTCGCTCGCTCAGAGACATGCCGTCGCCTCCCTCTGTCTTTTCTACAAATAATTTCACGGCAACTGCTCCGACGAGCTACTTTCGCTAGTGTCCAGACTGCATGAATTTAAGCGTGCTACTAGGCTGGCATCTCAGTTCCACCCTTTCACTGTCGAAACTGTTAAATGTAACCGTCTCTTCTACTCCAATAGCTTCATGTCTCGCACCTCCCGTCTGTGGAATTCCCTTCCTATTAATTGTTTCGCAGATAGCTATAATCTCCAACTATTCAAATGTAATGTCAATCGACATTTCCAGATGCCCTGATCTATCCCCTATCCTTCTCTTCATCCTTTCCTCTATCACTCCTCTCTGCTCTCGCTCCAAATCCTCTGTAACACCCTGCTTGCTAGTGGCATCCCGCCTTGCTTGGGCCGAAAATGCTGAAAAAAGTATGAGTGTCCTTTTTGTTTCCATTGTCCTTAGAACCTCACTGTGGCTCACAAGTTCGGTTAGTGGTATCCTCAACATCCTTCTGTAGAGTCACATTTCTGTTGATTGCGGTCTGTTCTTCATTTGTGAGGAGATTGTCCAGCATTCACTGCCATATAGAAGGACTGATATTACATAACAGTTCAATATTCTTTTCTGTCTGTTACTTCAAGTCTCTTCTTCATTTGTAAGGAGATTGTCCAGCATTCACTGCCATATAGGAGGACTAATATTACGTAACAGTTCAATACTCTTTTCTTTGTTTATGTTGCTTCAAGTCTCTTCTTCTGTGAGAAGATTGTCTAGCATTCACTGGCATATAGGAAGACTTTTATTACATAACTGTTCGATGTTCCTCTCTATGTTTCTAAAGATATTTTCTATTTCTTAATACTTTGCTTAGCCACTGGAAGGCATATTTCGCTATCCCAATGTGACTTCACTGAGATAGGTTTGTCTATCGTCCGGTTCACACTTCTTCTTGGTATTTGGAACAAGAGTAGATGTCTATACCTTGTTTCCCATTTAAGATACAATTTCTGGTTCTTGTAACGTCTTCTCGTTCTATTTAACTCCCAACAGCCCCCAAACCCGGCGTCTTAATGGCATTAACGCCTTACTTCAAGTGAATTGATTAAATAAAATATAGGAAGACTAGTATTATATCAGGGGTTGCATAAAGGGTTCTTTAAAGACCCCTCATAACGTGCTGCACCAGTTATTCAAGGTGAATTCCTGCATGTTCGCCGTGAACATCGGCATTTAAACCCCAGGTTCTCCACCTCCCAAACCCATACCCCTGGTGCCACGGCGAAATGCGGAATTCTCTGACATAACGAGCAAGTCTCTGACAATAACTTTGATTATTCTCGTCTGGCATAGAGCCAAACCATCTAGCTAACAAAACGACTTTGCTGCAGCATTTCTGCAAGCAATTTCACTTAGAATTTGCAAACATTATTTTAGAGTTCCCTCACAATGGACCCACCATGTCAATTTATAACAATGCAAATGCATTCAACGTTACATTAACAGAAAAATGACCTTAAATCCCAGGAAAATATTAAAAAGAACATCCATCATCTAAATTAATGATTCTCAATTTAAAAACATACAAAAATAATTTTTATAATTTCTATACAACGTTTACTAAAGCTACAAATTACAGGAAGTTGTGGAGAGCCGTAATCGCTAACGTCCTGAAGGGATATGGCACAAAGAAGAAGAAGAAGAAGAAGAAGAAGAAGAAGAAGAAACAAAATTATATTTATATTGGTTCTACCACCATCACACTGTCTCGTAGATTATCCAGCTAACAAAATGATCGTTACTACAACGTTTCCGTAATGCTATACAGAGAGTTTGCAAAAACATTTTTTAGACTACCCACAGTGTGTTTGCAGCTTTATCTTGCAACATTGTAAATACATTGCAAATACATTGCCTTGTGACATTTAACTAACAGGAAGACATTAGAAAGTGCATCTATCATCTAAATTAATGAATCTCAATTTAGAACCATACGGAAATAAATTTTATCATTTCTATATAACGTTTACTTAGAACTACAACGTACATGAAGTTGTGGAGAGCCGTAATTACCAACGTCATGAAGGGTCATGGCAAGAAGAAGAAGAAGAAGAAGAAGAAGAAGAAGAAGAAGAAGAAGATACAAAATTATATTTATATTGGTTCGGCCACCATCACCCTTTCTCGTAGATTAACTAGCTAACAAAATGAAAGTTACTACATTTCCGTAATGTTACACAGAGGTTGCGTAAAGGTTTTTTAGACTACCTACACCGTACTTTCAGTGTTACCTTGCAACATTGTAAATACATTGCCTTGTGACATTAAACTAACAAAAATGGATAGCAAGTGCCCGGAAGGTATTAGAAACGGCGTTCATCATCCAAATTCCTTTGGCAGTCTGTAATTTGGACAGATGAAAGTAAATTCTGCCAGCATTCGAATTCGAGGCAGGTTTATGTTTCGAGAAATCAGAATAAGACTTGGAACACTGAATGTCTGCAAGGCCACCGTGAAATATGGGGGAATTTGAGTAATGATGTGGGGCGCTGTCTGATTTGGATGTAAATCTGAGCTGATTCTTGTTGATGAGTGGTTTAATGGTCCAAAATATTGTCAAATATTAGAGAAAGGACTACTCCCACTATATGAAACCAATCAGATTGACAACAATATTTAACATTATCAAGAAGATGGAACGTCATGTCACCACCCAGACCCGGTTACGGAAATAGTACCTGTAATAATTTTACGGGAGTTTACAATTCAAAGCTAATCTCCCTGACATCGTGGTTAGAAACCGCAACGACAA
This sequence comes from Acanthosepion pharaonis, assembly GCA_903632075.3. Lineage (NCBI taxonomy): Eukaryota > Metazoa > Mollusca > Cephalopoda > Sepiida > Sepiidae > Acanthosepion > Acanthosepion pharaonis. The sequence continues at coordinate 70,844 of CAHIKZ030000763.1, forward strand.
AATGTGTCTCCTTATTGACATAGCAGCCCCTGCTGACTGCAATGTATATTTGAAGATCTTCAAAAAAAAACTATCGAAAATACAAGGACCTTGGAATCGAAATCTAAAAAGATGTGGTACGTGATGACATCGATTTTAATTGTAGTTGGAGCCCTCCGATTGATTGGAAAAGATTCCAGTAGACTAATTGAAGCGATTCCTGGAAGCCCATGCCTTAAAGAAATACAAAGAATGATTCTAACAAGTACAGCCCTCACTTTACGAAGGGCTTTATCTATGTAAAATATAATAGATTTTTTTTTCAAAACTCCTTAGTGGGAAATTTTGATGATGCCATTTCTGACCTTAGGTCACCAGTCGGAACCCGGAAACAAATGTGTATACGCCAGAAACAAAAAGAAATAGAACAACAACAACAACAACAACAATAATAATAATAATGCTTCAATTATCTTTCAACGTTTTTTTCAATAGGATACCAATGTTATTTACAAAGATTCTTCTTATGGACCCGGAAATAAATGAGTACACATCAGAAATCAAAGGAAATAATAATAATAATAATAATAATAATAATAATAATACCATACCAATCAGTAGTGCAGGGTTAAAAGCTGCAACCGAAGGTTTTATTTTTGCTACAGAGGACCAATTCTGGCTAACTAGAAATTACGAAGTAGACATACCGAAAAATTGTGTTAGCCCAAAATGCAGATTATTTGATAAATATCCAGAAACAATTAGCCATCTTGTATCAGGTTGCATGGTATTGGCACGCACTGGATATAAAACTCGGTTTGATAGAATGGGCAAATATTTGCACTGGAAAATCTGCAACATTTACAGAAAGGAAATTGCAAGAAATTGGTATGAACACCACTCAGACCCTGTTACAGAGATAAGAATTTTATGGCACTTTACAATGCACAAAGACAGAAAAAATCAAATCGCACAGACATTATGATTAGCGACCGAACAAAGTGCCTTCTTATTGACATTTCAGTCCCTGCTGACTGCAATGTATCTTTGAAGATCTTCAAAAAACTACAAATATACCTTGAAATCGAAATCTCAAAGAATGTGGCACATGAGGACATCAATAATTCCAGTTGTAGTTGGAGCACTCGGATTGATTGGAAAAGATTCCAGTAGACTCATTGAAGGGATTCCTGCTAGCACATATCTTAAAGAAATACAAAAAATTATTCTCTCAAGTACCTCCCTCACTTTACGAAGGGCTTTATCTATGTAAAATTTATGAGATTTCTTTTTCCAAACTGCTTAGTGGAAAATTTCCTGATACCATTTCTGACCTTAGGTCTTTGGTCCGGACCCGGAAAGAAATACGTATACATCAGAAACTAAAGGAAATAGTAATAATAATTATCTTTCAAGGTCTTTTTCAATAGGATATCAATGTTATTTACAAAAATTCTTCTTATGGAAGCGGGGAGTTATGTATGAATGTTTCAGTGTTTCCTATGAAACTTATATCACTTTAATGTTTTGTCAGTCCAAAACTTAATGAAATCGATGTTTGGATTCTCTCAAGAGTCTTGTATGAGGCAACGATATTGATAAAATACATTGGTGATCTATATAAAATATATGTGATTACTTTTTTTCAAAACTGCTCACTGGTAAATATTATGATGTTATTTCTGAACTTAGGTCTCTGGTTGGGACCCGAAAAGAAATTAATAGGAACCAGAAACCAAAGAAAATTAAATAATAATAATTATAATGATAAAATAATCCGACATAAGGATTTATTTTTACAAATTCCATTTTACAGAAGTAAATGCAGAGTGTCCATAAAGTTTGTATAATAAAAATGAAGGCATTTCCTAATATCAAAATTAAAACCTTTCTTCATACAAGAATCAATACTTCTAACGGAGTTATTACAAGTAAAATCTTGTCTCTGGCCACACCAGACACAATATTACTAAAGTTTTTTTGCCATGAGATGAGGCCTTCCTTTGCTTCAAAAGCCTCTTATATAGAGGAGTTTCATATGGTGCAATAATACAAATAGGTATTATTCTCACAGAGTCGTGTATTTTTGTATGTCTTTTATAACTTTATGCCTTACAGTTATTATACAGGGTGTCCATAAAGTTCGTGTGCACTTTAAAAAATCTATAACTTTATTTGTATTTGCAATAGAAATAATTTGCAAAAAGGATTCGAAAGAAGTAAATCTATATTTTTTTTAAGGTTTTATTGAAATTTTATTTAAGTTTCCACATGTCCTCCATCATTAGCAATACAAAAGTTAATACGATTTTGCAGTTGACGGAAAAATTTTGCCAACTGATTTACAGTAATGCCTGAAATCACATTACTTATTTTAGCTATACTTAAGACTATGTACATTAAATTTTATAACAGTTTTTACAGATTATTTCTATCGCAAATACAAATAAAGTTATAAATTTTTTAAAGTGCACACGAACTTTATGGACACCCTGTATAATAAAAATTTAATCGATGTTTTTCTTGATTTTTGTAATGATGTCTTCTGACGTAAATCCGTAAATGTTACTCAAATGTTATTTTACCAGTGCAAAAGTGTTTCGGCAACAGTTAAAGTTATCAGAACTTTGTGACAACGTTACCGAGGAGCAGCTAGTTTAAAATCTGGAAAATTGCTGATTGCATTGTTACGGTAACGTTATCGCAAGGCCACATATCCTCCAATCTAAACAAACGAGATTATGCAATGTTGCATGAACATTCCGTGTTAGCTGGACATAAAATAATTTTTTTAAGCAGAGACAACATTGGTAAAACACCCTTGTGAATAAGAAACCCCAAAAAACAAACTATGATTTTAATATAAAATATCAGTATTATCGTCATGTTGCTTTCAAACTCTAAGAATTACTCCAAAACATTTCCCCTCTGCTTTTATAGGAAGAAGCACACGAAGGCATGCTGGGATTTTTTTCCGAGCCAATACTATATCGGTTTGACCTAACTCAGTCCCGATCTGTCTTGTCTTGAAGTCAGAACGCTTCGTCCGCTTGTCCGAAATTGCTTTAGTGTGTCGATGCCAATTCCGAGTTTATGAACTTTTTGTCACATTGGCGTTGCTTTGTCTTATTACTGTTAATTTGCCTTATTACTGCTAATTTGCCTTATTACTATTAAATTTGCCTTATTACTGCTAATTTGCATTATTACTATTAAATTTGCCTTATTACTGTTAATTTGCCTTATTACTGCTAATTTGCCTTATTACTGTTAATTTACCGTATTACTGCTAATTTGCATTATTACTACTAAATTTGCGTTATTACTATTAAATTTGCCTTATTACTGTTAATTTGCCTTATTACTGCTAATTTGCCTTATTACTATTAAATTTGCCTAATTACTGCTAATTTGCCTTATTACTATTAAATTAATTTGCCTTATTACTGCTAATTTGCTTTATTAATTAATTTGCTAACTGCTAATTTACCTTATTACTATTAAATTTGCCTTATTACTGTTAATTTGCCTTATTACTGCTAATTTGCTTTATTACTATTAAATTTGCCTAATTACTGCTAATTTGCCTTGTTACTGTTAATTTGCTTTATTACTGTTAATTTGCCTTATTGCTGCTAATTTGCCTTACATATATTGTTTATTAGCCTGTTTTTTTGTTCTTGTTATTGTTTATTGCAAATTTTGTCAATTCTATTTGTTGGACAGATATGTTGCTTATTTTGCATTTGAACATGGCTACCGACCCCACACGGCATATAGAAGAGGTTTGTGTCCTAATGAAAATAATGAAAGGGAAATTAAAACAACCTTAGAATGCAACCTGATACAATATAGTCAATTGTTTCTGGATATACATCATATAATCTGCAATATTTAGGTATGCTTGCTTGGTAATTTATAGTTAGCAATCGTTGTTCCTGTGCAGGAGGGATAAAACCTTTAGTTCCAGCGTTTAACCCTGCACTATGTAACTACTGGTCGGTATGGGGTTTTTCTACATCAGCTTGTCTGGCACGGACGGAATATTAACTAATCATAAAGAGTGTAGTATCGAATCCAAATGAGATAGGCAAGTATAAGTAGAGAGCAACTGGTGAGCAAGGGGCATTGCTTAGCAAACCCGTTTGCTAAACGTAACGCGTAGAACTCTGCTATACAGAGATATATACCAAACATAAAACCGGCGTTGCCGATAGAATCGTTAAATTCGATGAACGACCCAGAACACATAGAAACATAGATAAGAAATTTTGCTGCATTTGCAAGAGTGAAAAAATAAAGAGACACAAAGACGGACAGAAGCGAGAACGAGATAACAGATTTATTTCTGCCACTGGGTGAGAATCTGTGGAGAAAATTTCGGCAATGTTTTTTCTGAGCGAATTAGAAGAAATAACATTTGAAGAAATTGTCAAAATTATAAAAATGAACATAAGACCAAAGAAAAATTTTTCATTGCTGAAAGAACGAAGGTTGCGGAGATAAAACAAGTACCCAATGAGTTTATTATATAATACTTACATAGATTGAAAGAACGAGCCAAGTATTGTGAATTTGAAAAGTTGGGAGTTCACGAAATGACGAAAGAAGACGAATTAATCCTTCTCAAAATGACTGAAGGCTTGCAAGACCAAAAGCACAAACAAATAGTACTGGAATGTCTACAGAGTAGTAGCATGAGTTTGGAAGCTAGCTTCAAGTTTTACAACAGTTAGAGTTGATTGCAGAATTTAATCAACCAAAAGAAGAACTAGGGACGTACAGGAGGAGCACGACCAAATCCATAATTAAATGTAGATATTGAGGAAAAATCACGAGAGAGACAAGTACAAATGTCCAGCTCTAATAAAAAATATGCTCAAATTGCAAAAAAAGAGAGATCATTTTCAGAACTTATGCAAATCCGAAAAGAAAACAGAAAGAGTACAAAAGGTATAACCCCCCTCCGAAGAAGAGGCTGAAATATTTACAATGAATACGCAAAAATGAAGTAGAGAAAAAATAAGGTTAATAATGGCCAAATATTTAACATTGCAAGTTGATACAGGCAGTGAAGTTACATTGATACCGGAAAATTTCTGGATAAAATTAGGACAACCTAAATTTTAAAAAAAATCGCAACATCCAATTAAAGCAATTTGATGGAACGACTATAAAAATAATGGTACATTTCAAAGCAATTTTGAAACCTACAAGCGTTTTGAAGCGATTCTCATTACAGTTGTAGAATGCGAAAAAGATCACGGATTACTAGGCATTGATGTATTAAAAATAGATACAGCAATATTAATGACTTTTATGGAAGCAGAAGAAAATGAAATAGGATTATTGAAAGGCTATAAAGTAAAGCATTAGCCTAAAAGAAAATAATTCTCCAACATGTAGCAGCATGCATACGAAAAGGTCAACTTCAAGTCATGAGTGGGTGTTCCAATAAATCCGGGTCGGCAATTTGTGAACAGCTTATTAATAATCGGCAATTCCAGCACGAACCAAAACAAATAATTTCGTTAAATGGTCACAAGATCTGTTTTTGCAATGTTGCATTCCCTGTCGTCTTAGGATCCCATGCTACTCATAAAACGGTATCTACGAAAAGAGTCGTTTATTTTTGTTATTCGTTTTATTAAGTGTCCCATTTTGGATTCTAAGAGCCAGTAGGAGAACTGACGTGACAGGAACGCATTTCACACGCTCGCTCAACATCCCTGTGCGGGTAACATTATAAGCTATTCCAAAATCTGGGTGTGGAAAGCATATCGACACGTCAGAATTCTTGAGACCCCACGTTTGATGTTTTGAACTTATATTAAAAAACCCAGAGAAAGGCAATCCATCACTGTCAGAACGTCTCACCCACGACTCACTCCGGCCAGTCGTTGACCATTATGGCCCTGGCTTTCGCATTCTGTAACAGTAAGCAGCCCTTTATAAGCAATAGTATTCACTCAGGCAGTCAAGTGATACACGCTTGGGCGATCATGTATCTTTCGGTACATGACTGACGAGGCAGATTTTTCCCGCAGTTGGTTGCCATTTCTTTCTGCGGGAGACTGGTTGACAACCAAGGCTAAAGATCCCAGTCCGTCTTGCTATTGAACCCATAGCTGGGGGAAGTTCTCACTCCGAGCCGATATCCAGTACACCACAACGTACATATTACTCGTAAACAAGAAAATACGAGAGAAAGCAATATCAATATTCTTATTCATCAGGGCGGCCTTTTTTTTTTTGCTATCGCTGCAAATACTTGTTCTGCAAATTCTTCTTTTATTGTCCAACTCTGTTTCTTTTACTCTCAGTAATTCCCTGCGTCTTAGGGGCTTTTATCACATTGCTTGGGGCGAATTGATATTGAAAATGAAAAATTGAGCAAGCAATTCTATGTTCAGTTAATCATTATTCCATATTTTTTACTGTGTAACTCATACTTACGTGGCTAACGTTTGCACAACGTTGAAACATCGCTTCCTGCAAGATCACAGAAGTTAAGCAACGTCGAACCTGCTTAGTACCTAGGTGGGTGACCGCTTGGGAATGCTGTAAGGTTGGATGTCCATATGGCGTAATGTGGTTAATCGGAGAGCCGAGTTCAATTTCCAGTTTATATTCACTTACGCGCGATTTAAGAAAGGTATGTATCCGCCTCTTTTCTCCCCAGCTATGGGTTAATTAGTAAGACCTTATCGTTAAATATTATTATTATCTAAAAAAAAACAAAAACAAAAAAAAAACATAGAATCGAATGATATTTCCTGGATTTAAATAACCTGAAAAAGATTGCTAAGCGATAAAAAACGAATCAAATGATAAAGAAGTTGGAAGATGGCGATTTGAGATTGTTCAAGGTTGACGTCGACAAGAATGAAAGAAATCGGAAAAGCGATCGACAGAGAAGAAACTCTTAGAATAGAACTCACGGTTATATCTAAGAGTTTTAGCAGTGAAATGATGAGACCTAACTGCCACTCTAGTAGTGAGCTTAAATACATGACGTAAAAATTAATCACCCAGAAAAAGAACAAAAAATGAAAAAATGCTTATCCATGAACAGCTTATTATCTAGATGATCTTCTGCTTGGGAATACCAGGTTCTGTAAGCTTGGATGTGCGGGTGGTGCAATGGTGAATAGCTCAGAATTGTTAATCAGAGAGTCGTGTTCAAATTCCAGTTGGATTCGTTATATTCACTTAGGCGCAAATACTCTTGAGAAAAGTATGAATCCAGCTCTTCTCTCAAAGCTATGGGTTAATTAGTAAGACTTTTATCCGTAAAACCATTATTATCTACAAAAAATAAAATAATGTTGCGTGCAAAATATTCACATTTCAGCAATAAATAACCCATAGATGTGTTGATATGCCGCTAAACAAATTCAAGCAAAGTCATTCTTGTGTTCGTTTGCCGAAAATAGCTAATCTTAGTAAATAAGAACCTTAATATTACGCTGTTGATAAAGAAAAAAACTTGAAGTTTCTCTGGTGAGTGTATCTGAGTTTCATCATCTAATGTGTGGCATCGTTTTCAAGGCGTAGGGTTCTGAATTCTAATGACTGACTGTCACCTGTCAAGAATTTTTATCTTTCAGCATAGATTTTTTTGTTTTGTCGCTAGAGGCGGGTGTGGAGTTTTGCTGGATAAATTTGAGTAAGTGACAGACAACATTATATTTATATCGGTGAGTAAGATTTGAAATTCATGCTTTCTTTTATCTTGAAAAAAATGGTAACGAAAGTAAAAAAAAAAAAAGAAAGAAAGATCGGTTAATTTGCGTTAGCACTTTTATAGTCTTTTTTTTTTATTTATTCATTGAAAAATCGATTTTTTTTACACACCCGTCTGGAGATAAAAAGTAAATAATACCCACAAAAAAGATTCGGAAGATAAAAGAGAAAAGCAAATATATATATATATATATATATATATATATATATAAATATATATCTGTGTGTGTGTGGAAGCGGAATAGTACTATTTTGCAATAGTTGCAGAAAAGTATGTCCTCATGATAAAACATCAGGATTTGACGAGGAAAACACTACTTGGTCTGATGTAGATGTTTTAAGAAGCACCAAGTGAGGGCAGTTGTTACGTTGAAAAATCATTTCCAATCATTGATGTCTTTCGGCCGAATCACTTTGAAATATCGGTTCCCGTACGATCACCGAAGGTAAGCAACGTAGAGACTGGTCAGTGCCTAGACGGGTAAACGCTGGGAAATACCATGTGTAGTAAGTTTGGATGAGCGGTGATATAATGGCTTTACGGACGAATCACTTTGCAATATCGGTTCCCGTACGATCACCGAAGGTAAGCAACGTAGAGACTGGTCAGTGCCTAGACGGGTAAACGCTGGGAAATACCATATGGTGTAAGTTTGGATGAGCGGTGATATAATGGCTTTACGGACGAATCACTTTGCAATATCGGTTCCCGTACGATGACCGAAGGTAAGCAACGTAGAGACTGGTCAGTGCCTAGACGGGTAAACGCTGGAAATACCATATGGTGTAAGTTTGGATGAGCGGTGATATAATGGCTTTACGGACGAATCACTTTGCAATATCGGTTCCCGTACGATCACCGAAGGTAAGCAACGTAGAGACTGGTCAGTGCCTAGACGGGTAAACGCTGGGAAATACCATATGGTGTAAGTTTGGATGAGCGGTGATATAATGGCTTTACGGACGAATCACTTTGCAATATCGGTTCCCGTACGATGACCGAAGTTAAGCAACGTAGAGACTGGTCAGTGCCTAGACGGGTAAACGCTGGGAAATACCATGTGCTGTAAGTTTGGATGAGCGGTGATATAATGGCTTTACGGACGAATCACTTTTGCAATATCGGTTCCCGTACGATCACCGAAGGTAAGCAACGTAGAGACTGGTCAGTGCCTGAACGGGTAAACGCTGGGAAATACCATATGGTGTAAGTTTGGATGAGCGGTGATATAATGGCTTTACGGACGAATCACTTTGCAATATCGGTTCCCGTACGATGACCGAAGTTAAGCAACGTAGAGACTGGTCAGTGCCTAGACGGGTAAACGCTGGGAAATACCATGTGCTGTAAGTTTGGATGAGCGGTGATATAATGGCTTTACGGACGAATCACTTTGAAATATCGGTTCCCGTACGTTCACCGAAGGTAAGCAACGTAGAGACTGGTCAGTGCCTAGTCGGGTAAACGCTGGGAAATACCATGTGCTGTAAGTTTGGATGAGCGGTGATATAATGGCTTTACGGACGAATCCCTTTGAAATATCAGTTCCCGTACGATGACAGAAGGTAAGCAACGTAGAGACTGGTCAGTGCCTAGACGGGTAAATGCTGGGAAATACCATGTGCTGTAAGTTTGGATGAGCGGTGATATAATGGCTTTACGGCCAAATCCCTTTGAAATATCGGTTCCCGTACGATGACCGAAGTTAAGCAACGTAGAGGCTCGTCAGTATCACCATATGACGGGCAATAAAGCTTATATAAGTTGACATAGAAGGTGTTGAGGAATGGTCGAGTTGAGAGAGAGGGAAGGGAGAGTTTTAAAATTTATTTTTATATTTCTTTTTATTATAATATTATATATATATATATATATATATATTTATAGAGAGAGAGAGAGAGAGAGAGAGAGAGAGAGAGAGAGAAGGTAACAAATTCGTTGGTATATAATTCAAGTGGATCTTAATAATATAAAATATTAAAACTGATCCACAAAAAGAGCTCAGTGGATTTTTTATTACATAGCAAATAATTAATAACCAATAAAATCCAAAATCACCTCATATGGGGAATAGTCTATTTCAGCAAACGAAAATATAGGTCGTCTCTCTTATTGTTATGGGAACTTACCCATAATAATAATGGACTATTCCTGACATTATACATACTGCGCCTCTCAAGAGATATGAGGAGATTGTAAGACGAGGAGAGATAATTGCGAGCATATTGTAAGGACATTGGAATAGTGATACTTGTCGAGACAACATAGTTCACTCTAACCAAATCTGATAGTCATGACTAATACTTCTACTTCTTTGTATTATATTTCTGTTGTAATATATCTTTGTATTCCATACCCGTGTTCGTGTTATTCTTTCATTGGTTCTAACCTTGGACCATCACCGTGGTACAAGGAACTTGGACCATAACACTTATCAACCTTGGTGTGGACTGAGTTCGTATCAGAAATATAAATTTAACTGTAAAACATAAAGAAAAAGAGAAAAAAAAAACACCAGTCGAAAAATTAATAGAGAATTTATCCATTTCAGTGTTTCAGTCAGACGAAAGGCTCAAGAGGAGTTGGGGGTGGCGGTAGAAAGCATTTGTCTTCAAGGGAAGGCGTTTTATAACATTAAAATTAAACACGAATATTAATCTTATGACTTTAATTTGGTGTTATATGAAGAATGAAATATTAATTTAAAGGATTAAGATGAATAAAAAGTGGTTTAAAATAACTTAATCCATAAATATATGGATAAAAACGTAAAGGATTAATGAAAGAGAGTTGGGGAGATCTTAGAGGAGGGTGAATTTATAAATTATAATTAATATAGGTAAAGAGGTTATAGAGGGAGGAATATAGAAATTAAAATTAGTCATATATTCGACAATATATATATATATATATATATATATATATATATATATATATATATATATATATAGATATATATATATATAAGTATAGGATTGGTGTATACGGAATAAATTCCAATCACCAACAAGTTCTATTCTAAAAAGAGTGCTCAGTGCAGAGTAGAGCAAATATAAGTATTTAAAATGTAACATAAATATGTTATAAAAATCACTACAAAATAGCCATTTTGTTTCAACACTTCTGGTGTCATATCAAACCTTTATTCTACATTCAACACCATCACTTCATAAGACACCAGTAGTTTTGAAACAAAATGCCTATTTTTGTAGTGATTTTTTTAACATATTTATATAATTTTCGAATAAAACACACACACACACACACACACACACACACACACACACACACACATATATATATATATATATATATATATATATATATATATATATATATATATTAAACAGTGCATTTACTAAAATACTTGTATCTATAAAAGAATGTTAAACATAAAATGTCTTTAAACATATATATATATATATATATATATATAAACAGTATTAAATAACATTTACATATATATAAACAGTATTAAATAACATTTACCGGTCTGAATGTCCGAGGAATTTTCATAGAAAACATAAAAATCTCTTTAAATAATTGTCGGACTTTGTCCATTTCATAATATATATATATATATATATATATATATATATATATATATATATATATATATATATATCTTTTTCTGTGCCGTTTCTGTTCAGAAAAAGAAATAAAAAATTTTCCACATTGATTAATGCAAATTAATATCCACAGCGATTCAAGAATTTCGATTAAACGTGCAGTTCGATGTATCTTTTGTCCATTAACTACACGGCTCCCTACCACTTCCGACATCCATTTACACAAACTCGTTTCAATATCTTCTATGTATTATCTCCCTTTAATAGCTACGCGACCATGGCTTTCCACAGCTTCCTATCTTTTGAAGATCAAAGCAGTATTTGTCCCTTAATACCCATCCCAGTCACAGTTCAGACATTCATTGAGAAAAAAATCAAGTAACTCATTGTTTCCCTCTCACTTACATGCTTCCACTATCTTCTGTGTGTCGTCTCCCATCAGTAAGTGCGTGATCATGGCTCTCCACAGCTTCCTATTTTTTTGTAGCTCTAAGCAGTTTTTGTCCTTTACTATCCCTACAAGTTCTGCATCCAATTACATAAGCTCATTAGGTAGGTAAATCGGTGTTTCTCCCTTGTAGTCCACGTTTTCCGTGTGCCATCTCTCTTCAAGAACGGACACAATTATAGCTCTATAAAGCTTTTTTTATCTTTTTTAGCTCAAAGCAGTCTTGGTTCCCAGTCGCTGTTCATAGATTAATTTACACAAGCTCGTTAGCTAGATAGCTCAGTTATTCCTCCTGCCTTCCATGACTTCAGTATCTTCTGTGGCGTCTTCAATCAGGAAATGCGCAGTTGTCAGGTTTATGGCCTGACGGTCGCGTTTAAGCATGAAACTGTTGCCTCTGGGTGCTGATTTCAACTTTTATATTTACGTACGCTATAACCCTGATATCAAGCATTTTTAACTCATAAATATAACATACCTTAAAACTACATTTAATCATGAATATATATATATATATATATATATATATATATATATATATATATATATATATATATATGTGTGTGTGTGTGTGTATATACATATATATATATATATATATATATATATTGGGAAAATTAATATAACAAAGTGGAATAAGTTTACTTGCTACACGTTTCGTCCTTCATTGGACTAAATTTGTTATATTGTTAGGACTACACATGCGTACGAACGAGAGATGCTGGTAATTTTAGATTTTTTTTTATCTAACCGAATTCATTTCGCGGCTTTTTCTTTTCCTTTCCATCACTTTTGTTGGTAGGTATTTCGTGTTGTGATATTAGAAGATCTGTCAGGAATTGTAAAATGTTGTAAGGGCGCAAGTTTATTGTAGATGACCTTACGATCAAGACACCCTAGATATTTAAGTCGCAGTCAATTATTTCCTCCTTTGATCAGAGTAGCATTTTTATGTAAAAATTGTGTTCAGTCTCTTTACGGTGGGGAAGTAAAGCATTTGTCATAATATATCCCCAATACTGTTCTTGCTATATAAAAACACATATCGTTATCTCATATATATATATATATATATATATATATATATATATATATATTATAAATGCGAATGCCAGTTCGTGACTGTGTAACACTTTTTTCAATTATAGGGACATAACTCTAACTTTCAATAGCTCATGTTACAAAAATTTTGGATTTCCAAGTCTTCATTAATGAGATGGTTTTCGGTGAGTTTTTCACGTGATTTTTTTTTTTTTTTTTTTACGACGAACTTTTTGTACGATAACAATTTTTGTAACTTGGAAACAAAATTTGGGAATATTCGAAATTAACTGCGAAATCCAGCGAAAATCCCTCGTGAAATTAAAAAAAAAATGTTTGTACGGAAAGTACAACCTAGGTACATTAACTTGTCTTTAAATTAATGGCGGCAGAAGAATTATCGTTGAACATATAAATGTAAGCTTAAATATTAATGAAATACTTAAGTGCAGCGATCAATTCTGAGTTCTTCTGTAGTCTAATGTTGCATCAAAAGCCTCGCAAAAAGAAATCTCCGCCAACAGAGGACCAGATTGCAATCAAAAGAGCCAAGGCTGCAGCCAGGAAAAGAAAGTACCATGCAAATGAAAACACAGATAAAACGGTAGTCTGGAGAGTCTCCAATACTTTGGGAATTTTAGACTCCTGGATAAGCCGAAGGCCCAATGAAGGAGCTTAAATACCGCCCGATAGAGTAGCTTCACAACGTTTCGGCCTCTATATCTCTGAAATGAGGAATTATGATTATTTATATTATTTACATTATTCGGACTGTTATCCGCATCTTCAATGCCATATTCCCAACGTTTCGGCATCTATATCTCTGGGATGAGGTATCATGATTATTTACATTATTCAAACTGTTATCCTCATCTTCATTGCCATATTCCCAACGTTTCGGCCTCTATATCTCTGAGATGAGGAATTCTGGTTATTTACATTATTACATTATTCGGACTGTTATCCTCATCTTCATTGCCATATTTCCAACGTTTCAGCCTCTATATCTCTGAGATGAGGAATTAAGATTATTTATATTATTTACATTATTCGGACTGTTATCCTCATCTTCATTCCCATATTCACAACGTTTCGGCTGTTTTACTCTCCGGACTTCTTCTGGTCATTGGAATTTCTACTCGAACCTTTTATTTCGTCCACCGGGGTAGATTGTTCTAGTTCTACGTGCCATGCATCTTCCAGATCTCCAAGTTTTGGTTCACGACTACTGTAGCCTGGTATTGAACACACAACTATTTGGGTCTAGTCCCTGGATCTAACCAACACGTCTTTATCCCAGTGGATAAAGACGCGTTGTTTAGATCCAGGGACAGAATAGCGATAAGAAATAAAGCCAATCAGATTCACACGCAGATCGAGTTTGACCATTTTGACTGTTCCTCACGTGACATCCAAATTCTTGAATCGTAATACACACACACATACACCCACATATATATATTTTAAGACATTTTTATGTTTATACATTCTTTTTATAGATACAAATATTTAAGTAAATAGTCTCTTTTATAATAAACTGTATTAATAACATTTACTGGCCTGAATCTCCGAGAAATTTTCATCGAAAATATGCGTCCTCCGACAGGAATTGAACCTGTTTCCTATACGGAACCGTCTATAGCCTGACGTGATTTTACCGATTTTTCCACAGAGGAGCGTTTCGGTTAGCAAGGTCGATTTTACTGTTTTTAAACTACAATTTTTCATGATTTTCTCTCATACATTCATAACTGCCCGATGCGTATCCAAATGTAAACAAATGACGTCACACATTATGAAATGGAGAAAGTCCGACAATCACCAGTAGTGTTGAAACAAAATGCCTATTTTTGTAGTGATTTTTATAAAATATTTCTGTAATAATTTTCGAATAAATCATTATTATATATATATATATATATATATATATATATATGTTTAAAGACATTTTTTATGTTTATACATTCTTTTTATAGATACAAATATTTAAGTAAATGCTCTCTTTTATTAACTGTATTAATAACATTTACTGGCCTGAATGTTCAAGAAATTTTTCATTCTATGGACATTCACCCAAATCTGGCATGGGGCAGGGTATGGCGATGTGGAGCATTTCAGTGATTCCCTTCGGCTTACATAATACTTTTTTTGGAATTCCTTCTCTCCACCCTCTCATATTATTACCTCTCACTAAATCTCCTCAGTGAACGTGGGTGGCTTATAGACCCTTTCCTGCTATTTCAACTCAACTTTTGACCAGGGGAATCAACTCCGAATTCGATGTTTATGAAAAATGAAATTTTTGCTTTACAGATTGCATGTTTATCAATTAACTTTGCTCCTTAAGTCTGGGTCATTTTTCCATTGTTCAAACTACTCGACATACAAATCAAGTCGTTTATGTGTGAATTAAATCCTCAATTCTTCCCATGAGTTTTTGGTATTAACCCTTCTCATTTCAATGTCTCTCAGCACATTTCTATTAATAAAAAACTTTATTAATTTTATTTTACCGCGGTAACAATAAAAAGAATCTATCTATCTATCTATCTATTGTCTATAGCAGTGCATGGACGGAGAGTGCGTAGGGTGTGATCATCTCATCACGCTACTGAGGTTTCATCTTACCCAGGACGCGGATGTAGTTTATCGTCAGTGTCAGGACGTGGATGTAGCTTATCGACTTACCCAGGGCGGGGATGTTGTTTATCGTCTTACCCAGGAGGCGATATGTAGTTTATCGTCATACCCAGGACGCGTATGTAGTTTATCTTATTACCAAGGACGCAGATGTTGTTTATCGTCATATCCAGGACGCGGATGTAGTTTATCGGCTTACCCAGGACGCGGATGAGGTTTATCGGCATACACAAGACGCGGATGTAGTTTATCGTCTTACTCAGGACGCGGATGCAATTTATAGTCTTACCCAGGACGCGGATGTAGTTTATCGTCTTACCCAGGAGCGGATGTAGTTTATCGTCTTACCCAGGACGCGGATGCAATTTATAGTCTTACCCAGGGCGCGGATGTAGTTTATCGTCTTACCTAAGACACGGATGTAGTTTATCGTTTTACCCAATAAACAGTACAAAGAGCGCAGAGTACAACCATAGCATCAACATTATTATTTCCCAACTGATAGTCCTATTTTCGAGGTTGGAAAAATCGATGGTCTCTCCCAGACTGCGAATTGGACGGATACTTACTTTCAGACTTCGTTCAAAAAAAAAATGATCAATAAAAATTTATAGAACGAGAGACGAGAATTTTTGGTGAGCAGAAAACGAACACTTTGAAAGGAAGCTAAAAAATGTTCGTCGAAGCTGAAGCGTAAATTAGCCAATTGGTGCAATGTGGAATTTGGTATAATACGTGTCAATTTGTGATTGACCAATTATATATGAAGTCCTTGATACGTGGCAATTTTCGGTCACTAATAAGCGTTTTCCCACGAAGAAATCCACGAATCTATCTATCTATCTATCTATCTATCTATCTATCTATCTATCTGAGCCTATTCATATCTGTTTCAGTCTATTCATAACTATTTATCTATATCAGTCTTCATAACTATATCAGACTATTCATATCTATCTATCTATCTATCTATCTATCTATCTATCTATCTATCTCATTCTGTACATATCAGTCTCAGTCTTCCCATTTCTTTAGACGAGCGTTAATCAAATCCATTCACAGCATCTAAGCATGCGGTAATGTGTAACCAATTTATCCTGAATGATTTTCATACTCAGTTCAATCCTCACTAGGTGCCACAACAAAATTTTTTTTTTAAATTTTCTGGAATAGGATATCCGAGTTAAAATTATGACCAAGTCGTTGGGGACAAAGCCCTGGATCCAACGTTTCAAAAAAAAAAAAAAAAAAAAAAAGATTTAGAATATGCCACTATTGATTGATTTGTTTTTTACGGCTTATCAACCTTTTGCAGGTTATTTAAAACCAGAAAATATTTTTAGATTGTAAGATTTTTTGAGAGAGAAAGAATGATTTACTGATTCAAGTCATTAGAATAAAAACATAGAAGTGGGCGAGACATAGGGTTGTTTGTGCATAAGGGGAAATAACGAATCCGACTGGAATCAGTTTGGTTTTTACGGCATATCAACATCTCAATGGGTTATTTAATACGCGACAAATTTTTTTAAAGTAGGTTCGTATGAATAGAATATGTATTCTTTGTAAGAAATCAGTTTGTAGATCAGGCTTTGGGTTTATTTTGTTTTATGGTATATCAACACTTCAATGGGTTATTTAATGCCGACAATCTTTTTTAGGATAGGTTCGTATGAATACAATATGTATTCATTGTAAAAATCAGTTTCTGGATCAGGGTCAGGGTTTATTTTGTTTAACGGCTTATCGACACTACAATGGGTTATTTAATTCTGACAAGATTTTTAGGATAGGTTCGTATGAATAGAATATGTATTCTTTGTAAAAGTCAGTTTGTAGATCAAGTTTCAATGACATATTTTTCTGTCGAGAGTCAAATGTACTGCTGGTATATATATATATATATATATATATATATATATATATATATATGTATATATATTGTAATAAAAGAAAGAACAGTAAGATATATAATCGGTGTTCTTATTGATATTTTATTTATACAAAACAGTGCTCACTGTAAATTTACAGAGCAGAAATATTATAAATTAACTGATTTAAAAATATGGTTCCTTCGCTGCACAGGAATTACCATGTTTCAAAAACCAACGGTAATTCTTATAATTTAATTATATCATTAAATTTGATGTTTTTAGCTTCAGTTTTTGAAACATGGTAATTCCTGTATAGAGAAGAAACCATAATTTAAATCAGTTAATGTATAATACACACACACGCACACACACACACACACACACACACACATATATATATATATATATATATATATGTTGTGCTGGTATTTTCACTAGAAAACCTATTTTTAGAGTTTCATTGTGTTTTGACTCCAGTTTGGGGTTTAACTATTTGCCGATAGCTGGGACCCTAGCAGATGCTACTAACCCGGGTGAGGGTAGATCTCGGACCACCAGTAATTAAGAGATAGCTTCATGCTCCTCGAAACCTCCTGATCAGAGGACTTACTGCAGGATGTAGTTTATCGTCATGCCCAGGACCCCCCATTATCCATTACACCAACCGAACACATACACGCTTATATCACCTGGTATAACCACCAGTTACTCATCTAAGTACTGAGCATGCACAACGTTGCTTAACTTAGGTGATTGTTATGGTCCACGTTAGGACCAAGGAAGAACAACATGGACATAAGAGTAGAAATAACGAAGGTATATTACACGAAATAATAATACAAGATGTGGAAGGTGTTAGTATGACTGTCAGTCTGATTTGGAGTGAACTACTATCGGCTCGATTCGATTCGATATCTAGCCACCACCCCCACGAGGGTTGCATGTGGCACAAGGCCGAGTTTAACGTGGGTTTCCCGAGCCCGTAGGCTCAGCCAAAAAATGCCCGTAGAACCCGTATAAACGAGATCGGGTTGGTCAACCTCCCCGAACGAGACTCTGCCCTTCGGCGGAGCCTCGTCCGGGTTCCTCCCTGCTCAGAGGTCGACCGTCAAGCCGAAACGGATCGACTCGATTCGACCCTCTCTCTTGAGAGGCGTAGTATACATAGTGTTAGGAAGAGTCCATTTTGTAGTTATAGGTAAAGACCCATGGCAGTGATCGTAAGGGAACCGATGTTTTAACGTGATATGGCCGTAATCTGAAAATGTCTGTCGCAATAAGAAAACTGGAATATGATTGGATATTTTGATGTTGGTCAATTCCGATGGCCGAGAGTAAAACTTGCTGTAAAAATTTGTCTGACGATATTTTGCATGACACCCAGGGAATGTCGCACTGCGCAGATCTGTTCATGGGCGGGAATAGTCGGGGAGCATTACCATCAGGCATCGAGATGGCTATTTGAAAGGCTGAAGGATTAGCCATTTAAGGCGACATATGGTTTACGTGTAGATACTTTAGAATACGTTTGATTGAAGCTTTCTCAGAGGAATCGGTTACCCGGACTGAAGGTATTTTTTAACGAGCCCTACCTGCAAGGTTACACACTGATACTATCAAAACCTATCAACATATCGCGCACGTTTTGTTGCGATCAGGTCCGGTGCATAGTATCCTCAAATTTTCCAAATGAGAGTAGGTAAAAGCCTAATTAAGGTCCCCGGGCAGTATTTTGCGAGCCTAGCTTTCTTATATAAATTTGCTTTTTTTTATCTACATTTATTTACGTTACAAATTATAAGTAATTATTATTAAAAGAGGAACAATTTTCCTGGATTTTAACGTCATTATTGGGTATCTTATTTTTCGTCCAAATCCGTGAATTTATTTTATTCATAATGTTAATTAAATGTATTCAAATTATTCAACAAGAATCTCAAGGTTATGTTAAATATTTCCGCAAAAATTGTTTGTTAATTTAAGATGAAATGGTCTATTTTGACATGTCTCTAATTTGTATTTAGATACACTGTATTTTATTTTGAAATTTTCTAGTTGAATTGTTCGCCTATATTGCATTGGATCTATTATTATAGATAAATAGGTTACAATAAAATTCGTATTTTACATATTTATATTACATTATAAAGATTAGTTTTAATGGCCTTGTGAGTTAGATAGCCCACCATAAGAGGGGTATAAAACAAGAAAATCAAATTGTAAAGTGAAAGAACAAATTTATATACATATAAATCAATTAAGGTTTTTACAAATGTATTTTGGTTGATACAAGGTCGTCAAAAATGTTCGTAGTAGTCCTTGCAAGAATTAGTTTATGTGTACGTAGGCAGGAACGTGTGTGTATGTATGCATGCATGTCGTAGGGTAGAAATGTCTTTGAAGTAATCGCTCAGTCTTAAAATATTCCGTTCGTTTATCAAGTACAAAAGAGGTGAGGGAGAAAGATAGAGATGATGATAACGATCGCTTGACGTTTGTCAAGGGACGTGTTGATACGCTCGTCTCCTTCTCTCTGGTGACAGGGGAACTTGCCCGTCTTTTATTTTGTTTGTGGGGCTTGGAAAGGTCATTTGGGAATTCACTTCCGGATATGATTCGGGCCTTTCCATTGGACGACGAACAAACTTCACGTCGGCTCGCCAAAAGGTCCGTAAAAGAATTTGTTTCTGAGAATATTTTCAAGGCATATATATATATATATATATATATATATATATATATATATATATTTTGAACAATGAAAATATTAAAAATTAATATCTTCAGACACACTGGGTTGTAGATTAATATTCTTTCGTTTTTTTATTATTATTATTTCATTTAGATTCCTCGACGAGTTTCGACCAACATGGCCATTATCAGGAGAAGAAATATTTCTCCATGCTTGTAGCCGTGAACTACAGAAATGAATGTTTTGATGGAGGAAATGAGCTTTTTGTCTGTAGTTTTCATTTGTTTTTTTTATTATTTTATCTTTTTAACATGAATCTATATATATATATATATATATATATATATATATATATATATATATAATGTTCTGTGGCGTGGATACGGCCTCTCTATTTTTGGCTAACCTGTCACTGATTCTTATAAACTTTAATATTTTATCTTTAATTTATTTGTTAAACGCTCTACTAACCTGAGCTTGTTTCAAATAGACATGTTACAATAGATCATTTAAAATAGATAATTTAAAAAAAATCATTTAAAATATATCATTTAAAATAGATCATTTAAAATAGACACTTAAAATAGATCATTTAAAATAAATCGTTTATAATAGATCATTTATAATAGATCATTCATAATAGATCATTTAAAATAGACATGTCACAATAGATCACTTAAAATAGATCATTTTAGATAGATCATTTAAAATAGATCACTTAAAATATATCATTTAAAATAGATCATTTAAAATAGACATGTCGCAAAAGACCATTTCATCTTAAATTTGAGATGGAATGATCTAATGTGACATGTCTGTAATTTGTATTTAGATACATTGTATTTTATTTTCAATTTTTCGAGTTGATTTGTTCACCTGTATTGAATACTAGCAGTAGAGCCCGGCGTTGCCCGGGGATATAACAGTAAGAGATAGATCAAGTATCGACCATCATAAAGACTGAAAAATAAAATTGACAAAGATTATTGTTTAAGGTTGACGGACACGCATGTCTTAATTAGTTGTTTTTTTTTGTTTTTTTACGAATTGGTCAAACCCAATCGTTATGAGTCTACCGATTGAATAGAATTTTATTATAAACAATTGTCTTGTAAATGGAATTTTGAAAGCATTCTGAATGTAAAAATAAAGAAAAAGTGTGCAAGACAATAAGAAACACTACCTGCCAAAAAGAAAGCGAAGTATTGTTGAAATCGGTTGAAAAATGTAGGAAGTCCGATCCCATATATAAACGAACGCACACACACACACACACGCACACACAACCTGGATTTTATAATAAGTTGAACTCGATATGAGTTATCTCCCTTTCATTCCGCGAAAGCGATGCCTCTAAATCGTGTTTTCAAATTAATTCCGTGCAAAAACAGTTGTTTTTTTTCCAATCTTTGACGCTATCAGAACCACGCAAGGTAATTTTATGTAGTCCTGTGAAGTTTTGTTGAAATCGGTTGAAAAATGTAGGAAATCCGATCCCATATATAAACGAACACACACACACACACACAAACGAACAACCTGGGTTTTATAATAAGTATAACTCGATATGAGTTGTCCCCCTTTCATTTTCGCGATGCCTCTTAATCGTATTTTCAAACTGATTTCGTGCAAAAACAATTGTTTTTCCAATTTTATGGCGCTGTCAG
>CAHIKZ030000763.1:97500-140000 GCA_903632075.3 Acanthosepion pharaonis
AGTTTATTTTGTTCACGTTAGGTTTCAATGTCTTTATGCATTAGGTTGGTGCAAAAATAATGTCGAACGTCAAAAAAACGACATTATTTTTGCACCAACCTAATATATAGCTTCAAGAATCATTGTTGTGATTTTCTTTCTTCGTTTAATGATAATGTTATTAAGCTTATCAGATGATATGAAAAGAATTTACATAAAATAAATGAAAAAATTCTCCATATTATTTAATGAAACATGCATCAATATATATATATATATATATATATATATATATATATATGTGTGTGTGTGTGTGTGTGTGCGTGCGTGTGTGTGTGTGTGTGAAATAAGCAAAGTGACATCTCGGAAATTATGCAAACTTAATGATATATTTCTGCCTTTTCTTTTCCAAAAAAACAAACAAAAAACACGGCGAATAGTCGGGAATATTTCTGTAATAAACAAAATAGTTCAGCTCAGAAATTCAGACAACTGAATATATAATATATATTGTCTGTTATATCTTGACTTTTATGCCAAAAAACACGGATCGATTTGTCAAGAACAATTCTGGAATAACGAATATACTTAATCTCATAAATTCAGACAACTGTGAAATCTGAATATATCTTGTCTTTTATTCTAAAAACCACGAATCGAAACGTCAAGAACAATTCTTAAACAACGAAAATAATTTCTCTCCGAAATTCTCACAACTATTAAAACGTTAAGAATATAATTATATCTCTCTTTTGATTGAAAAAGAAATATAAAATAAAATAAAAAGTTTGAGAGAAAGAAGAAAATATTTTGGGAACAGAAATATACCCCCCGAACTTCAGGTCATTGTGAAAAATTAAAATGTTCATACTGAAGTCGAGAATATTTATGAAATGAGGAATATATTTTATCTCAGAACTTCGGCAAACGGGGAAAATTTGAGACTATATTAGGTTGTTCACAGGAATTATAATGGGAGGATGCTAGGTACGAAACATTTACTCCCCCATTTGAATTTCCGCTTAATGGGCATTATTATATCCGTGATATAATAATACCGTTTTTCACGTACAGAACAGAATGGCTGAAAGGAAAAGGAATGTCAAACCTGCTTTATATCACTAAGACACGCGGAGAAGAGTATATCACTTATATCTACACAGCAAAGCAGATTGTAAGGAGAAACAAAAAAGAATGCTTTTACATATAATATAGAGATACTCCTGTATCTGGAGAAGCCGTGTTTAAGATCCAGATTCAAATGGGCCGAATTTATATATGTCCATTTATATCTATTCTGGGAATAACGCGCAAACGAAACGGTACAGCAGACTTGTAAGCTGCGGTGAAGTATATTTAGTCTCTGCCCGGGCCATTCGAAAGAAAGCAACCTCTCTGGCTGCTGTAAAACCAACTGAAAATTGACTGCCGCTTTAGTCACTGTACATAAGTGACGGCATTAAGCGGCTGTCACATGACTCAGGTGATTTATCTCGGCCGAAGAGAGATAAGCGCCTCCCGTGTCTCTACAGAATGAATAGAATAGGCCGGTTCATTGAGAAGATAGCGAAAATACGTATATCTCAGACGTTAATCCGTTATCTGGTACCGGGTTTACCCATTCGTCCACACTGACAACGGGGTTCCCTAAATCCAAATTGCAAAATACAAGCTCCTCGGGCTTTTGGCCATGACCAGTGCGTATTGCCTAGTATCTTTAATAAGCGGAGGGGTCGCCTGCTCTTTCACGCTAAAATCTGTGTCGGTGGAATAGAAATACCGGCATCAGCGTGACAATGGTCGCGGATAAGGGGCAATTTTGTGTCACCTCTCAACACCGTAGGGAGATCGGTAAATACCTAGTCTGCAATTCTCGACTATGGGGAAGGCGATCAATGTGTAGTATATGTTGTCTACTATCAATCATATGAATCACACATATAATATTTACCCGGTCTCCCCACAAGGTTCGGATTTATTGTGGGGAACCCTAGCGCGTACATCAGCCCTCGCCTCCACAACTGTCGGTTGCGCTGGACTCGGTAGCGAACGCTGATCTCTCCTCTCTAGCTCAATGGGAGGGGTGCAGCTACGGGCAGCTGTTCCTCGGGACTGGGCACCTCGCAGTATTTATTTTCCTCGGCTGCGTCCCCGTGCGCGGACAGAGCCACAACTGAGTCGCATTCTGCCCCAAGACAGAGCCACATCTGAGTCGCATTCTGCCCCATGACAGAGCCACATCTTAGTCGCACTTTGTCCCAAGACAAAGCCACAAATGAATTGCATTCTGTCCCAAGGACAAAGACGCAAATGAGAGATGATAAACCCAACCCGGCATGTACCAGGTAAGTATTGCTAATGGTTTTCAAGTGAATAAGAAATCAAGAAGAAAAGGATTGTCACTGGTCAGGAATCAATACAAACGTTAATGGGAAAACAGGAACCAATGCAAGCATTAATTGTATTGTCGGGTTGTATAATGGAAATGTTTTGCTCATGATTTTATTATAGAAATAATTATAGAATTGAAAATCATGAAGTAATTGTCTGTTCGAGAAATAATACACATTTTAGGGACAGAATAGAATCATTTTAATGGATAATGTAAATGCATTGCTAATTATTTTCTATACAAATGCATTGAAAATTAGAAAAAAATTTCCGCAGTGGCCAGGAAGGGAAAATGCGTCTACAAAGAAAAAGAGGGACACACAAAAGGAAACAGAGAGAGAGAGAGAGAGAGAGAATAAAAACAGAGTTGGAGAAACAGAGAAAGAGAAAGAGAGAGAGAAAGACAGAGAGAAAGAAAGAGAGATAATAAAAACAGAGTGGGAGAAACGGAGAAAGAGAAAGAGAAAGAGAAAGAGAGAAAGAGAGAGAGAGAGAGAAAGAGAGAGACACAGAGAGAGAAAGACAAAGAGATAGAGAGAGAGATAATAAAAACAGAGTGGGAGAAACAGAGAAAGAGAGAGAGAGGCAGAGAGACAGAGAGAGAGAAAAAGACAGAGAGAGAGATAATAAAAACAGAGTGGGAGAAACAGAGAAAGAGAAAGAGAGAGAGAGGCAGAGAGACAGAGAGAGAGAGAGAAAGACAGAGAGAGAGAGATAATAAAAACAGAGTGGGAGAAACAGAGAAACAGAGAAAGAGAGAGTGATATAAACACACAGAAAGAGAGTGAGAATAAATTAGTTCTAAATTTTCGAAAAAAAATTTCTGAATTTGAAAAAAAAAAATACTAAATTCAATTTAGTAAAAAAAAAAAAAATTCGTTAACGCGCCACTTTGTCATGAATGTTGAATTTTTTTTCTTTTTGGTTCCGTTTTCAACCTAATTTGCATAATTTTGCATAATTGTTTTCTTTTTTTTGTAGTGCATGGTTCTCAAAAGAATCTGGAAACAGGTTACTTAATTAGGCTCAAAATTTAAAATGGATCATTAATACGAAAATAAGTCTGTTGTTTGAAAATAAATAAATAAAAATTATGTTCATTTTGCAACAATGGTTCCAACCGATTTTACGCCATGCCCCACTTTGGTTTTTCTGAAATTCTGGTACTAAAAGTAATATCTAATTCTTACATATTCAAAATGTTACTGCAATTCACATGAAGGAAGCAAACTGAATGCACACACGCGCTGATTGGCCGACGAAACTGTTACAGTTTTTTGTGTATATATTGTATAACTAGTGAGCCAATCAAAATACCCTGACTCACTTTATAGTCTACCAATAGAAGGTTGACCAATCAGAAGCCGCAGAACATTGTATCCGTCGTGTATAAAGGCGGCCATCTTAGTTTATCCTACCGGAATGACCAGAGCCAACTTGTCAGGCGAACATGACAGACGGAAAAACTACGCTCTGCTACTTTGCTGCGATATCCACTGCGAACCTGAACTACGCTTTCCTACTGTCTCCGAAATATTCACTGCCAACCTGTGGATTCTATACTCGAAGACGATCGTCATGAATTTGTAACATTGGTTATGAGCCCAGATCACGATTTTATTTTGACGGGAATGAATCGCGATATAAATTATGGGAGACGAAGTTTTTAGGCTATCTCTGAATACAATAACTCCAGGACATCATCCTTTGCAAAGTCGACCAGGAGGGGGGGATGATGATTTTCTGAAACATCGGCTCTTCCAGTGACATTCATCACGCCCTCTCTTTTGTTCATCGACACACGCCAGTGTGGGCAGACGGGAAATACGTACATATACACAAAATATTTTTAATGTATGCATACGGTACATGCGTCTTATGTATTAACAGGCATGAACATTAACACTCTCACTTAGACTCACAAGAAAACAATTCACTGTTAATAACTCATTCTCGAATTGCCCTCTTATTCTGTTGGTATACTAAGCTGAAGGGTGCGTATTCCATGCATGTCCCACCAAAATAGTACCATGCCCCACCGGTGGGGCATACAACCCACAGTTGCTCATGCTGTTGCGAGAATTGTCTAAGCGAACATATCTAGCACGTCCACAGATATTGTCTATTTCTTTTTAAAAATCGTTCACCCAATACGAAACCCAGGAGTCTCTCAAGGCAGAGGCTGTTGTAAGGGCGTACCGTCAAATAGCAAAAGGTGTATATAATTGAGAATATAAATGATAGATAACGGTAGACCCTAGATTAGAGAAGGTTAAATTTGTAGTGATCGGGAAAGCAACTTCTCGGGAGTCCGTTCCACAGTACAACAGTTCTGGAAAAGACGCTGTCTGAGTGGAACTTCCTTCTTATAGATGGGATACGAAAGGAATGAGAATAAGTCGACTCCGTGAACGCAGCATAGCACTCAGTAGCCCATTGCGTCTTAGTGGCTTTATAGCCTTGCTTCGGGAGGGCAATGGATAAAAGAAATATATAAATTATCAAATTAAAATAATATATTAAATAATACATTAACAAATAACCTAAGTATTTATAAACAAATAAGAAAATTAAACAACCTTTACCCACTTTCGTTAATTATGTACTAGCTTAAAAGCTGCCCTATTGGGAGGCATTTAAACTAGCTCCTGCAGAGGGCTCTTCATTAGTCCCTAAGTTTTTACATGCTCTCAACATTGCAATCTGCTCCTCCGTTGCCGGAGATTTCTTTTTGCGAGACAGACTGCTGCCGTATGCGACAGGCAACAATAAACTACAGAAAAACTCAAAACCTGATCGCTGTATTTAAGAATTGCATTAATATTTAAGCTTACCTTTTAACAGTTTAACGATAAATTATTCTACCGTCAATTTAAAGACAATTTGAAGAATTGCATTAATATTTAAGGTTACCTTTTAAAATTTTAACGATATTTCTTCTGCCGCCACTTAATTTAAAGACAATTTGATGTACGTAGGTCCTTACTTTGCGTAAAAATAATTTTGTGTTGTGTAATTAATGTAACGCATAGTATATATTATTAAGCTTATCAGTCAATATGAAAGGAACTTAAAATAAATCGACAAAACTTGTCTATATTATTTAATGAAACATGCATTAATGAAAAATTGCTGCCTAAATATACATAAAAACTGGCCGAATGTTCTTTTTATCCCAGCGCTTTTTCATTTTCATTCTAACAGTTAAAATATTTAATCATTGAAAATGTCTAAATGTATATAAAAAAATGTGCATGAAAGAAGGATTGCTGACTAAATGCACAAATTTTAAAATATATATATATATATATATATATATATATATATATATATATATATAAGTTTAAAAGCCGTCCGGTAGTGCGTCTTTTAAGCTAGCTCCTGCGGAGAGCTCTTGATTGGGCCTTCAGCTAGTTCAGTCTTTGTATATTCTCAGCATTCATTTGCAGGGAACTTTCTTTTCCCCACTGCAACCATGGCTCTTTTGATTGCAATCTGGCCCTCCGTTGCCGGAGATTTCTTTTTGCGAGGCAGACTGCTGCCGTATGCGACAGGCAACAATAAACTACAGAAAAACTCAAAAACTGATCGCTGTATTTAAGTATTTCATTAATATTTAAGCTTACCTTTTAACAGTTTAACGATAATTCTTCTACCGTCAATTTAAAGACAATTTGATGCACGTAGGCCCTTACTTTCCGTACAAAAAATTATTTTTATTTCATAGGTGACTTTCTCCGGATTTCGTAATTAATTTCCATTATTCCCAAATTAGATAATTATTCCAAGTTATAAAAATTGTTATCAAGCAAAAAGATTCGACGTAAAAATCGCGTAAAAAAAAAAAAAATCGCCGAAAACAATTGCGGTAATGAAAACTTGAGAATCCAAAATTTCAGGATTGTGGGTCCGGAATGTTCCAATTTCCTCAAGGAGTCGGCCTGATTCCAAAATGGTATAATATGTTCGGCTATGGCCTCTAGGAGTAAAGTTGAAAATTGTGACACACCGACATTCGCATTTATTTATTAGGTTGGTGCAAAATAATGACGTAATAATGTCGTTTTTGACGTTAAAAAATGCGTCAAAAAATGACATTATTACGTCATTATTTTGCACCAACCTAATATCTATGTAGGTGCTTACTTTCCGTATAAACAATTATTTTTATTTCATGGGTGACTTTATTTATATAGAATACCTTACATTACATCACTTAGCTTTTTCCATAGTTTACCTTGCCTTACACAGAGTTAAGAATATTTAAAGGGCGTTCATTGTGTATCAACATTTCTTTAACTTCTATAGGCTAATAATTCCCATCTCTATTCATAAATAAAAGATTTATTTGACAGAATTTGAATTAGCTTTTTTGATTTGAAATTTATAATTCATATTTAGTGCCTTTACTGTTTCTAGGAGATTCAATGAATACTGAATGTTTCCTTATAAGGAAATGGCTAATATTACCATTACCATCTGTCTACACTGTGTGCCAAATTATTATTGAGATAACTTTTTTTCTAATATTTCAAAAACCGTCTAATCAATTCACACAAAATGTTCACACAATATTGGCAACACTGACCTGCGCAATCACTGAAATTTTCGTACTGATCTGCGCAATGTAAACAAACTGGCGATATTAATTTGGCACGCAGTGTATACATCTAACTACTACAAGTTGTTTTGAAAAAAAAATAAAGTTCTACATTAAATGACCCATTGGTTGATATACTGTAAAACGAACAAAACAAAACGAATTTCTAAATTTCAACTGAATGTAGTACATTGCTATTCATAGTAATAAGATTTATTTGGCAGAATTTGAATTCTAAAAAATGAAAAAGCGAAATTAACTGTTAAAATAAACAACCTCTATAAATTTGCCATTAAGACATACGATTGCATTTAAAATATTTAGATTATGACATTAAATAACCCATAACGAGAGTAGTAGATCTTTATTTGCTGTTAAAAGATTTATGTGATAGAATCTGTCGCAAAAAAATCACGTAAAAATGTCGCCGAAAACAATCGCAGTAATTAAAACTTGGGAATTCAAAATTTCAGGATGTTTTTAATTTGCTCACAGAGGCGACCTGATTCCCAAATAGTATATGTTGGGCTACGTCCTCTAGGAGTAAAGTTGAAAAAGTGTGACACACTGACATTTGCATTTATTTATATAGATTACATGACATCACATCACTTAGCTTTTTCCATAGTTTACCTTTCCTTAAACCGGATTCAGGATCTTAAAGAGAGTTCATTTTGTAGCAACATTTCTTTAACTTCTATACGCTAATAATTCCCATCTCTATTCGTAAATATAAGATTTATTTGACAGAATTTGAATTAGCTTCTTTGATTGGAAATTTATAATTCATATTGAGTGCCTTTACTGTCTCGAGGCAATTCAATAAATATTAAATGTTTCCTTACAAGGAAATGGCTAATATTACCATTGATATTTATCTATGTATCTAAATACTACAGGTTGTTCTGAAAAAGAAAACATTAATTTCTACATTAAATGACCCATTGGGTTGATATACTGTAAAACGAACAAAACAAAACGAATTTCTAAATTTCAACTGAATGTAGTACATTGCTATTCACAGTAATAAGATTTATTTGGCAGAATTTGAAGTCTAAAAAAACGAAGAAGCGAAATAACTATTAAAATAAACAAACTTTATAAATTTATTTGTGGTTGAAGACGTACAATTGCATTCAAAATATTTAGATTATGGCATTAAATAACCTACAACGGTTGATACGCCGCGAACCAAAATTAACCACTGAACCAAGATGTATTTCCTGAAAAACTTCTTTAAGAGAAAGTTTTTATAAATTTCAGCCGACAGTAATTCAATCTGCACGGTCAATGAATGTCGAATGTTTCCTTATACGGAAAAGGCTAGTATTACGATTGCCATGGATAAATGGGATTTATTTCTATTAATCCTATTTTGTTTCTGTTTTCTATGCATATTTAGTTATTATGAATCTGTGTACAGTTAATTATACGAAAAATATGCATTAGTTGTAAATACAATAAATTAAAAATTTGTATGTGTACGAATATGTTACCCCCACTATATATATATAAAAAAAAAAAAAAAATTCAGTTATCTGTTCTGAATAAGACTTGTTTTTTTATGTCCATCGTATTTGTCATATTGAACTGAATTGTATTTTGATGAATATTGTCTTGAAAAAGGTTTATTAAACCGAAACGTCAGACGTCGACATTTCTTTCATTTTAACTACATTTAAGGATTTTTGTTTGTTTTTTCAAAATTTCTTCATTCTGTCGGATTTATATCCATTTACACTTGCTTATATATATATATACATATATATATATATATATATATATATATATATATATATATGTATTATTTATATATATATATATATACATTCAACATCATCACTTGATAAGACACCAGAAGTGTTCAAACAAAATGGCTATTTTTGTAGTGATTTTATAACATTTTTACGTTATAATTTTAGATAAATGATTATATATATATATATATATATATATAATTATGAGAAAGATTTATAAATCTCAAGCGAAGCTAGTACTTCTCTAAACAGTGAATGCTAATGTTTCTTATCGTTGTAAGTAGTCCAATAGTGTTATAAAAACCTCCGAGAATTCCAGTAAGACATCTTTAATCAATTATAAGAGCTTAATCTAATAATCGGACAATTTTGCTGTTACACGATTTGGACAATTTTGCTGTTACACCCGGTATATATATATATATTTCAGAGAAAGATTTTATAAATCTCAAACGAAGATAATACTGTCCGATCATTGAATGCTAATGTTTCTCATCGGTGAAAGTAGAGTCCAATAATGATAAAAAAAAAAAAAACTTCGGAGAATTCCAGTAAGATATCTTTAATCAATTCCCAGAGCTTAATGTAATAATCAGACGATTTTGCTGTTACACGATTTGGACAATTTTGCTGTTACACCGGTGTATATATACATATATATATATATATATATATATATATATATATATATATATATATATATATATATATATATATAATTAAAAGAAAGAATTTATAAATCTCCATAAGCCATAAATATATAAAGCGTGGCACTCATACCGAAATGTTTTGTGGTCTCAAGACCAACAGACTTTTCAATGTAAAATAGAATTTCTGAAAAACTATATTAGATTATGTAGCAACATGTCTTTCTACTTCTGTGGACTAATGATTCCCATCTTTATTCGCGCTTATGAGATTTATTTGACAGAATTTGAATTATAAAACTTGAAGAAGCGAAATTAACTGTCAAATGAAACAGCTGCCATTTCTCTTAAGAGGCCAAACTCTTCGATCAACCCTTATAAATGCTGATCGTTGATGAATGTTAAAATATTAAACCATAAATAGAAACGCCATTATGAATGCGTAAAACGGCTTAAGAGTAGACTTCATCTGTTGTCTTACAGAAGACTAAACGCTAGAGAAAGAATTTTAAAATCTTTAGCCACGTATAGAATTACTATTAAAAGCGTGTTCAACTCCTTAAAAGGAAACGTTATCTGCCATCTTTTTTTTTCAAATCATTTCACCCGAAGTAAGGCGATAAAGTCACTAAGATATAACGAAGCATTTAACGTGAAAAGAATACTGAAGAATATTTATTGGAGAAAAAGACAATAAAAGAACAAGTTTAAGAAAAAAGGGCAGGAGGCTTATGGCCATATCACTCTTAAACACTGTTTCCTGTACTATCACCGAAGTTAAACAGCGTCGACCGTGGTCAGTACCTAAATGAGAGACCGCTTGGGAAAATCAGGTGCTGTAGGCTTGGATGTGCGGCTGATATAATAGGCTTACAGCAATATCAGGTTGAAATATCGTTTCCTGTACAATCACCGAAGTTAAGCAACGTCGTGTCTGGTTAGTACCTAGATGGGTGACCGCCCGGGAATACCGCGTGTTGTAGATTTGGATTTGTGTGTTTGTCCAACTGTTAAGCCTAAGGAAATATAGGGTGTTACAATAACTTGGACCGATTTTAAACGTGAATTAAGTTTAAGCGTCTAATAATTTTTTTCTTTTTCTTTCAGGTTTACAAACTTAAATCTTTGGCAATTCTAACTATAGAAAAATTAACAATCGAGCAACGTGTTAAAGTTATCGAAGCCTATTACGAAAATGGACGTTCAAACAGACATGTATTTAGCACATTTCGCGATTTTTTTGGTCAACATAATCGACCAACCGAGAGTGCAAATGGAAATATTGTTCGTAAATTCAAACAATCTGGGTCGGCGACAGATGTGAAAACGCCACTGCGTGCTTGTTTATGCTGTTCAGCAGAAAACATTGCTGCAGTGCACGAGAATGTGGCCGAAAATCCAGACCCCACTATTCGTCATCGCGAGCCGAAATTTAACCTCTCAACAACAAAGTTACATCGAATTTTGACAAAAGATTTGTCTCTGCACGCTTACAAAATTCAATTGACACAAGAACTGAAGCCTGCTGACTATTTGGAGAGCCGTACATTCGTCAACGGGGTGTAAGAGCAAAGAAGAGCAATGAAGATTTTTCGCAAAAAAATATCCTCTTTAGTGATGAAGCCTATTTTGGTCTTGGTGGATTGTTTAATAAGCAGAATTCTCGTATTTGGGCTGATGAAAATCCAAGGAAGATTGTTGAAAAGCCACTGCATCCATAAAAGGTTTGGTGTACATTTTTTGCTAGCGGAATCATTGGGCCGTATATTTAGAAATTTGAACGTCCATTTTCGTAATAGGCTTCGATGACTTTAGCACGTGGTTTGACAGTTAATCTTTCCATGGTTGAAATTACCAAAGACTTAAGTTGTTAAATCCGAAAGAAAAAGAAAAAAAATCATTAGAAGCTTAAACTTAATTCACATTTAAAATTGGTCCAAGTTATTGGAACACCGTGTATCTCTCTCTCTCTCTCTCTCTCTCTCTCTCTATATATATATATATATATATATATATATATATATATATATATATACATATTTGTATGGATATATAAAAAAAAAAAGCACAGTAAGATATATAATCCGGTGTTCTTGTTATTTTTATTTTATTTTTACAAAATAGTGCTCAATGTAAATTTACAGAGCATGAATATTATAAATTAACTGATTTTAATTTAATTTAATTTTATAATTAAATTTAAAGTTTTAGCTTCCATTTTTGAAACATGGTTATTACTGTGCAGCGAAAAAACCATATTTTAAATCAATTAATTTATATATATATATATATATATATATATATATATATATATATATATATATATATATATGTATATAAACTGTTAAGATTAAGGAAATATCAATAAATTTAGTCATATAAAAAATATTACGGTGCCTGTTTAAATGAAATTTACACGTTCGGCTTTAAATCTCAAATTTTTGAATATAACTATTTTCTTCTCCATTGTCAATTTGCTTGGAAATGAACTTTATAAATACTTGATTATTTCTTTGTAATTTACAAGTAAACAAAATAAAACAAACTTATTTATAATGATAACAACAGCCAATTTGTAAACGAGAAACAAAATATGTCATATTTCTTTTTTTTTTTTTTTAAATCATATCATTCTAATTACAAGCAGGATTTATTCATTGATAACACAAGTTTTTATTCCTGTCGTAAAAGTATATCTGAGCGGTTCGATGAAGTCAAATTGGCGGCTTTTGTTTTTACAGTAAGGTTCAACCTGTACGAGGCCCGTGTGCCACTCGAGGTAGTGGTAAGAGTAGTCTATATGGATATGAAGGGAGGTAACAAGGTTAAGACTGTAGTGATCGGGGAAACATCAAAACATTATGAACGTATAATCATAGATTTTGATAGTAAAAATACCATCAATAAATTTTTGAAAAAATAAAATTTATCAGCAATACTTTTGACTCTCGACAAAAATCCTCTGTACCAAAATACATCAATGAAACCTGATCTACAAATTGATTTCTTACAACGAATACATATTCTATTCATACGAACCTATCCTTAAAATCTTGTCGGCATTAAATAACGTATTGAGGTTGTTAAGCCGTAAATCAAAATAAACGCAAACCCTGATCTACAAATTGATTTCTTGCAAAGAATACATATTCTATTCATACGAACCTATCCTAAAAATCTTGTCGGAATTTAAAAACCTGATGAGGTTGATAAGCCGTAAAACAAAATCAACGAAACCTAAGAAAGATTTCAAATAAAAGTTTATCATTTAAATTTTATTTACTTTATATATAAACTCAGCGTTTGTGTGTCTGTCCAAGGAACTCTTAAGACTAAAGAAAGATAAATAAAATTACTCGTGTGAAAATATTACGATTCCTGTTTAATGAAATTTATACGTTCAGTTTTATATCTCAAATTTTTTAACATAACTGTTTTCGTCTGCATTTTCAATTTGCTTGGAAATGAAATTTATAAATATTTGATTATTTCTTTGTAATTTACAAGTAAACAAAAAAAACTTATTTATAATGATAGCAACAACTAACTTGCAAACGAGAAACCAAAGTCATATTTCTTTTTTTTTTAATCAGATCATTCTAATTAGAAGCAGGATTTATTCATTGATGACACAAGTTTTTATTCCCGTCGTAAAAGTATATCTGAGCGATTCGATGAGGTCAAATTGGCAGCTTTTGTTTTTATAATAAGGTTCACCCTGTACAAAGCCCGTGTGCCACTCGAGGTAGTGTTTAAGCGTAGTCTATATAGATAGGAAGGGAGATAACAAGGTTATGACTGTAGTGATCGTGGAAACATCAAACTATTATGGACGTATAATCATAGGTTTTTATAGTAAAAATACCATCAATAAATTTTTGAAGAAATAACATTTATCAGCAATACGTCTTTGAAAAAAAATGAGTTACCGGCAATACACAAAGATCCTCTTTAAAAGATACATTACTGAAACCATGGTCCAATCGAGGTTAGCTTGTAGTGATCGGAGAAACATCATCTTAAGAGTCGGTTCCACAGGAGAGTAGCCCACGGCATGAAGCTGCTCGAGTGGAACTTACTTCTCGCCGATGGAATATGGGGGGAATGTGGCCGATTTGATACTAAGGAAGTTGCATGGCGGGTCCTAACCGTGAAGTTTAGACCTGGCTGAATCAAGGAATATAGTTCGTCCGAGCACTTTCCATGGAAGTAGTGACAGAGTAGTTAGAGACTCGCCACATCCCGCCTGTGGGGGAGAGGCTGGAGGGTAGAAAATAATTCTTCTGTAAGAGGGACTCAGAGACGCTTTTGATAGGAGTGCCAGAGAAAAGCGATAATAACAACAAAAATTGCAATATGATCTCTGGTAAAAACATGAAATGGTAACAGCAAAAATGGCAATATGAGCACTGGTAAAAAATAATGCTGATGACATTAGGTTTATTATCCCCAGAAATTCATACACAGATGTCCTCAAAGACACTTGGTACAGTGGATAAAGGCTTTGGTTAGTAACAGGACCCAAAGAGTGTAAGTTCAATACCCGGTTAAGGGGAATTAACAGGAGATAACTGATAACTGACATCCATTAAACACGGCACGTGGAACTAGAAAAGTCTACTCCAGTGAGCGAAATAAAGGGTTCAGTTCGACATTCCAGCCACCGGAAGAAGGCCGGAGTGTACAACGGCTGAAACATTGTGATAAATATGGCGACAAAGATGAGGACAATAGTCCGAATAATGTAAATAGTGTACATAATACCTCATCTCAGAAATATAAACAGATACTGAAAGGCCGAAACGTTGTGATAAATATGACGACAAAGATGAGGACAGTAGTCCGAATAATGTAAATAGTGTACATAATACCTCATCTCAGAAATATAGACAGATACTGAAGGGCAGAAACGTTGTAATAAATATGGTGACAAAGATGAGGACAATAGTCCGAATAATGTAAATAGTGTACATAATACCTCATCTCAGAAATATAGACATATACTGAATGGTCGAAACGTTGTAATAAATATGACGACAAAGATGAGGCCAGTAGTCCGAATTATGTAAATAGTGTACATAATACCTCATCTCAGAAATATAGACATATACTGAATGGTCAAAACGTTGTAATAAATATGACGACAAAGATGAGGACAATAGTCCGAATAATGTAAATAGTGTACATAATACCTCATCTCAGAAATATAGACATATACTGAATGGTCAAAACGTTGTAATAAATATGACGACAAAGATGAGGACAATAGTCCGAATAATGTAAATAGTGTACATAATACCTCATCTCAGAAATATAGACATATACTGAATGGTCGAAACGTTGTAATAAATATGACGACAAAGATGAGGACAGTAGTCCGAATAATGTAAATAGTGTACATAATACCTCATCTCAGAAATATAGACAGATACTGAAGCGCCGAAACGTTGTAATAAATATGGCGACAAAGATGAGGACAATAGTCCGAATAATGTAAATAGTGTACATAATACCCCATCTCAGAAATATAGACAGATACTGAATGGTCAAAACGTTGTAATAAATATGACGACAAAGATGAGGACAATAGTCCGAATAATGTAAATAGTGTACATAATACCTCATCTCAGAAATATAGACAGATACTGAAGCGCCGAAACGTTGTAATAAATATGGCGACAAAGATGAGGACAATAGTCCGAATAATTTAAATAGTGTACATAATACCTCATCTCAGAAATATAGACAGATACTGAATGGTCGAAACGTTGTAATAAATATGGCAACAAAGATGAGGACAGTAGTCCGAATAATGTAAATAGTCTACATAATACCTCATCTCAAAAATATAGACAGATACAGAACCTAAATAGTGTATATAATGATAACTTCTCGTTCGAGAATTTTTTCTTCTGCATACGAAGAGAGGGCTGGAAGTAGATATAATTTTATGGCGCTAAGTAACGATTGAGAAAAATAAAAGCCAGTTTTTTTTAATTCTGTCTTCGAAAATTTTAGTTAAAATCACCCTACAGCATAACGGGTATCAATATATTTTTGTTATCGAAAAACGTCCATGATGGTATACAGAAATCGATCGTACATCGCATTTGAACCTCTGCCGACGGCGAAATTCAATGCTAAACTGTCTCTAGTTTCTTTCCCGATCCATTACTTCATTAAACGCATAGCACGGTATTGATCAGCGTGTAAATGTTTACATTAATCGAAAGACTTGTCTATCCGACATATACCTTCTGCTCTCAGTACCACCTGTTGCTGTTCCGACGTAGGCAAGTATACCAAAGCAGCAACAAGGATCAATACGGAGGCAAAAAAGAAAAAAATCAATCATTAGCTATGCATCGATGTTGATCAGGTTGAGAATTAAGCGTCGACTAGAGATAATTTCCGAATAAATACGGTTTCGTTTTCTTGTTTAAAAAAAGCGATCACTGCCATGGGTAATAAGTGAATCAGGTATGGCGGAACATGTATATAGAGAAAAGGAAAATTGATTTTGATAAAATCACAAAGCATTTAAAGCTAGGCTTTATAGCAAAATTAGGTATTGCAGCGGAAAGAGAAGAGAATACATTACTTAGAGCCGTATCAGGAAATATGACAGAAAATATTTTACTTATTAATCAAGAATAAAAAGTCATCCTGAAGATGTTTTGACAAAAATAATTTCATTTTTTTTCTATTTCATATTAAAACAAATATGTGTAAAACGTTTTACTCTGACCTGTATCAGTTGCGTTCTGACATCTGATGATTTGGTGAAAAGGTCAGCTCTGTGGCACAAAGCAAGCCGACTTCATTGATCGAGATTCTAACGGGGAGATGATAGTGGGTTCTAAATAAAAGGGATCTTCCGTTTCTGAAGTTGTAAGGGTATCTGAAATAGTTTGATCGGCATTGCCACATGGGTACCGGAAATATCTGATGGGGTATTAGCAATGAGAAAAAGTGATACCATAATACTGGAATCTCCGGAAGAAAGCTTCTCTTATAGTTGAGGGGAAAAAATGCTTCACCTTGATACCAGTTCGAATAGCGAGTTGCGTGCCATGCAGTGAATAAGAAAGTTCAATTCGGGCAGCTTCTACCCAAGAACCGGTACATTGTGGAATAGACTCCTGAGAGGATGCTTCCCCGATCCCTATAATCTTAACCTCTCCAAGCCTAGGGTGAACTGTTCTTTTTTTACACATATCCTCATAATCTGCACTTCCCACCATGTCGTCTTATGGTGATTTTCCAAGCGTAGCTTAGGTGTGGCACAAGGCCGAATGTATGGAGCACTAAGAGAGAATCGCACTCACTACTCTGTCGTAATTGTACTAATGTGACAACCTTGCCAACCATTACATCACGTCAAGCTATCCAGGTGATTTTTAAGCGTAGTTTAGATGTGGCACAAGGCCAAACTTGTGGAGCACCCAGTGAGGATCCAACTCACTACTAGGTCTTAATTGTTCCAGCGATACAAGCTTGCTAACAATTACTCCACGCCGAGCAACCTCCCTGATTTTGTAAGCGTGGCTTAGATATGGCACAAGGCCGAAAAATGGAGCGTCCAGTGAGTATCAAACTCACTAATCATTCGTAATTGTTCTAGCGCGAAAAGCTTTCTAAACATTAGACCACGTTGCAGTGCCCTATTATTTTCTATGCACAACATAGACGTGGCACAAGGTCAAATGAGTAGAGCATCCAATGAGAATCGAACCCCCTACTCAGTCGTAATTGTCTTTGCGATATAATCTTGCTAACAATTACCCCAGGCCGAGGTGACAACCTCCTCATCTTATGTTTATACATCTGCTTTATTCAGTAACTGTTATATCTCGTGCAAGATATAATAAACAAAGTAACCCGAGTGTTGGTTTTCAATAATAGGTTTATAATCGGAAGTAGGTGTGTCAAGTACAGAGACAGAGTCGGGAGTATGCTAACCTCAATAGGTGTTAACAAACGAAGACTTTTCGACTGTCCGCTGTGGTCGTACTTAATCGGCAACCAGTCCGTCCATTATCGTGAATGGGGAAGTTGGGTTATATCATCACAACAGTAACCCTCTACCTTGTGTGGCTCACGGGCTTTATATAGGGCGAAAAATTAGTAAACAAAAAAGAAAAGAAGTGATTTGTAACGGTTCGTGTACTGATTAATAAAATTACTCAATTTCGTAGAAATGCGTTTTATATTCCCTTGGCTTTCATATCGAAAAATTATTTTCGGAATTTAAAAATGAAAAAAGAAAACCTTTTCTCCCCAAAATTTGGATTCTTCCACTCGTGTCCTGCTAAACTGATTAATAAGAGTTGAAGTCAAGAATGAAAACAAATCGACATTTTTTAAGTAATTGGGTTACAAAGTAATAAATTAATATGTCCAACCCTTCTAATTAAGCTAAATAAGTTTTTTTTTTAAAAAAAAGTCAATTTATGAACAAAATGTGAAATCTTAGAAGAGTGCGAACGTCTTAAATTGGTGATGATTTTCCTTTTATTTTTTTTAAGCGTAACAGAAGCATTAATTCTTTTAACGATGCGAAGCAACATATTTTAGCAAAAATCGATTTTCTTCAACTCTGAAGCGCACTTGCTTTCTGAGACAATTGAAGAGAACGGAGAGAAGCCATAAAAGCAAAAAGACTGAATACATGATTGCGAACAAAGAAGAATGAGAAATCTGTGCGTTCTAATAAGAATGTTTTCAGGAAGATCAATACAGATGAAAAAAAAATTTTTTTTTTTTCCCGTAGATTGTACGAAGGAATTCGATAAGGAACAACTGAATTTCAAACAGCTGAGAAGCCAACAGGAAACCACTCCGCTGTATTTCCCAAAGATCTACAGCTTTATTCACTTTCCCATCGCCATTAAGTACCTTCCTTTGGTGCTCCGACTGCATTAATTTAAGCGCTCTGCTACACCGGAATCTCGGTCCCACTCTTTCACTGTCGAAAGAGTTAAATGCAACCGCCTCTTCTATTCCAACAGCTTCTTCTCTCCCACTTCCCGACAGTGGAACTCCCTTCCTCTTACTTGCTTCCCTGATAGCTATAATCTTCAAATATTCAAATGTAATGTCAATTGACATCTGCTGATGACTTGATCTTGATCCCCGTCTTTCTCAATATCCGTTCCTCAAACAGCCCCCTTTACACTTGCTCTAACTCTTTGTAACCCGTTGCGTGGTAGTGGAACAACCACCATGTTTGGTGTGAAATGCTTAAAAAATATCCAATGTCAATAGCACGTCTCGGAGTTTCATGCACTTCTTGCAATCTTCAGGTGCAAATATAATCTGACCGTTATATAGTTTGCGTTATTGTGATGATTCGAAATTGTCTGTTAAAATTTGTTTATTTAATTGTTGTGGAGTAAAATATTAGAATTAACTATTAATAACTTATATCATTCAAATTCTTAAGTTCGAAAGGCGAAGAATTTTAAAAAAATTAAAAAAAAAATTATTAAAATCTAAAGTTGGAGTCAAATGTAAACACTATATCAAGGGAGATAACTCACTTTTTTTTTTACATAAAATACCTTAGTTACACCAATTAACTTAAACCAGAGCACAAGGTAAAAATATAATATAAAGGGGCGAACATAAAAAAATATTTTTATTTTAATTTCGCGCATGCGCATTGTTTATTTTAGATTATGTCGACAGCACAGCAAGGAAGATTCAGTTGGGCAACGTCTGTGAGGAAAAGAGCACCATGACACAGTTCACTCCGACAGAAATTTCACTGTGTTTGATTGTCAATCTGAGGACAGTGCTGATGATTTGGAAAGAGTTGGATGAGTCTAATGGTGATTACGAAGGTACGGTAGCTCGGAAAACTCACTCTGATCGTTCTGATAAGAAAAGACCCGACGAATTTGTTGGTGAGGGCCTCAGACTCGACACAGAGGCCGACAACGTGCCTTGAAAAGGTAGTGCCGCCCTGGGTCAAGAGGGTGGCTGTTGGAAGACCCTATTTCTGGCAACAGATATCTGCACCATGCTACACAAGCAGGAGAACTCAGGTATGGATGTCAGACAATTTTTGCAACCACATCACCCCTAACAGCGTCCACCTATCACCCCAGACTGCAACACACTTGATTATTATGCGTGGGGTAGAGTTGAGTGAGAGATCCACAAAACTCTTCCTAACACCAAAGATGAACTAAAGGCTAGGGTTATGGCATCATTCACTAACTTAAACAAGGAGACCGCCCAGAAGAGTTACAGGAATTCCAAAGTCGTCTGGGGGCCGCAGTTGAAACTTTTAATAGTTTATATCATTCAAATTCTTCAGTTCGAAAGGCGAAGAATTAAAAAAAATATTAAGATTTAAAGTTGGTGTTAAACGTAAACAATATATCAAGGGGGATGACTCTCTTTTATACATAAAATACCCTAGTTTTACCAATTAACTTAAACTAGAGCACAAGTTAGAAATGTAACATAAGGGTGTGAATATAAAAAAGGTTAAGACTTCGTGCATGCGCAGTGTTTGTTTTGGATTATATCGACAGCAGATTCAGCTCACCACAGTCTGTAAGGAAAAGACGACCATGACACAGTTCACTTCGACAGAAACTTCAGGGTGTTTGATTGTTTGGTTTATTACAGGAGATTCCAATGTCGTCTGAAGGCCGCAGTTGAAGTCAATGGCGATTTTATTGAATAAATTTACTCTTTAGTACTTCAAGATATCTTTGTGTCATTTTGGTAAATCTATCTGTTAAAATGGGATATCAGTGTTATTTTCACATTGGCGTCAATTAAACGACACTTTATCTATCGCACCCTATATAAAGTGACCAACAAACATTTCGATGCAGTAAGCGATCATGGCGATTCCATGGGGTTCTTCCTCATGCAGCATATTCTCCAAACCTGTTACCTTTAACTGAGCATTCTCTCTTAGTTTCGTCTGTGTTCGAGAGTGTCGAAGACATTGAAAAATTTCCTGTAAGTATTGATTAAAGATAGAATATGTCTTTGAGGATGAAATGGAAAATTTAGTTGAAAACTGATTTAAATTTTAGTACGAAGAAGAAAAAAAAGGAGGAAAAAAATAAAACAAAAAAAAAAAAGTTATATCGTTTTTCTACCGTAGACAGATTTTACAAACAAGTAGTTGAAAAAAAAACAAAAAAAAAAAAACAAACTGTTTCGGGCTGGTTAAATATTTAACCAAGAGAAATCTTTATACACGGATAAAATAGAGTGAGTAAAAGGAAAAAAAAAACAAAAATATTAAAGGTTCCTCACCTGATTTAGAGATAAAATTTGTTAATTGAATTCTTAGAATAAAATTATGGTCCAAACGAAAATCGGATTTAGGGGTCCCATCTAATTATGACCCCTTTTTTTAGTGTTACGGTGACAGAGCATAGAAGATATGATACAAAAATTTTTAGTGGATTATAACCGCATCACGGTGAAACACCTGTTTCTGTTAACAAACCTCGAGCTTGGTCAGTACCCAGATGAATGACTGCTTGGGGGTAACATGTGCTGTAAGCTTGGATTTGCTGTTGATATAATGGCCTTACGGTCATATCAAGTTGAAACATCGCTTCCCCGACAATCACCTCAGTTAAGCAACATCGATCCTAGTCAGTACCTAGACGAGTGACGGCTTGGACATGCCAGGTGCTGTAAGCTTGGATTTTCGGCTGATATAATGGGCAGACTGCCATATCACGTTGAAATATCAGTTCCCTTACAGTCACCTGAGTTAAGCAACGTCGATCCTGGTCAGTACCTAGATGAGTGACTGCTTGAGAATATCTAATGCTGTAAGCTTGGATTTCCGGCTGATATAATGGGCAGACTGCCATATCACGTTGAAATATCAGTTCTCGTACAGTCACCTGAGTTAAGCAACGTCGATCATGGTCAGTACCCAGATGAGTGACTACTTGAGAATAACAGGTGCTGTAAGCTTGGATTTTCGGCTGATATAATGGGCTTACTGCTATACCACGTTGAAACATTGCTTTCCGTACAATCACCTGAGTTAAGCAACGTCGATCCTGGTCAGTACCTAGATGAGTGACTGCTTGAGAATACTAGGTGCTGTAAGATTAGATGTTGAAATGGTACAATGGATAATGTAATTGTTAATCGGAGAGTCGTGTTCCAATTCCAGTTGGGTTCGTTATATTCATCTACGCGCAAATACCCTTGGGAAAGGTATGAATCGACCGCTTCTCCCCCAGCTATGGGTTAATTATTAAGACTTGCATCCTGATGCTGTTATTATATATTTATATATATATATATATATATATATATATATATATATATATATCTTACAATCTGAAAATATTTTCTGGCTTTAAATAACCTGCAAAGGGTTGCTAATCCGTAAAAAACGTATCGATCAAAGCAAACAAATCGACATGTTAGAATAGTAGTGGGCATAAAACATGATAAAAATGAAAAAAGAAAAGAAAAACATCACGTTACGAGTCTCGTCTTTCCAAAGGACTTCTTCAGTCGAAAAGAATTTGTTTAAACTTAACAAATATTTAGAGGTGCTTAAAAAACAGTATGGCATTTAATTAATACCAAACAAATACCAACAAAAACCTGAAGCGGGAATTTATAAAAAAATACCGTATAAAAAAAACAAAAAAACATTACAAGAAATATGAAAGTGAAATATCTAAAAATTTAAAATAAAAGAATTATTGAACACAAAAGAATTTTTTTGCCGAACAACACGCGCTTTCGTCGTAATGTATCCGACTATAATTTCAATTTAAAGAATGCAGTTTTAATTAAAAGAGAAATCATTTATTAACACATTGTCTGCTAACCACGATATAACACCTGATTGGTTGTTTCTGTTACGACACCGACTACAAGTTATTTCGGTTTTGGTGGACTTGCCCTAAAGGTTATAGCCACGGGGTTTTTCTTTTTTCGTTATATCTAATGGAAATAACTCGTATCTGGCGTCTAAGACAGGAATGAAAAAAAAAATCTTCCTTGCAACGAAAAGCAAACTTTTTATGGCAAAAATTTATTAAAAATATCTTATTATAATTGTTAGTTCGCACGCTCATTTTACCCAGCCAACACCTCATAAATAATGAACGACTACGTTCTCACAAAAAAAAAAAAAGACACTACTTGATTTCAGTGAGAAAATGAA
Organism: Acanthosepion pharaonis; assembly: GCA_903632075.3. Taxonomy (NCBI): domain Eukaryota; kingdom Metazoa; phylum Mollusca; class Cephalopoda; order Sepiida; family Sepiidae; genus Acanthosepion; species Acanthosepion pharaonis. The sequence continues at coordinate 120,055 of CAHIKZ030000763.1, forward strand.
TGAAAGAAAGATGAAAGTGGGGAAGTGAATGAAAAATAGCTGATGAGAACAGATGCTATACTTTGATCTTAGCCAAAATTCCCAGAAAAGACAGCGTCAGCTTACTAGAAAAATGTATTGTTGGTCATTTTACTATAAAAATATATTGTTGCTCAGTTTATTATAAAATGTATTGTTGGTCAGCTTACTAGAAAAATGTATTGTTGGTCATTTTACTATAAAAATATATTGTTGCTCAGTTTATTATAAAATGTATTGTTGGTCAGCTTACTAGAAAAATGTATTGTTGGTCATTTTACTATAAAAATATATTGTTGCTCAGTTTACTATAAAATGTATTGTTGGTCAGCTTACTAGAAAAATGTATTGTTGGTCATTTTACTATAAAAATATATTGTTGCTCAGTTTATTATAAAATGTATTGTTGGTCAGCTTACTAGAAAAATGTATTGTTGGTCATTTTACTATAAAAATATATTGTTGCTCAGTTTACTATAAAATGTATTGTTGGTCAGCTTACTAGAAAAATGTATTGTTGGTCATTTTACTATAAAAATATATTGTTGCTCAGTTTATTATAAAATGTATTGTTGGTCAGCTTACTAGAAAAAAAAATGTATTGTTGGTCATTTTACTATAAAAATATATTGTTGCTCAGTTTACTATAAAATGTATTGTTGGTCAGCTTACTAGAAAATGTATTGTTGGTCATTTTACTATAAAATATATTGTTGCTCAGTTTATTATAAAATGTATTGTTGGTCAGCTTACTAGAAAAATGTATTGTTGGTCATTTTACTATAAAAATATATTGTTGCTCAGTTTACTATAAAATGTATTGTTGGTCAGTTTACTAGTATAAAAATGTATTTTAATACTTTCATAGTGTTTTTTTTTTGTTTTTTTTTTATGGAGGTAACCATTTACCCACAGCTGGAACGCTAACAGGTGCTACTACCCCCCAGGCCAGGGTGGACCTAGGAACAACAACAGTGGTTCCATGCTCCTCCAAAACCTTTAATCTCCCGATCAGAATCCTTGCTACCGTCTGTAATTTATCTTCAAACTCAGGCCTGGTTTTATTTTGTAGCTGATCATCAAGTGAACATTTCGTAAATTGCGTAGTGATACTTTTAGTATGAAAACAATGTTAAGATTTCGGTTGAAGCTATAAATCAACATAAAGAAGTTTTTATTGCCTCAGTTGGTTATTAAAATGCTGGCGGTTGTAGTCAGATTTTGTAACTGACCTTTGGCAGTCATAGTCTTAAAGCGAAAGTCTACTGACAGCGCTTTAATTTCGGATTCTACCGCGGCAAATGTACATCAACAATCATACAGCGGGCCTCCTTTGCTAATAAAACTACTGTCAACGTCTGTCGATTATTCACCGACGAGTGTTGAGTCCGGTAAATACGTAAGACGCCGGATCGCTTGGGATCACCGGGTAATGTAAGCTGGCACCGCGTGTAAACCCGGTTAGGCCTGGGTCGAGCAAATAAGTAAAAACTTAAGTGCTACGCAAACCACACCATAAGTGGAGTATAGGAGACAGAGGAGAAGGAGGAGGAGGGGGTGAGGAGGAAGGAGACGGGGTGAGGAGGAGGACGGGGAGGAAGAGGAGGCGGATGACGGGGTATGAAGAGGGGAGTAGTAGTAGTAGTAGTAGGAGGAGGAGGAACATTTCTGCTGTGTCAGTAGTGGTATGTTCGAGGAGGAGGGACCTGACTGGTTTCGACCAGCCCCGCGGAGACCCCCCCCTCCCAAAAAAAAACCTCGCAAGGGCGGAATAGGCAAACATCTACACGGTCTCGACGATAAAAAAAAATACCGAGACCAAGAGGGCAGCGCCAGTCGGGCTGGCGTAACCCGTGCGGTCATTGACACAGACCAAGCATCCGACAGCAAAGTCCAACCCCACTCCACAACCTCCCCCCACTCCTATGCAATCAGTTTTGCCAAATCTCACCTGTCTCAACGCCCCCCCACACACACACACACTCTGAGTCGGACGGAACGCGCTTCTGGCCAAAGTGTGTGGGCTTCCCAGCAGCGCAGAGTTGTCCACCAAAATAAAATCCACGCGAACGGCCGCGTCAAACTCTCCTTGACCACTCTTCAGGAGTCGGCTGGGGCCTCACCGCCATTTCCGCCACCTCCGCAAAGAGAATAAAGAGAGATGATGATCAGATCGAGCGGGTGATTAAAGTAAGAACTAAGTGAGTTTGCTTAAATTAATATATCTAGACACATGCGATGCTTAAAATTTTAAAGGTTTAAACTTATAGCTAAACTTTTCCATATCTTTAGTGCTTTCTCGTTGTAGAAATGTAAACAGCGATTGTTGTATTTTGTTTTCCTATTCCACATATACAAGATTAAATTTGTGACACTATTTAGCGCTGCTAAATGATACGAAGGCTGGTGAATAGCATGATGGATATACCGATGGCCAGACGAAGGAAATCGGAAGAAAGGGATAATTGAGAAAAAAATAGAAGGTAATTAAGTTTCTCGTCCGCCGGAGAGGTAAAAGAATGAGACCACGTGGTTCCGATTAAGAACTGAGATGAAGTGATGAGCTATCCCTGAGTACCAACGACCCTCCCCACCCCCGGAAAGAAAGAGATAAAAATTTTTACGACTATTATGAGAAAAGGAGAGGGACAAACCCCTGGTTAAAAGTTCGGCCGATAGATGAGTATTGACTTTTAGAAGTAGACAGGTTTCCCGCAGAAAACAGATAAAGGAATGACAATTAAATGTTTCGTCTGCCGAAACGCGATAAAACTTCCCAAAATCAAGGGATTGTGACCTTTTGTGCCACTTGTTGACCTAAAGGGTTGATGATGGGAAAAAAAAAGATAGATCAGATGTGGAAACGACCCCACACAAAAAGCACGATAAGAAATATTAAACGAAAATTAAAATTTCGCCGTTGGGCTAGACCACGCCTAGCCCTTAGGGGACAAATTTCGTCAGGTGACCCAGGACGAAAAGGCCCAGGTGGAATTCTAAGGAAGGCGGTGGGCTTTTCCACGCCCCTCAGGAAGTGATGCTGGACGACACATCAAGCAGGAGGGTGACGGGTTTAATCAGGTGACCAAAAGAGAGAAGTCCCAGATAGAATTGCAAGGAGGGAGGAGGGAGAAGGGGCTACCCCATATTTGGACAATTGCAGGGAGAGCCCTGATTGGTTGGTTAGGGAACGCTGGCATACCCAGAGAACCTCACGCCCCAACCCAACCCTGACACTACAGCAGAGAGAGAGAGAGAGAGAGAGAGAGAGAGAGAGAGAGAGAGAGAGAGAGAGATTGTTCCAGCCACCGAACGAGATATACACCACGTGATTGCTTGCCGAAAGGAACCCCGCGGCAACAGCCTTGTGTTAAATTTCACCAAGTCAGCAAAGTGTCACGTCTAACTTAAGAAGCGTGATTGAACGATGAACGTCCGCACGCGAGCTACTAGATTATTTTGATAAAAAAATTTAACCAATTGTTGTATAAAGAACCATATATAAAAATAATATATATATTTTTTTTTATTCAAGTGTTTATTTTCTTTCTTGCGTCTTCATTCCACTTTGGGCCAGCCCAATACGAAGATACCTGCCGACGATTCTATCCTAGCCGACCTTATCATCAAAACAAATCACAACTTGGGATAAAGCAAGGCCGGAATCGAAGTGATCACCTTATTGATCAGCCGCGGGTATTGGACACTTGGGCGACCCGGGAGGGGCTTGAGGGCGGCAAATTGACAAAATTGGTATTAGTCTCTGAAAAGTTTTTTTTGTTTTTAATCATTTCGCTACAAGCAAGGCAGGAATGCCTCTAGCACGGAGTGTAAATGAAAGAGAAGACTGAGAATAGGGAGGATTGAGGAAAGGAAAAAAAAGATGGACGGGATTCAAGAAGACAGAAGATGGCGATTGACGTTGCATTTAAATTTTTGAAAAAGCTACCATCGCCAATTTCGGGCAACACTTCGTAAAAAAGCCATATTAAAAAACAAGACATAAAAAAATCCCAACGTGGGACTCATTGCTTGTTCGTGTATCAGGGAAGCAAGTAAACGGAAGGGAATGCCACAAGTGAGAAGTGCGAGAAAAAAACTGTTGGGGTAGAAGTAGCGGTTGAATTTAGCTATGTTTAAAAGAGTGGTACCTAATTATCACTCTAGAAGTACGCTTGAATTCAGTCGGCGCAGGCCTTGCAAAACGGTGAAAAGCTTAGCATAAGATTTTATTTTTTCCATTTTGATAGAACATATTAGTCGACTGTCATTTTTTTAAATGTGAAAAAAATAAAAATAAAAATAAAAAAGAGATAAATAAATCAAATAGAAAAATCGGTCCTGGAATACGTAACTGTCAAAAGTTACACATCTGTGATTTATTGTTGTTGTATGAAATATTAATATAAAAATGGTTGAAGGGAAAAGTTAGTCACCACCCGCTTTCCTAGAACTCGAGAATTATCAAAAAGTATTAACTGAAAACTGGAATAGATACCCAGAAAAGGCATGAAACGTGGAATTAGAACAATCTACTCCCGTTCGGTTCGAAATTCCAAGTAACATAATCTGAAGAGGGCCGGAGCGTACAACGGCCGAAACGTCACGAATATGAAAGTAGACATATGAACAACAGGTCGAACAATTTAATACTATTTTTCATTTAATACAAGACCAATGAGCCATTGTAACTATTTACATTATTCGAACTTTTTTTTCCTCATCTTTATTGCAATATTCACGATGTTTCGACCGTTTTACGGTCCTGTCTTCTTCAGGATTTGTCTATATTTCTGAGATGAGCTATTGTAACTATTTACATTGTTTACATTATTCGAACTTTTGTCTTCATCTTTATTGCCATATTCTCGACCCGACCTTTCGGCCGTTGTACGTCCCGCCCTTCTTCAGGATCTGTCTATATTTCTGAGTTGAGCTATTTTGACTATATGCACTAATTACATTATTCGGACTTTTGTCCTCATCTTTATTGAAATATACACGACCTTTCAACCGTTCTACGCGCCGGCCTTCTTCAGGTGAAATATGTCTGAGTTTCGAACCGTAGCCTTTATTTAGTCCCAATGGACACGTGGCTCAGTGGATAAAAGTGTTGGTTGATTGATCCAAAAAGGTGACTTGACCCAAACAGTTGTGAGTTCAATCCCTGGGCTCAGAGATCTGGAGAATTATCAAGGCGAATTAAATAAAAACTGGAATATCGAGAAAAGGCGTGAAATTCCAAATACTATCACCTGAAGATGGCCGGAGCATACAACGACCAAAACATCAGGATGTGAGGTAAAGATACGAACAACAGGCCGAACAATTTAATGCTACTGTTCATTTAATACAAGACCCAAGAGCCACTCGATGTAGAGATATGAAGTGTAATTCTCCTCGATAAGTTTTTTGTCATGTAACCAAAATATAAATTTAACTTTTTTGTCACAGATACAGTTTTCTAAACGGCGCTTTATAAGGAAGCCCTTTATATAAAAATTACAACCAACACGATATAAAATTATGAGTATAGTAACAATGTTTTAAAATATATAAATTGTAATTGTTAGGAATAAAAACTAGAATTATAACAGAATGTTTTAAAACAAGTAATTACAATTTTCAATAAAAATTTTAGAATATAAACTTAGTTACCTCCCTTACATAGCGGTAAAGATTTGAATTAACAGAGCGCGTTCATGCGCATGCCCGAATATATTTCTTATTCATGTAGGCGTCGCTGCCCTTTTCGAAATGACGAAAAGCGTGACGTATTTTTCCATTCTGATAGAATATATAAGTCTACCGATATTTTTTTTAAAAGTGAAAAAAACAAAAAAAAAAATTTTAAAAAATGTCGGCCCTGGAAAAGATAATTGTCAAATGTTACACATCTATGATTTATTGTCGTTGTCTGAAATATTAATATAAAAATGGTTGCAGGGATAAAATTAGTCACCGCCCGCTTCCCAAGGGAGAGATTGTCGATTAACTCCGCGGGTTTTACAAACTAGTCTGGACCACCCTGGGCGTATAGCTGACGGCAGAATAGACAACGTCGTCTTAGACGCCGCTTCGTTAAAATCTGTGACGTAAACGACACATCCCCATTGTTAGAAAACTGGCTCCATATTTTAAGTCAAAGAACCATAAAAAAAATCTTCGGGAAATAGTGATATTCTAAAACCCCACACAAGGCTCGAGTGCCACTCAATGTGAAGGTTTGACTGAAAAAAAAAAGATTGGTAACTACGTCTCACCATTTTACTTTTGACCTTTGTTAAATACAACTCAATGTTCTGTTGTTATAATTTCTTTCCTTGCAATTCCCAACTGTGAAACTCCCTTTCGATTTCTAGCTTTCCTGCCAACTGTCTTTATGAGGTCTGTTCTTTTATTGTCCTTTCTCCTCATTGCTTCTCACTAAAGTTTTCTAATTCTATTTAACTCCCAGTAACCCCTTGCGTCCTAGTGGCAATGGCGCCATACTTTGGGTGAAATGGTAATTTTTTTCAGTAATGATGCATGAGGTGGATGGCACGAATAAAAGAAGTGGTAGGATGTGAAGATTATGAGATACTGTAGTGAGTGAGAAAGAATATTAACCTTCTTTGCCCACTAACTTCAAATTCGGAGGACTGAAGAATAAGAAGGAACTAAATTCTCTAGCCTATGTCAGATTTTCGCCTTTCACAGTAATTAACCAGTGAGCCGAGAAGAAGAAGGAAAGTAATTCGCGAGCCTACGTGATATTTTCTTTACACCAATGAAAACCTTGCCTTCACAGAAATTGATTGGTGAGCTGATAAGAAGAAGGAAAGAAATTCGCAAGCCTACTCGAAATTTGTTTTTATATAAAATGAGGAGAAAAATTAGATTAATCAGGAGAGTGCAGAAAGTCATGTGAAAAGTTTCGTTTCAGTCCATCGCGATCAGCGCTGACGTTCTCGTCAGTGTAAAATTAATCGTCAATTATATTATTGGCCTCTAACCAGCACGCGGGTCTTCAAAGTATTTCTCTCACCAATCCAAGAATTTCAAACAATTTCTGTTTATCTATTTTTGAACGTATGCAACCGTATATCCTTTCTGTGAGCAAAAAACTCTCTTACCTTTTTTAAAAATAGTTTTGAATATTATTTTGTGCCAGATCATTTAACCTGTTGTATGAACATTTCCTTTTCATTGACCATAATTTAAACCTACGAACTTTAAATGTTTCTGATTTATTTTCATGAAACTAACTACCGACACTACTTCATGCGTGTAAATTTGTAAATAAATCCGTTGTCTTGTTTTGTTAAAATCACCCGTGTGTTTCCTTGTCGTTATCATCCTTCATTAATCTTCTTGGCGTGGGGAAATTAATTTTTCAATTTTACCCCTAATCCTCACATCATTATAAAACCCTTCTTTGCTCAAGCTCTCTAGGTAGGTTACGCGTTCTTTTCCTCTGTTCCTTTTGTCTTCAATCCATAATGATGGAAAGAAATTTGCGAGCCTGTGTGAAATTTTCTTTGGACCAATGAAAACCTTGCCTTCACAGAAATTAGACATTGATCCAAGAAGAAGAAAGAAAAGAAAATAACGAATCTATGCGAAATTCCTTTTGATATAAAATGAAGAGAAAAATAAAATTAGGAAGAAATCAACAATTCAAGGAAGCTAAGTATTTGAAAGTATCTCTCTTCGTCTACCTTTGAACGTATGCAAATCATATATCCCTACGGTGAGCATTAAACTCTTACCTTTGTTTTAAACATCTTTTTGAATATTATTTTATGCCAGATCATTTAATCTGTTGTATAAACATTTCCTCTTCATGACAACATGTTAAAACTACAGACTAACAATTCTGATTTATTTTCCTGAAACGAGCCACTGACACTACTACAAGCGTGTAAATATGTACATAAAGCTGTTATTTTGTTTTGTTAAAATCACCCGTGTGTTTCCTTGTCGTTATCATCCTTCATTAATCTTCTTGGCGTGGGTAAAAAAAAATCATTTTAATCGCTAAGCCCCCCGCCATTATTAGGATAAGGAGGCTTGACTTTTGAATTGAAGACGTTAAGATTGTAGTATTCCTTGAAGCACCCTCTCGAGTGAACCTGCTGTGCCTTTGTCGTATTTGGTGACGTGTAGCCTCATAGATTAATGCGTGAAGTGAATATCTGGTTCCTTGTCAGTCGCGAGTTCAATACCTACATGTGGGTAGAGGTGAAAAACTGCAAGAAACAGACAAGCAAAACGACTTTGGATAAGACTCGTGAGTATGGTGATTTTCTAAGCGTAGCTTAGAAGTGGCACAAGGCCGAAAGTATGGGGGTCACCTAGCGATGATACTGTTGAGTGTGAATTTATATTAAATATCCGTTAAACATTAGAAGAATAACGGGAACGAATCGTTACTCGTGGGCTGAACGAAGTGCTCGGTTCAGAATTCCGAGTAAGGTCACGAGGGCGACGACAGACATTTGAGGAAGGCTGGATTTTGATCTATTGGTTTTTGTTTTTTTAAGGCTTATCAAATCATTGCAAGTAATTCAAAGGCAGAAAATATCAGATTGTAAGAATATTTTTTTGTAGATAATAATGTCTGGGAATTGGTCGGAACCACATACAAAAATAAAACTATATACGAATCCAATAGTTCCAATATGCAAATCACTTCCACAATTATCTCCGTTCCTCAATCTCAAATACGCAACTCCTCTTCAGAAACGAGCCTCTCGTTGAATGACCGTGCGGTGCTTTTATGCACCTGACCCAGCCATCGCTCAGCCAATGAGATCCCAGAACCAGCCAATAAAAAGGGCTACAAGTGACACCACCACTTCCGTCCACAGGAAGTACATTATAATTTTTTACGTCATGGGGTGTTTTGTAAGTCTCTTTTGCATATGTGGTATTGTGGTACATGTAAGATTGTGAGGGCATGGAGAAGTTCTTGTGGTGATTGAATAAATTGTATTGAATGAATCGGTCGCGACTGTGATTAAATAGGACTAGGATAGTCAATGAAGTTCAGCCTTTACTCATTTCCCCTTCGGTCTTGTGCTATAATTTTCTGTATTTTTACAAAGAACAAATGCACCGTCCACAAGATGTGCTGCCCGATTCACCTTCAGCCAGAAGTCCGCCAATTCACCGTTTCCATACTCCACTGCAAAACATACACGCGACACGGGCCCTTTTGGGTCGGCGAGGTAAGTCTCCGCTACAAATAATTATTTACGAATACAAGTGTTTGTGTCTAAGTGAATATAAATGAACCCAACTGGTGTTCGAACTCGGGTCTCCGATTAACAATTCCGAGCCATTGTCCATTACACCACCGGCAGATCCAAGCTTACAGCAGCTGTTATTCCCAAGCGGTCACCCATCTAGGTACTGACCAGGCTCGACGTTGCTTACCATAACGATCACAACCCATGAAATAGTCTTTCTATTAGATCGATGCATTCCGTGGAATCGGAAGTTAGAAGACGGTTTCTAAAGAAAATTAATAGGAAGTAAGTGAATTTAAAGTACCCTACAGGAACTGGGACGGCTCTCTAATTAACACTTCCGAGCCATTATCTATTACACCACCCGCACATCCGAGCTTACAGCACCTGCCATTCACAAGTGGTCACCCATCTAATTAACAACCATGCTGGACGTTGGTTAACTTCGGTGATCTTACGGTATCTGGTGTTTCAACGTGATGTGGTCATACGTCTAATACATTTATTATAGTAAAAAAATCACCAAAAATAACTATGTTAAAATCCTTAGTAATACATAGTGATACAAGTTTTACTGATTAACCCATAGATGTAGGGAGTAGACGTAGATTAATTCCTTTACCAAGGTTTAATTTACGTAAGTGAATATAACGAACCCAACTGGAATTGGAACTCTACTCTTCGATTAACATTTCCGAGCCATTATTCATTATACCGCCCGAACATTAAAGCTTACTGCACCTGGTATTCTTAAGCCGTCACCCATCTAGATACAGACCAGACTCGAAGTTGCTTAACTTCGGCGGTGGTAAGGAAACCGGTTTTTCAACGTAATTTGGCCGTAAACCAATTATATCACCAAAACTTCTAGGACATTGTATTTTCAAACAGTTATCCGTCGAGGTACTGACCAGGCTGGACGTTGCTTAACTTCGGTGATCGTACCGGAACCGATTTTCCAACGTGATTTGGCCGTAAATGCATTATACCACACGCGCATCCAAGCTTACAGCATTTGGTATTCTTAAGCTGCCCCCCCCCATCTAGGTACTGATCAGACTCGACGTTGCTTAACATCGGCGGTGGTACGGGAACCGGTTTTTCAAAGTAATTTGGCCGTAAGCCCATTATATCACCCAAGCTTATAAGACATTGTATTTCCAAACAGTTACCCGTTGAGGTACTGACCAGGCTGGACGTTGCTTAACTTCGGTGATCGTACGGTAACCAGTGTTTCTGAGGAAACATCCTGGTCAGAACAATGGCCGAAACGTTGTGTGTGTAACAACCAAAAATACTGGTCCGAATAGAAAGGCATATAACATTTATTTTCTTCTTCATTACATTAAAAATAATAGATATCTCGATGGGTCTGTTTCAAGCTTATAATTTGAGGAGAGCATTTTATAGGTTACTCTTTTACACAGTTAAAGATTATGCCGTCATAGTGTCTGCGTGACACTTATAATGAACTACTGTAGGCGGAGATCATCCCCCCAGTTACGCAGCTGAGTAGGGCGGTAAATCTAATATTCGGCTGTAAATTCACCCCGTTATTACAGCCGTTCGCTAAATTATTCTGCACAAAAACCGTTGTTATTCATTAGGGCAAAAAGCGCTTTGTTTACAGTTCAAAATGGCTGTATATTCCACGATCAACAAGAATTAACTTTTACTCTTAATTTCCTTAAGCTTTTAAAAATATATATGATTTAGACAAACATTTTCTTAATGTCTTTTCTTTTCAAGACACAAGTGATTATAGCCACCCACAGCATCCCTTTATAATATCTGTAAATTGCCAGGCTCTTTTTTTTTAAACACTATTGTTCACCGTCTGTCTATATTTCTAAGATGAGTCATTGTAACTATTTACACTATTGACATTATTCGAACTTTTTCCTTATATTTATTGCGAATATTCACGATGTTTCGACCGTTTTACGTTCCGGTCTTCTTCAGGATCTGTCAATAATTCTGAGATGAGCTATTGTAACTATGTACATTATTTACATTATTCGAACTTTTGTCTTCATCTTTATTGCCATATTCTCGACCCGATCTTTCGGCCGTTGTACGTTCCGGCCTTCTTCAGGATCTGTCTATATTTCTGAGCTGAGCTATTTTGACTATATACACTAATTACATTATTATTTATTGCAATATACACGATGTTTCAACCGTTCTACGCGCCGGCCTTCTTCAGGTGATATATGCCTGAATTTCGAACCGTACCCTTTATTTAGTCCCCATGGACACGTGGCTCAGTGGATAAAAGTGTTGGTTGATTAATCCAAAAAGGTGACTTGACCCAAACAGTTGTGAGTTCAATCCCTAGGCTCAGAGATCTGGAGAATTATCAAGGCGAATTAAATAAAAACTGGAATATCGAGAAAAGGCATGAAACGTGGAATTAGAACAATCTACTGCCGTTCGGATCGAAATTCTAACTAGTATAATCTGAAGATGGCCGGAGCATACAACGGCCAAAACGTCAGGAATGTGAGAGTAAAGATACGAACAACAGGCCGAACAATTTAATGGTACTGTTCATTTAATACAAGACCCAAGAGCCACTAGATGTAGAAATATCAAGTGTAATTCTCCTCGATAAGTTTGTTGTCATGTAACCAAAATATAAATTTAGCTTTTTGTCAGAGATACAGTCTTCTAAACGGCGCTTTATAAGGAAACCGTTTAAATAAAAATTACAACCAACACGATATAAAATTATGAGTATAGCAACAAGATATATAAATTGTAATTGTTAGGAAGAAAAACTAGAATTATAACAGAATGTTTTAAAACAAGTAATTACAACTTTAAATAAAGAATTTTAGAATATAAACTTAGTTACCTCCCTTACATAGCGGTAACGTTTTGAATAAACAGAGCACGTTCATGCGCATGCACGAATATATATATATATATATATATATATATATATATATATATATATATATATATATATATATATATATATTAAAGAAAAACATGTATATATATACTACAGGCGTATATTCACATTTATATCTCTCTATATATATATATATATATATATATATATATATATATATACACGAGGTTAAGTCAATAATTATCCACATTTCCACGGTAACATGTTTAGACTAGAATGCGGATAATTTTTAATTTTCTTGCATTATATATATATATATATATATATATATATATGTGTGTGTGTGTGTGTGTGTGTGTGTGTGTGTGTGTGTGTGTGTGTGTGTGTGTGTGTGTGTGTGTGTGTGTTTTTGTGTGCAGATATATAGGAAAATAAGAAAAAACACGTTAGGTTAATAATCTGAAGTTCTTTAGAGCCTAAATTATAATTATTTTAAAAAATTATGATTCCTTCGCTACATAAGAGTTCTCATGTTTCAAAAACAAGAGCCAAAAACTTCAATATAATTATTAAAATTAAATTGAATTAAATTATCAAGCTCTGTTTCATCCTCAAGCGAAATTATTGGGAATAACTAATCTTGAAATTTACGCAGCTTTATAATTATATTCATTCGTAAAATTAATTACTATGGAAACGGCTCAAGCAATTATTTCAATAAGGGGCGTAAGGGTAACATATTGTATCAACATATATATATATATATATATATATATATATATATATATATATGTGTGTGTGTGTGTGTATGTGTTTATGTGTGTGGGTGTGCGTATGTGTGTGTAGAATAGATAAGTTGGTTAATAAAATAAAAGACAAACGAAAAGATACCAATATAATCAATGAATATTTATCAGTATCAACCATTTGACATAAATGAAGCACGGAGAGAAATGTTTCAACTTTGTAATTTTCGGACACGCCTGTGTCCTTTATCAACGATCCTAGGAACAAGCAATGAAAGGGGAATTACTCACAGAGAGATGTTTTTGTAGATACGGTATTTTCCAGTGGAAATCGTTTTATGAGCAAAGCCTGATCTCTGTCGAATTACTCGATGAACGAAAGGTTTTATGAAGCTAAACTTAAATTTTGATCGGTGTAAAAGTGCTAGGCAGACTCATATATATATATATATATATATATATATATATATATATATATATATATATATATATATATAGAGAGAGAGAGAGAGAGAGAGAGAGAGAGAGAGAGAGAGAGAGAGAGAAAAAGATAAGAATAAAACTAAAATCAAAATTGGTGGAATGAAATATAAAAAAATGTAAAAGAATTCTGGGAAGAAATTGTAAGAAGTGCAAACAGAAGTTAGAAATAATAGAATTAAACAACCCGAATAATGTGATAAACGAAGGAAATTATGTTGAACTTTCATCACGCTGTCACATTGCTTTAAAAAAACGTGAAAAAATGAACCTGGGAAACGTCATTAAAAACCGTAACAGCATTGGAAATGGGGAAATAAAACTAAAATTGTATTTCTCATATATATATATATATATATATATATATATATATATATATATATATAAATGACAATAGGAAAACTGTAGTTATTGCTGACGCGTTTCGTCCAATGTGGACTTTCTCAAAGCAAAAAACGAAATGAATTTAATTAAAGAAAGTAACTAACAATAACAAAAAACAGAATGTTCTTAGAAACTGGAGGAATGTAGAGAACGCTATTTTCATATTGTTAACTGAAAATAACGTCAGTTATTGTCACGTGTGGAGAATATTGTTATTATAACTGTGTTGGTGGATTCAATCATTTTTTTTTATTTTACGATATTGCTCTCCCAAGTTTGATCTCCCAAACAAACGTACACAACAATATGAAAATAGCGTTCTCTACATTCCTCCAGTTTCTAAGAACATTCTGTTTTTTGTTATTGTTAGTCACTTTCTTTAATTAAATTCATTTCGTTTTTGGCTTTGAGAAAGTCCACATTGGACGAAACGCGTCAGCAATAACTACAGTTTTCCTATTGTCATTTATATTTATAAATATTGTCTTTTCTACAGGTTAACTCTGAGAAATATTCATATATATATATATATATATATATATATATATATAATTATTTATTTTAACGCTACATAAGCTTTGGAATCATATTTTTAAATAAATAATTATATTTATGCTGTACTTTTGTATCGAGCACTATTTTAAAAAATAATAACAAAAATACTAAAGAACTTTGGATTATTTACCTAACGAGTTTTTTTTATTTTCTATATATTTTTACACACACACACACACACACATATATATATATATATATATATATATATATATATATATATATATATATATCTTATAATTATTTAAAAAAATTTTTAGCAAAGGAAACTTTTATTCCAATAGCTTCATATCTCGCAGCTCCCGTCTGCGGAATTTCCTTCCTCTTACTTGCTTCCATGATAGCTATAATCTCCAACTATTGAAATGTAATGTCAATCGACATCTCCAGATGCCTTGCTCTATTCCCTGTCCTTCTTTTCGTCCTTTCCTCTATCACGCCTCTTTACTCCCCCCCACTCTCTGTAACCCCTTCGGTGCTGGTGGCATCCTGCCTTGCTTGGGGTGAAATGCTTAAAAAAATTCCTAAGACTTCTCCCACACCGATTTAGTCCATGGTCGGCTCTGCTCAGCAAGCATTGGCAAGGTGTTTGTTGAGAAGTTTTATTCAGACCGCTGTATTCCAGACCCCATTTCAATTTGCGTCATATATACGTAAATTATATCGTTCCGCAGACACCGAATATCTTATACCATTTGGCATTTCTAGTTTTCCTGCCGACGTACCCCTAGAGGAAGCTATTGGCATTTGTGTTGGCTATTAATATCGAGGCCCCTTATAACCACGTTCATTTCTTGAGGAGAATCTTTTTGTTGAGCTGATAGAGATGGCTACTAAATATGTCTTGTTCATGTTTCATTAATGTTATGTATTGACAGATTGATCGGGTATCAATGTTTAATCCTCTGGAACTTCTCATGGCTAATATTTTCATGGGGCACCTAGAGAAATAAATGTTTGATAAGGTCCCCCATTGTATATTATTACGTATTATACCTTTACATCACATAGCGAGGCGAATGGATTTATCTACATTGGAACAAGCTTCACATCTTATAATTTACGACGAAAGGAGAGAATAATACGTTGTCTTTCTTAGACGTTTTAATAGAGAAAACTTCCACATCTTTCGTCAGTAGCGCATATAGAAACCTCACTTTTACAGGGTTATATCATAGGATTCTCTTCCTCTATCACACCTCTTTACTCTCCTTCACTCTCTCCGTAACCCGTTGCGTGCACGTGGCGTCCAGCTTTGCTTGGAGTGAAATGCTTAAAAAAAAATACCTAAGACTCCTTCCACACCGATTTCGTCCATGCTCGTCTGTGCCCAGCATCCACTGGCAAGGTGGTTGTTGTGAAGTTTTATTCAGACCACTGTACTCCAGACCCCTTTCAATTTGCGTCATGTGTACGTAAATGACATCGTTTTGAAGACGCCGAATATCTTATGTCATTTAGTATTATTCTTCACCAATGTACCCCTAGATGAAGCTATTGATATTTATACCGACTTTTTTTTTTATACCGAGGTGCTTTAAAACTTTCTTCCTTTCCTGGGGAGAATGTTTTTGTTGAGATGATGGAGATGGCTACTAAATCTGTCTCGTTCATGTTTCAATAATGTTATTTATCGACAGATTGATGGAGTATCAATGTTTAATCCTCTGGAAGCTCCCATGGTTAATATTTTTGTGAGGCTCCTAGAGAAATAAATGTTTGATAAGGTCCCCATAGCATAATAATATATGTATTATATCTTTACATCACATAGGGGGGTGAATGGATTTTTTTTTCAACATTGGAACAATCTTCACACTTTCTTATAATTTACGATGAAAGGAGAGAATAATACGTTGTCTTTCTTAGACGTTTTGATAGAGAAAATTTCCACATCTTTCGTCACTAGCGCATACAGAAACCCCGCTTTTAAAGGGTTATATCTTAGTTAGGATTCCTTTGCCCCCAAATCAAGGAAGAGTAACCTTAGCAAAATTCTTACCCACCGTGCGCTAATGATGTGCTCGGAATGTCAATTGGATGTCGAATTCAAGCAGATCACCGACATTTTTCTTGAAAATGGTGATCCTGAAAGTGTTGTTCTGGAACATTATACTTAAAATTTCTAAGTTTGATGATATTATGAGGTTGGTGCAAAAATAATGACGTAAGAATGTCGTTTTTGACCTAGAAAAGTACGTCAAAAAACGACATTATTACGTCATTATTTTTGCACCAACCTAATAAAATATTTGGTCATCCTAGGTATGATGTTTATATCAAACTATCATGGACTGGATCTCATAGTCAAAGTTTTTCCCGATACGATCTCATCTTCTAAAATTCACTGTTTTAATTCTATTTTAGTACTTACCATCTTCTCTAAATACTTTTCTCTCATTCGGTAAAGGCATTTTTCTTACCCTCCAATAAAACTTAGTTACTGATCTCTTTAAATATCAGTGCGATGCAGATTACATAGGTGAAACCTCTACATCGACTGTAGGTGAGGATTGCTCAACATGTGGCTGGTCCTTATTCGTAGGTATATACCGATAACATCATACGGGCATTCACAGACACATGAGTCTGACATTGGTGAACACTTGTTAAATACAAATCTCTGTAGGAAAAATCATTCAGAAGAGTTCTTCTCTGCACTACACACAGCCCGGACAAAACACTACATGAATATCTTAGAAGCTGTTGTGATTAACAGACAGCGTCCGATTCTGTGTAGACAGAACGAGCCAATCACAAATTAGAACTGTTTGAGAAGTGATTGGCACGATATGGGTGAATTTTTTTTATCTCCCTTTTGACTTCTCTTCAATTTTAAGATCATATTTAAAAAGAATCCTTCTGCTGTATATATATATATATATATATATAGAAAAAGTTTCAAATTAAAAATTATAATGTTTTATTTTATGAAAGTATTTATTTATTTATATATATATTTGATATTTCAAATTGTACTCAATTTTTCATCAGAAATAACTGTTTGTTACAAATAAATTAAAATTACTGTTTGTTAGCAAGTAGCGTCCTTCGCGAGACGCGGACGTCACGTGATATGGAACGTCACTGTTCCGATATTTCTAACTTAAATCTAACTGTCATAAATATTTAAAAAAATATTTTTTTACTATATCTAAAAAAAATTGCATAACTATTGAAATATTTATAAAGATTTAAAACACCTAAGTCCCTATTCAACCCTAATTTATGTGTATTTAATTTTAAAATCCAATATGTTTCTTTTTTTTTTTTCTGCGTGTGAATGTGGAAGTAAAATCGGAATCTATTAATAAATATTTGCAGTTTTCTAATGTGTGTCCTGATTGATTGTAGTGTTTAGCTATGGGGAATAAGGGTTGTTTTGACGTATTGTTTGTTTATATATATATATATATATATATATATATATATATATATATATATATATATATATATATATATATATATATATATCGGCAATAAAGTGATTATAGAGTTACTTATAATAAAAAGCAAAGTATTGAAGCAGGTGGCTTGCATTTCAAACAGTATCGATAATTAATTTACGCTTGTTTACCATGGCCTTTTGTTGTTATTAACCAGTACCATTCTAATAAAAACTTTCTGGATTGTTGATTACTTGTTATGTCTTAATTTCTATTTTAAGTAATTGTATAGTGACTTTATATATATATAATTCATACAATTATATATATATATATATATATATATATATGTGTGTGATAATACATTGGATTATTACCTGTATATGTATAATTTTGATTTCTTTTTTATATATATATATATATATATATATATATATATATATAATTAGCCAGCCTTCCTTGACGATCCGTGTAGGTGAAACCTCTGTAGGTTCGCCTGGCTCTTTAAATTTAATTAGGTTTGCTTTACTTATCGTATTGAGCACTTTATTTATTATTTTGCTTACTCGTATCGGGTTTTTTCTTTGGACTCTGGACTTGCATGCAGAGACGATTATTTTCGGCTAACGTACATGTTCTTTGTTCTATTTTTTTATACTTTTTCCCCTTGATATTGGTTTGATTATTTGCAAATCAAGACACCGAAGGTTTTCGGACGAGTATAATTTCTTATATTTATATATTTATATATATATATATATATATATATATATATATATATATATATATATATATATATATATATATATATATATATATATATATATATATATATATATATATATATATATATATATATAAATATATATATATATATATATATATATATATTTATATATATATATATATATATTTCGTTTCCAGCTTTGTCTGATTTTCGTTTCAGCGTTTAGATACGAATTTGTCGTTGCTTGAAATCTTCGATGTAAACAGAAACGACTATCATCACTGATTTGTCCGTGTATTGCTTAATATATTGTAATGTAATTGTCATCTTTGATAATGGTTTATAATAAAACCCTAAAAAGCCTTTAAGAAAGCTTAGATAGGATTAAAAAAAACATGTATCAATATTGTGATTTTCTTTCTTCGTTTAAAGATAATGTTAATGACACGAATCAGACGTTATAAGACAGATGAGACGATATGAAATGAATTTACATAAAATAAATAGATCATTGTGCACTTGTCTATATTATTTAATGAAACATGCATCAATAATATATATATATATATATATATATATATATATATATATATATATATATATATATATATATATATTCTGTCGGAATCATTTGAGCAATTCCGTAAAAATAAGTTAATAATCTTTAAAAATAAACCTAAAATGCTAGAATACAATAACAACACAGCATGAGTGTGGTATAAACTAATAAGAAATAAAACCTGGCAGTTCCTCTTCAAAAAAGAATATATATATATATATATATATATATATATATATATATATATATATATATATATATATATATAGCGGAATTTGAAAATAGTAAAAATGGTAGAAAATATATCTTAAAAAATAGATCTTTCTATCTTGAATTTGACATGCCAATACGCAAAATAGCTTTCTTTTATTTTATTTTATTTTTTTTTTCCTTTGTTGATTTTAATATGGGTTTCGCTTTTGCTTGGATTTGTGAATATTTGAATGCTTTTTTTCAAATTTTATTTTCATACCTCTTTAAATTTAACTATTATTTCTTTATATTTATTTATTTTTCGTTCCTTTTCTGTTACCCGACGCATACTCTTACGAAAGCAACGTTACCAGAATAAACTAAAAAGGAAACTAAAAGAATAAGACAAAAACAAAAGAAGAAAAAGAAAAATATAACGCTGACGTAATATCCGGTGTGTTGATGCTGTGACGCTTGACGTCATTTCCGCTGTGAAGTTGTTTGGTCTCTGCCATTAGAGAAAAGGGGACTGATGTAAACAAAATGGAAGGTACATTCCCCTCCCACGTTATTTCTATAACGTTTTATCTTTTATTTGTCTTTGTAGTACACGCTCTGATTAAAATCTGAACCATTTTTTAAAACTTAATTTGGCGAGGGATTTCTTTTATTCGTTCTTGTCTTTTATTTGCAGGAATTTCTTTTTTTTGTTATTCCTTAAAGACAACTGCATCTTATGAAAATCTCAGGCTAATGAACAAAAATTAAATGAAAAATCTTTTATATATATATATATATATATGTAAAAA